>BMAW01085163.1:228748-275794 GCA_019974015.1 Nephila pilipes | reverse complement strand
CGAGTCACATATTTTGAAAATGAACTTAAAAGTTTCTTTTCAATAAAGTGTACATATCTAAGCTTCTGTATTATTTTTAATATCTTAAGAAATAATTGAATTTTTCGTCTGATTTGTTTTATACAGAAGTCAATTTTTTTCCTTTCATTAAGATTTTTTTTTTTAAAGTGCAAGGTTGTGTATGACCCTTAAGTTAAATGTAAAAGTATAACTTTCAATTTCAAAAGATCTGCATCCTTGGTATCCGGTTGTCATTGATTCATGATGGAAGAATGTATCATGTTAATTTGTTTTTAAAGATGATTGAATGGTATTTGACTGGTGTAAAGGAAATAACTTAATTTAGACATATTTGAGAGTTGTGAAATCTTGATCTGAATCTTGGTCATCAATCACTTAAGTTTCGGATTTGTTTGACGTGAAGGGAGCATTTCATTTTTGAAATTATTCACAGTTGTTGATATATGTATTTGTTAAAGTTTCATTTATTTCATTCATAAAATTATGTGGAAAATTTATATCCATTTTTATTTATAGGTTTGATCAAGCAGGTTGTAAAACATCACAGCCAATTAATATACACTAGGGTGACGAAAGAAGATACATCATAATGTAGTGTTTGAAGACAATAAAAAATTTTATAAAATAATATGCATGTATTTTTTTTTAAAAAAATAGCTTCAATGATTTAAAGTATATTTATACTTTATTTTACTCATTTCAACAAAGCTTGTAATTTGTTATGAACCATTTATTGTGTAAGTTTTGAATATTTAAATGTTTGAATAATTGGCGCGCCCGGGGGGGGGGGGGGGGGTGGGGAGTCTGAATTGAAAAGTTTTTTATAAATTTTAGTGGAATATTTGATGCAAATACTAATATTTATTATTAAACAAAACAAAAAATGCGCAGAAAAATTTTTATATTCAACTTTTCGATGGGTCCTTATGTACAGATTGTTAGTTTGAATTTTATTTTAAATCTGTTTTTTTTTTTTTTTTTTTTTTTTTTTTTTGTGGTATTCTCCTTTGTGTCATTACAGAACTTTCCAACTGACATGCTATCTTAATGATGTTTTTGAAGATAGAATGCTATCCTATTATTAGAAGTCACTGTCTTGTCACATACCTTTCCTTCACAGTTCTAACTGCATTGATTACACTTAACTGATACAATTCTTTCTCCATTTTAATTCAGATTTTCATTTATTTGCTGTTGATTTTATGTGGTTTTACATTCAAGGATTTTGAGTTTTATTTACATTGTTTGTATGTTTATAATGTAATTTGATAATACTCCGTACATGTAACTTACAGCTAAAGAAGTAGTGAGTTGGAGTGCAGTTAAGCTCACACCCTTAACAATGGAAATATTTGTTCCATATAAATTGTCAAATGTGGCAACCTTAAACTTCTTGCAGTGCTGTACTGTTAACATTTACTGTTGGTTTTAAAATGGGGGGGGGGGGGGCTAGTAATGTCTTAACTTTTTATCATCTGGGGTGATTTTTCTTTTGAAATATGTATAGAGCAATATCCTAGTGGGTGTGGCAACCAAAAATACTTTTTTGTAAATGTTTTTGACGTGTAGCTGCCATTTTTATTTATGGTGCGCTAAATCGCAAATTATGGTTATAACCAGAATGACAACCAAAAATTGTTACATAAAATCTTAATCGAAACAACAAATTAAATTTGATACCCAAATACAAATCAAGACAAAAATAGTTTTAAAAATAAACTATTGGTGTTAGTAATTAATTTCTGGTGGAAACTTTCAAAACAGTTTGGACATACAGGAGGTTTGTCTGTATCCCTGGCATCTTGACAATGCAGGAGCTGTATTTTTTTCATAGAAGTTTTGAAATTGGGAAAGATTTAACCAATTGGTGTTTTGGCTTGATGGACCTGATTTGCTAGTGATTGAAGAACAAGTTTCCTACTTTCAGTCATCTTGTTGTGGTTAACATTGCAGACATTATTGTAGTCTGTATAGCAAAGGTTATGTTGGTACCTAGTCATGTAGATATTTTAGGCAATGAACAAGCGGACTCAGCTGTACGATTGGCATTGAATCCTCTGCAGCTTGCAGTCCCGTTAGATGACGTAAGATATAAAGTCTATTCATCAGACACAGCAGGAATCATGGAACCTTCAATGCAACAAGTTACACTTGTTGAAGCTTTTCATTGGAGAATGTTGGAAATAAATTACTCCCGCCAGGAAGCGCCTTGTCTCGTGTAAGTGAGAGCGCACAGGTTCATGAATAATATTTTCAGAGTGCTCTTGGATCTTGACCGCGTAAGGTGTGTTATTTTCTTGTTTTTGATGCAATTTCTCTGGACCGCGAAATCGGGTTAAGTTATAATATGGGCTATTTGGAAGCTTTGTATAGTTTGTAAATAGTATATTTGTTTATGTGTGATTGGCTCATATAGACTGTAAATAAATGTGTGATCAAACTAACTGCTCTCCCTATTTTGGCTTGGTGGATACCATCTCCAAAAGAGAATGGCCTATTCTTCCAATTCGAAGAGCTGATGTTGGATTGAGTCGTCTTCGCATTGGATTTTCTCAATTTACTCAGAAACATCTTATTTGGGGAGGGTGCTCCTGAGTGTGTTTCCTACCATGTTCCTTACTCTATTCGTCACATTTTAATTGACTGTCCAATCTCATCATTGTTGCATTTTCTTTCATCAGTTTTAAACGTATGACTTAGGGGGGGGGGACCCCACTGTAACTTTGTTTTTTTTTAAAACAAATTGGCCTTTTACTCCATTTCTGATGTTTAAACCTTTCACCTTTTGAATTGCATATTATTTATTCATATTTTTATATTCATGTGGTTTTAATGATTTTAAACGTTTTGCGCAGCATAGCCTGCTTATGCTCGTAAATTCACTCACGTTCTAAAGTTGGTCTCTAATCTTTTGCATCTCTTTGAAAAGAGATACATATCCAGGTAATTGATAGAAAAATGTAATAAGAAAACAGTCATTGAATGTTTCAGATGTTTACATATGTTGTTTCTTTTAATATTTTCATCAAATTAAATTGAATATTCTGGTAAAAAACAGCTCGAAGAACCAAAAATTCATAATCATTCATCTGCAGACATTGGTTCTAAAAAATTTTTTTTAACATGGTTTCAATGTTATCATCCACACTGAAAATAGTGACACTTAAGCTTTGTTATGACAGATTTAATTTTCAAAAGATATGAGCTAAATATGCAATCTCTTAGCCAAAGAATATTGATTGTATAAAAGGACAAATGAAATGAATGATCAATAAATATGTTTGGAACTTCAAGTGTGTCAAGAGATTGCGACAGGAAGGCCTCTAATTTCTGCACGAGTAGTAAAAAACATGAAAGCTTCCCAAGTCTTCACAAAATGCATGGAATTGATGACTGCATTACCCAGTCTTATAAATTTTTTACATCTCTGAAGGAATATGCTTGAATGCCAATGCTTGTCTACGAATACAATGAGTCCATTAAATTTTCTCGATCCTTACCAGTACCACAAGACTTGAATATGTTCCTGTCACTGATTTTGCACCATCTGTGCACAGAATCCCCCCCCAATTTTTTAAGCACCTGCAGCTTAGATTTGCCTTGTTTGATACAGCATGGCCACATCCGATTCTTGTGCCATTGAACTCTACTGTCAATCACTCGCATCCATGCACACATACAATTAAAGCTTGCACATATATTTTTTTTTACAACGTTTTTCTGAATTCCACTTGTGTGTGTGTCATCAAATTTTCGATCGTTAATTTAACCAACTTCCCATCAAGCTAGAGCTTTGAAATTTTGGGAATCGTTCGTACTCGCCTAACAAAGCAATATTTAGACGTTTGCGACAAGTTTTAACTCATATTTTTTGTAAATAATGCAGTTTAGCCTAACCACTTGGCGCAATTTGAATAATTGCCAAACTTTGCGAATTTTTTTATAATTACCATTGACTATATGGAAAATTGCTTCTCCAGTTCTATAGGTTTTCAAAAGTTTTGCACATAGTACGTTTTGACTGGAATTCTTAAAAATTTTCTTAATATAGACAAGCAATATTGCAGCATTTGCTATTTAAGTTGACTCGTCAAGTGGATTCACAAAATAATTCAATTTTATTCGCTTAAAATGTTCACTCTTATGTATATAGACAACAATAGAATCAAAGCATCCTGCTGGTGTAATTTTAATTCATATTCTACTGCTTTTTCTTGTAGAGGACCAGAGAACATATTTAAATTAATTTTGATGTGTTTTAATTAACAAATGGAGTAGTTTTAAGAGAGTTAAGCAATGTAATAATATAGCAATAGATTTTTCATCTCTTATTACTTGTGGAAGTGAATGAATCTAAAATTCATGAAAAAGATTATGAAGTTTATTCGATCCGCACTTCGAAAATATGTTAATATTAAATTTTTTGTATTTCATTTAGCGATCTCCAAAGAGAACACAATTTAAAGAATTGTATCATGAGTGTGGGCTAAACAACATTTTCACTAGTGATGCATAGGGTAGTGAAAAGAGCTTGGAAATCACCAAGGAGCTTCTAATTCCACCTAACATTTGGGCCGCGGTAGCCTAGTGGTCAAGGTCGCGGACTAGCGGCCGGCGGTTTTCGTTCAGTCGCGGGTTCGATCCTTGGCCGCCAAAGACCCACCGTGTAGCCGGGGCTGATGCACGTTAAATCTGTTCAGGGCCCAAAGTCCTTCCTTTGGTGTGGCGTGGATGTTAGGAGAGGGGGTGCCAGCTCAGGTGTCGACCTCGTCACTTGACCGTGGTTCAAAATTACGAGGTCCGTCGCCAATAGCCCTCGTGTTGCTTCTAGTGCGACATTAATAAAAACTAAACTAAAACTCCACCTAACATTTTATCGACCTATTTTTAAAAAACAAAAACTTGATTGCGATAAGAGTAAATGTAGGAAAAAGACAGGATCTGACAACCTAGTTGTGGAAAAGGGCTTAAAAAGCAATTGGAAATCACGAAGAATTTTTAAGAGTTTCGCTCAATGTCTTCTCATTTGAACAGCAAAAAGATTTTTGGAAGTGAGAGCGGAAAAGGAGACAAATCCAATTATGCCGAGGGATGTTCCGAAAGCAAGTTACGTAATTTTTTTTTTTTTTTTTTGAAAGTGCACAGACAAAACCACCATAAGAATCCGCACCCGTTGCTGGTTCAGTGATGGAAATAGGTTGGTGGAGGAGGAATGACGAATGCACAGATCGACGATGAAAGAACAGCTGCGGACCCAAGACGTGGTCGACAATGGAAGTGCGTGCTGTTATCCGGTATGAATGGGCACGTGGGACTATACATCCATGAACGCCTTTAAGACCGTGTTTGGTGAAATAGTCATGTCTCCTGAAATGGTTGGGCGCTTGTATTGCATGTTCATTAAAGGAGGATGAAGATCGGAAACGGCGTCCTTCCACATGTGAATGAAAACACTGCTTGAGTGCAGAACATGGTGTTAGCGGTTAGGCACACGCGCATAACGGTGTCAGACGTGGCATCCACACTGCATATTAGTTGTGCTCAGGTCCATCCTAAACAAAATACTGAGGTGGACCAGGCTGTGTGACAATTGCTTGTATCGCAGTGCATTGATCTTTAACAGGATGGTTTCAAACTGAATGCACACTACGACAAATGTCGATTGCGACTCTGTCGAAAAACAGTGCTAAGTGTATTATTCATGATGACATGGTTCATTTTTTTCATGCAATAAACTTTTCTTGTGAAAAAAAGTGAGTGCCGAAACTTACTTTTGGAATATTCCTCATACATATGCCCTTATTTGAGAGCCATGTAGCTAGTTTCAAAGATAAAAACAGTTCTTTCAAATCTGTGTGAAAAAGTGGTCTATGATTCTTCATGCTGCTGGTGATTGGAAAAAGACATTTAAAAGGAATGAATCAACAAGACGGTGCATCAAAATAATTTTTAAATACGGAGCAAGACGGGCATTCCACACAAAATTCTTGTTTTCAAAGTATAAGTGTGTAGAGCAGAAAAAAAAACTTTGTAAAGACTATGTCAGAATACGGCAGTTGGAATTGGAACTTCAGTCGCAGTGAAGATCCGTACTAATTATATGTAAATAAGAACTACGTTGTTTCCCCCCCCCCCCTTATTACCAGAAAGACAGAACTTTGTTTCTGATGTTAAAGAAATGTCTTCATTTTATCCTACAAATTTGGGCTACAGTTCTATTTCTCGATTTCGTATTGTTTACGATTGAGCATTTTTCGACCTTCTGACTCCACCATGAGTAGTTGTGACGGAAAAACGGATTACTTTCTGAACATGACGGGTTTGCCCGTATTTAAAAGGGACATTTATCTGGAGCCCGATTCCGATGAGAGCAAATGCGCTCATCGAAAATCAGCTAATACGCAATGTATTTAGAGGAGCTAAATCAACGAAGCTTATAAATATTGAAGAGGAGCACCAGATTTAAAGAAAGATGAGTAATGGAGAGACATAGACGAGGAAATAAAGTCGCGAGGACATTCAACAGGCGAACTTGCTTCCTTGTATTCTTGCTCAATTAAAACGCGCTTGTATAGCTTAAATTCAGAAATAAACAAAATTTAGAAAACAGGAACTTAGTTTGGAAAAAGCTCCGATCCTTTTAAAAATTCTCTCCTCTAACAATATTGACTCTGAGGAATTTAGTTCCCCAACCAAAAATGTTAAAAAAGCTAAATTTAAATATGTTCCTAGACCTATCATGTTTCAGATGAATATAGTTTTGCCCTGCTATCTAGCGTCGATCATCCAATCGCCACAGAGAAAGATCTCCCGCCCCCATCTCCAACGAAAATTCAGCCAGTTATGCTGAAGTATAATGCCAACTATAATCTTAAAGCTTCAGGAGATACAGCGTTATCATCGAAAATCCTCTGTTTAGTTAGCAGGAGAATTGATTAAAATCCAACCAGAATCTGATGATCACCGAAGTATTTCGGCGTTCTTTAAAAGGCGAATTCTACATCCACTGCCTATTACTCGTCCTGTCTAAGCTGTGATTAAAGGATTCCATTATTCAAAGAAGTCTTCGAAGAACTAAAAAACAAAAGCTACCAGGTGGAAAAGATCCAACCAACAAAAGAGCAAAACACATCTCCCGAGGTTTTTGGACGAAGTAAAAAAAAAGTCACAAGATGCACCAGATATCTTCCTATTGAACAATCTTATTTGCATATCAATTATCGCAGATTCTTTCAAAAGATCAGGTGTTACGCAATGTTTTAATATCTGCCTCAACCAATTGCATCTTCAAGACAAGATGTCTTGTAAGTGTCGATGCTAATCGTACTAGAGATTGTAAAATTAAAAATAAGATAAAAAAAAAACAGTTTGTATTAATCGTGAAGATTCATCTATAGGTTTCTTGCTAGGCTGTCAACGGTTCCCTGAACCTAAATCGAAAGAGAAGTAACCTATAGATCAACCCAAAATCCGAACAGAAATGTTACAAATGAACATTCCTATGCATCTATCACCAGAGGGCCCCAACAGTTGAAGCCACCTGTCTGGAGATCTGAATGAGACATGAGCGAGCTTTTTGAACCTGAAAACCCCCATCATATTCGAAATAACCTTTCCAATCAAAAGCATACATTTTCAGCTGACAAAGACAGCCCGAAATTTATTTAACCTTTTTCCAAATTAGAAGTTACCTTTAAAATGTCCCAAACCGATAACGCTTTTGAAAATCTAGATATATTCTATAATAGCTCTAGAATTTATGACCATCTTTCATTTTTGGGAAATGAAACATTTATTAAATTTTTGGACTCGGATCGCTTAAATTCAAAAACATTTTCCTTTCTATTTTAAAATCCTTTAAAAAAATATATATCTACATTTAAAAGAAATACACTTTTTCAAAATCCCAATAGTTTCACCTATATATTGAGCTCTGACACTCCTAGTCACCTATCTCACCACTAGCGGTCAATGGCATGTTAGCGAGAATTGGGACACTTCGAAATCCAAACTGTTTTGGGAATTTATCAACCATGATTTTTAAATTTTTTCCTCTGAATTCTAAAGCTTTTTTTTAAAGAAACTTTCTTACCTTAAATTAATCATGGACAAGGTGCAGGACGAATCCAAGCACCAAAAATTTAACCAGATTCAGAGATGAAAAGCTTATATGCTCCTTTTAAACCGTTCAACCTTGGGAAAAAGACAAAGTAACGTTGTTTGTTGGAGCTAACATGTACGGATCTAAGAAGTTACTTTTATAATTAATCTACCTGTCCACATTTTAAAAATGTAAAATTTAAGTCTGTGACCTACAAATTGAACAAACGAGCATGGATGAACGGAAAACATTTTGTAAAATAGCTCTAGAATTTTGACAAACAATTTAGAAAGAAAGGAAGTTACTCTTTTTATTGCAATAGTATCTCTCAAATGGAGTGGCCGAGGTAGTCTAGTGATAAGACATCGGACTCGCGGTTAGCAGTTTTCGTAGAGTCGTGGGTTGGAGTCTTGATGCCGCTAAAGACCCGCCGTGTAGACGGGGCTAATTCACGTTAAATCTGTCGGGGCCCAAAGTCTTCTCATTGGCGTGGTGTGAAATTAGGAGAGCGGGATGCCAGCTCAAGTGTCATCCTCGTCACTTGACTGAGGCTCAAAATTAAGAGGTCCGTCGCCGAGGTGTTGCTTCTTGTGCGAAGTTAATAAAACTAAACCAAATTTCCCAAATGGAAAATCTGATGGCCATTTTGTTTCTCTGCTAATATGACATTAATCCTGAAAGTTATTTTATGGTGTCTTTGGAAATTTTATTCCAAGCTTGTTTTTGATTATTAACACAAGATGCTGTTTTCACTGATATTGTTTGCTATTTTTATTAACTTCTTGGTTTGGAAGACCCCATCAATTTTATATTGGATTCAGTTCGCTACTCCTCGCCTATTTTCAAACCAAAGCATTGCACTCTTAGAAATGTGTATGAAAGCAATGACAGACTATTCCTGTCGTTCCATTAGTGCAAAAGCATCCCAAAACACAATTAGTAAACCATCTTCCCCATCAAGAATGAACTTTTTGAGTGGGAAAAAATTGCATCATTCAGCTTAGGACAAAAATAAATGTATTTTTACAAAGTCAGGATTTCTTTTATTGATTTGCAAGAGGTGAGGATATGACACTAACTTTCCATGCGAAATATTGACTTTTTTATTCAAAAATTGTGTTCCACACACACACATAAACATATTCCCCCCCACTCTCTCTTAGGATTTTCCAGCTAATTATCAGTATATGAACAGCATTTTCAACGATATTGTAAAACCAGTTCCTCATTTGCTTGATAGAGGGCACCACAAATCAGTCATGAGTTTGCTCATGCAGCGCCCTCTATTTTTGAACAAAACAGCCGGGAGCTCAGCGCAGCCCAGCTCTTTCTTCAATCGTCACCTCTCCTACATTTAGCCCGTTAGCGCTCTGTACCTCTGCAGCGCTTCATTGCGATTTCTCTCAGGATATGAAATGTTAAAATGTACTACTGTGAACGCCAACATGCGTTCCAACGTCCGTCGTCGAAATGCCATTAGTTCAAAGTGCTATCTATCGTCATGACGAACTAGTTCGTATGAGAAAATCAAACTGTGCATAGTCCTGTTATAAATATTATTTCTTCATCTTATCGCCAATAAAGAGAATTACTTAAATACTAGACCATAGAATTCGGAAGGAAAGTTTACCCTAGACATCAGCCTACCGTGGAATCTGCGGAGTCTCTTCTTTAGACTTCTATACAGATATCCACCTACATATATATACCGTAAATTTAATGTGATATTTTGGCACAGCTTAACTATAAACCTACTCTCATTTACTCATACTGTTTTGAGTGAGTGAATGTAAAGGCTATTGGCGCAAGAGCAAGATGAGGGTATGCTGCGCCAAACAAGATTTAACTGTCGTCTAGACGTGAAAAAATTGAAGAAAAAACAAAAATTGGTTGACAAGAAGGAGGGTCGGAAATAGAGAAGGATCGTTAGGGTATCCCGGGAGTTACTGTTTTGAGAGATTAGTGACAGAAGGGTTTTTTAACGCCATTGGAAACTTAACAGTGCTGAAACAAGTTTGCATTTGAAAATATTAGATACATTCGAATCTTATGAAATTACAGATTATGATATCAGTAGAATTTAAGCGAGAACATTCACCAACAAAAGTTGTATAAGTCTCTCTCACTGACATAGAAGAGGAAAATCTCACACTGATCACCGGAATACTAATCGGAAGGGAAGGTAATGCAACAAAACAACACTAGCGAAGAAATAATTCGAAAAAGAACTTGATCGTAAAATAAGAATATAACACATGGATCAATAAGTCCCGAGACTGTGCGGTCGTTTTTTTGCGATTTCCTCCTTCAAACGCACCAGCAAGTCAATATAATAATCACTGTTGATCGATTCACCTTTTTCGAGGTAGTCAATGAAAATCACGCCATGCGTATCCCAAAAAACTGACGCCATGACTTTGCCAGCTGACTGCTGCGTTTTCGGACGCTTCGGACGGCTTTCGCCAGCTGTGCGCCACTGCCGCTTCGACTCTGGAGTGTAGTGATGTATCCATGTTTCGTCCATGGTCACGTAACGACGCAAGAAATCTTTTTTGTTGCGAGTAAATAGCGATAAACAGCTTTCTGAATCATCGACTCGTTGCTGTTTTTGTTCCATCGAAAGCAATCGCGGCACCCACTTGGAAAAAACCTTTTTCATGCTCAATTTTTCATGAAGGATAGTAAATACACTTCCATATGATATCTGTGTCATCTCAGCAATCTCACGGAGCTTCACTTTACGATCTTTCATTATAATTTTTGTCACTTCACTCACATTTTCCGGTGTAACGGCTTCCACAGGTCTACCCGAGCGTTCCGCGTCATTTGTGTCGGTACGACCACGTTTAAACTCGGCAGACCACCGACAAATTGTTGCTTTTGATGGACAAGAGTCCGGGTAACATTTTTCAATCCATTGTTTCGCTTGCACGGTGTTTTTACCCATTAAAAAACAATGTTTTATCAGAACACGAAACTCGGTTTTTTCCATTTTTTAAACAAACTACAAAACGACTTTACTCCAACCTCGATAACTCAGCTGTTTCGATCCTTGGCCGCTAAAGACCCGCCGTGTAGCGGGGCTGATGCACGTTAAATCTGTTCAGGGCCCAAAGTTCTTCCTTTGGCGTGGTGTAGATGTTAGGAGAGGGGGTGCCAGCTCAGGTTTCGTCCTCGTCACTTGACCGTGGTTCAAAATTACGAGGTCCGTCGCCAATAGCCCTCGTGTTGCTTCTAGTGGTTCGTTGACGTTAATAAAAACTAAACTAAAACCTCCCCTCCATTTTTTCTAACTTCGAGATTGCATACATGGGACAGACGATAAATGGAGATTATTATGCGTTGTTATTGCACTGGTTGAGTGAAGAATCGAGAAAGAACTTTCTCATTTGGTACAGGGAAAAAAAAGGCCACCAAGATAATACACACCTGCTCAATTACTTTGGCGAAAATTATGGAATTAAAAGTTCGGATTATTACAATATATACTGTATATTCATCAGATTTGATCCAAAATCACTTTTTTTGCTTCCTAACTTGAAAAAATGACTCAGAGGAAAATGATACACATTGAATGAAGTCATCGCCCAAACAGATGCTTATTGTGAGGACCTTCCGAAACCCTACTTTTTGAACGGCTTAAAAAAGTTAGAAAACACTGGGAAAAGTGCGTCAAGCCAAATGGAAATTATGTTAGAAAAAAAAAATGTGTCTAAAATAAATTAAAAAAAAAATCTTTTTGTAAGGACTTATTGGACAATCTTCGGGCGCGTACTACTTACAGAGATCTTCTGTTTAATGTATGGCACGTCTTGAAACTATGAGAAATATGAGTCAAAAATGATAAAGTTGGACAATTTTATGGCGATTTTAAAATAAAATTTAAGGAAATAAATTCATCTCAGGAACTTATATTCTATTAGTGCGAGTTTTTTTTTTTTTTTTTTTTTTTTTATCCCTTAAAATCTTGTGAAGCCACTCAATAATTGGTTTCTGTAGTCATTATTTCAAAGTTACTAAACGAAAGTATATATATAAAACTCAACAGAAGAAAAAGTCCGAGTTGAGTCCAATTCTTTATTTATGCTTCAGTTATGAATATTCAGAAAATAGTCTTTCTCTGTCCACTATCTCTCAACGTGTCTGAAAAATATCTAGTTTAGAACCTAAATCTGAATCTTAGAACTGATAAACAAGTTTTAGCTTACCAACTTACTCTGGTTCGAGTGAGTTTAACCACAAACACTGGGGATTCAAATGGGCTCTTCAATTCCTGCCTAAATGGTAGCACTCCGAATTCCGAGGCCCGTCGCCAATGGCTTCCGAGTTGTTTCTAGTGCGACATTAATAACCAATCCCAAATATATGGGGTTTATAGTTTTTAGTGAGCGCAGGCGACGCGCTTTAGGAATACCCGAGTGATATTCCCTATTTCCGTCTCTTTTTATCGTCAACAAATACTTATTGATCTTCGTTTCTTCACCAGGCGCTTTGAAATCAGATATATATTTGTAACAGTTATTTAGTAGACAATAGAAATGTAAAATAATGTTATGGCATAAATGTTTTGCTCTGTCGTTGTCTATTTATCCTATTCAAACCAATACGTTGAACATTAATTTATGAGTTATGTTATTCTTTTTTTAATTAATGAATTTATAGAAAAACGTTTCTTCATATAGACCATAAAAATTAAATTTTAATCCATGAAATACTTTCTGAATTGTCATAAAAATACTCATTTCGGTATAAAATAATATTTTAGTGATTTTCCTACCAATATGATATTCGAAAGGGAAAAAAAAGGTTTATTCTAAAATATATATTAAGCTATAAATTCCAAAAAAAGAAGAAAAAAAAACATGTGTAAAAGAAATTAAAAAAATAATTGGACAGTGGGAATGAAAGTACATTATTTTTCAAAGAAAATTAATTTACTCATAATAAAATTTTAATTTATGAGTGAATGAGAAATGACGAATTTTAAAATTTAGAAGTATTAGAAGAATAAAATTATAAAAGAATTTTGAAAATTTCTTTTACTTTAAAAATCATATTAACCACAAATAATTCGAAAAACTTTTCAAGAAATTGCAAGTTATACCAAATGAAGAGAATTCAAGACTTATACAATTATCAAACGCATACTAACTTTGAGATCAATAATTCGAAGTTCCTAAAATAGACCTATGTAACTTCGCATTTTTTTTCTTTTTTTTTCTGTTTCATGCTTTTTAATTTCTCTAGCAGCCACGTATTCTCGAATATGTGAATCTCGCTTTGCTCCTTTTGTCATTTGCAAACACAATCATGAATCATATTTCAGATCAGCTGGTCGGTAAGTAATGCTTGTGGATTAGACAACAAGATCCAGAATCAGAAGCTTGCTAAAACTATATTTTCGATCACTTCTTAAAGATCCTGTCTACCAGCCATTTTGATTTCGTGAACGTAATGTTAATCCTATGGCATTCCTACTGTTGTTCTCAAACGTAGACTATTTTATCTGTTTAAATGCAAAAAAAAAAAAAATGCATCCGAAAAAGTAAAAAAATAATTAACGTTTCTGCGTAGTTAAATTTTTCATCCGACATGCAAAAAATATTTTTACATCTGTTTTAATAATTTGATTGAGGATTTTCCGGTATTTAAAAAATATTTTTCAGAATCGGAGTTCAAATAGTTTAAAATAAATCACCAGAAAATTTCATTACTTTTTGCTCTTTTGGGTGCACTTTATTGCATTCAAATAGGTAAAATAGTAAATATTTCAGGACGGCATATATGTAGAAATTTTCAATATTATTAACATTACGTTCACGAAATCAAAATGGCCGGTAGACGGGAGTCTTGAATGCGTTAAGAAAGTATTAAACTACTTGAAAAGTAAGTAATTAAATTTAATATTAAAATATACACAAAAATACTTAATTACATTTTTACATCAGCCATTTTACAAAAGCTGAACAAATTTTATTATAATCTAAACTTGCCAAATCTCTGTACTCTATCACTTCTTAAACACATTAAGATAATATTAAATTATTTTAAAAATAAATGATTAACATTAATCTGAAATATATAAATACTAAAAAATATATTTACTTAAGTTTTTTTTTAGTTGAACAAGTTTTAATACAAGTAAATAATAAAATTTGTTCTACGCATTGTTTTTCTATTATGGTTATAGAAACCGACGTGAATGAATACCGATTGTATTATTTAATCTTTTTTTTTTTCATTTAGAAAAACGCATAGTGAATTTGAAAAATCTGGTATGTCATGCATCAATATTCTCTACACTCAGTATAAAATTTCAAGGAAGAAAATTTCTTTACCCAGAAAATCATAACAAATTACTTTGAAGTTCTTTCCCTTTTGTCTTGATGATTTTCCCGATAAATCAGAGCCTCTTCCTGGAAAAACGATCGATATATTTTCCCATTATTTTTTCGTGTTCTAGAGTCTTCTATCTTGAGTATAAAAGGTTTGAGGTATTTATTACCATCACAAGTTTATGCTTTCTAATTTATCAATTCTTCTTAAAAGAGGATGATTTTTATTTGCGTTTATTTATATTTTCTTTTTACTAATGAAGTATTTAAAGTTTATTAAGTTGTCGAGAATTATCAGAAATTTCTTTTATTGGTTTTGCGAAACTAAAAGAAAAAAAAAATGCGTGTAGGAAAATTTGTGTGTGTATATATATTTGTATATATTTAGATTTTTTTTAAAATTACTCTTTCTGATATATCTGAATATATTCGAAATACTTTTAATAACGCTATATGTAAAATGTTTACATACAGTGTAATTACGATGATGAAGTAGAAATTGTGACCAGATCGTTAAATCACGTTTTATTTTGTAAACCTTTTATTGATGAGTGTATAAAAAATTATAAATGAAATTAAAAAGTGTTTTTTTAAAATTTGATTTTACTGAAACTTAAGGTAAGCCATAAGTATTTGAAAGGAAAAATAACCAATAATATTGTAACGAACCTACAATTACGGTTTCTTGACTTGTTATGGCAGGAAAGAGACATTTACAAAGGTTTTGTTGAATCCTGGGGAAGGGTTAAGCCATGACCCTCGACATTGGAGACTATTTTAGTGATTTGGTGACAAAATGGTGGCTCCCAGAGAAGATGGAATTTTCGTTATATCTCTATCAGGAAAGAAGTTATGAATTCTTCTTAAAATTTCTCAATGATGTCGTACCTGACCAGAATAGCTATAATACGTGTTGCAGAGTTGAATCACCATTGGCTCTATATTATTAGAATAATTATTTATACAAAAAAAAAAAAAAGATATTTGTAGAACATTACCTTGTGATAAATGTTTCTAAACTCAAGAAAAAATCATGTTACCTATAGTGAATTCATTGCACCAAATGACCAGAGATCGCTGAATGGAAAGAATATTCGAAAGTGTGAGTTATTCCGTAAGAATCATGGCTAAGTTGAAGAACATCGATGTTGGCGATACTGAAATCGAATTATGATCTCGGAAAGTTCCATCCATTGTTCGATAAATTGGGTCAATCAAAGATCCATCGCTAGGAGCAATGGATGTTCTGCCTGTAAAATGAAACTAAACCAAATCCCAATGTTGAGTAATATGGAAATTGGAAAATAGGATACTATGACATAAGTGTCATTTTAATCCCTTGATTGTTTCCTAAATTTTGCTGTCTGTATCTTGTAACATTCGTGTAGTTCTAGAGCAGTGTTGATCAAACTAACATCAAAGAACTACTTATTTACCTTATACGAATAAATATACCATTTATACATTCTAGATATATACTTTCGCTCGATTACCATGGGATCAATGTTTTCTAGTTCCAGAAATGATAAATATTTTCGATTGCGAGATTACTCATAAAATGCAGATATTCGTGACTCTCGAATAGAATGAGCATTGTTTGTTAGCTTTGCATTGTTTAGTCGTTATATAGATCTTTTTTAAATTACATTACGTTTTGCAACGATAGATTTTTTTTGTTAACATCGGCCGAATGGCAAATTAGAATTATAGAGCAACATAAATTTTTATTATGCGCATATTACATGGCATTAAATATTAATCATTCTACTCACTAAATTTAACAAATCCCCATAAAAATATCACCATTTTAATATAATTAGAAGTAAAATTACTTCGACGAATTCTAGTTGTAATGAGAACCATTTTTGATAACAGCAATAAAATATATAAGTGAGCATACGTGAAGTTATCTGATAAGTAAGATTAATATTTAAAATCATTGTAATAAAAAATTAATTTACGAAACTTATCGAAAGAAAATGTCAAAGTTACTATTCAATAATTTGTTTCATTTTACGCATCTTAAAGAAAAACTCATTAACTCACACGTTTTCTCAACGAAAAAAAAAATCGCCCTGAGTTGAAAAATAAGAGAGAGATATATAACAAAAAAAGGTACATCTCATTAAATATTTATTATAATTTATTCTTATTAGAGCTTTTCTAGGAGAGGAATCAACTTTGCCCAGCTTCTGTCCTTTGGCGTAATTACTTGCCTTTTAAACACACAGAGAACATCGATGCAAAGATGGCTGTTATTGTTTCCTTCTAAGAAGATTATATTACGAGAATTTTCAAAAAAAAACTTTTAATTTTCTACTCCGCAATTTCCTTGAAATTCCATACTTTAAGTTTTTTTTGCTATGCAATTAAACACTATTTATTGCGAGGATATTCTTCGAAATAATTATAACCAAGTAATGGATGTATAAGATGTAAAATCACAATTATCAGCTAAAGAGAAAAACAAATTAGAAATAATTTAAAAAGAGCGATCATTGGAAAATATATTTCAAAAGCATACATTGAACCTTACATTCATATAAAAAACATATTAATAAAACGAGAAAATAAAAAAAGTTATATTAAATCCCTGCAACATTTAATCATCCAAATATTTTTAGAACGAATCAATCATCAAATTTTAAAGCACGGTTTGCTGTACTCAATGGTGTTTTTTAAAAACAATTCATTATAGTTAAAAAGTAATATGTGGGAACGTTTAAATCATATTTCAAAATCATTCATTGAATTTCATGCGAATAAATAAGTGGAAAGAATAGTTGAAAAAAATAGTTATTAAACAAGTGCAAGTTTTAGTCAGAAAATGTCACAAAAACTATTCAAGTCGTATTAACCATTAGAGATTTAATGTGAGGTTTTTTATGCAATAGTCAGTGCAAATCATTTTCGATTTTCTGACAACGAGGTTTTACCGAATCAGTTAAATTACAATGTTCTGTTTTAAAACTATCGTTATTACCTCAAAATTTTAATTTTTTTCAATTCCAAAATTGGTTTTAAATTTATTTCTGGAGGCAGAACAAATTTTAATCTGATGACTTTAGTGATTCCGACAAACGGAAATTCTAAATTTATTATTTAACTGATTCTGATTCAGTACCGAATGAGACACAATTTATTTATAATATACATTTAATAGATAAATAATCATCTCTTATAAAAATTTACAGTACATTCTGATTTTTTTTCTTTTTTAACAAATAATGAATACCAACTGAAGAAATCAAGCTTTTTGATGAACTTAGGATACAATCTCAGAAAGATTTCATTCGTTGTTCGCAGGATAGATATTAATATGATGAAAATAAGAGAGATACATTAATACTTTTTCCCCCCAATATTTTTTGGCAATGAAGAGCTGCGTTTTTATTATATTTAATTATTATAAGCACTATTGATGAAATAAGATGTGATATAAAATAAGGTGATATGAGTTGCAAGTAATTTCTCTGTTTGCTTTAATATTTGTTATTGTTTCGTTTAAAAGCTTATAATTTTTTTACCAATATTTTTTTACTCAGCAGAACTACACTTATGAATGAAGTAGATATAGAAGGTTTTCAACCATAAGGTCCATCGATGGTTGACTGGTTTTAATTAATGTTCTGAAAATAATGTACTACTGTATAAATTTGAGCTATAGTCATGTAACGAGCCCAATATCTTACATGGTATCTCATACTCCTAACTTCTACTCCACTCTATGAAAGAGCTTTAATGCAAGTTGGACTTTAAGTGAAAAGTCTCCATCTCCCTCAATAATCAATACGACGTTCTGCGGCGGTATCAGGACTCGAACGTCGCCGGTCACGAACTATTGAACTCTGAATGAGTTAAAAATTTTCAGATGAAATATTTTTATTTCTATTGACGCATTTTTGTTTTTTGTTAATTCCTCAACAAAACAATGTTACTTGATTGGAACGAACAATTGCAACATTAATGCGTTTTGAATGTTTATTTTTATCTTGTCAAAGAGATGAATTTGTTATAACATTATAGCTTTAATGTACATGCTTGTCCTTCTCTTCTTGTTATCATCTTACGACTGTATCACATTTGTAACAATTTACATGATACACAAACATAATCAATTCGTCCATGACGTAGTTATGCCAAATGTGACTCATTCTCAGATAAAACCTCCAACCAACTTTAATGTACAAGGGGTCCCCCCCCCCAAAAAAAAAAAAAAAAAAAAATTTTTTTTAAAATTTCTTATTTAAATTTTTTTTTTTTTTTTACCTTATCATTTTCAAAGTACTCTCTAATATGCTGAACACATTTGTCCAATAAATGATTCTGTTGGTGGAAACATTGGACTGCATAAATGGATGACTCACAGCTCCCCCCTCTTTTCCTCTAACCTCTTCTACGTCGTCAAGTGTCTTTTTCGAACGCTTCTTAATACACGCAAACGAGAAGAGATCGCACTAAATTAGGTCAAGTGAGTAAGGTCTGTAGGGTAAAGGGGTCTTACAATTTTTGTCTCAAAACAGGCATTTTTTTTTTTGAGGGGAGGGGGGTCAGTTAGAACCCAAGGCACAAATTTTTCCGAGACCCTACTCATTTCCAAAACTTCTGTTAACACATTCCTTGAATCAAGCTACTAGACAATCCAATGAGCTCTACCAATGTTCAGAGTCATTGGCTTTCAAACACTTCATGAATTTTCTAGATATCTTCGTCTGTTTGAGCAGTTGTCACACATCCA
This sequence comes from Nephila pilipes, assembly GCA_019974015.1. NCBI lineage: Eukaryota > Metazoa > Arthropoda > Arachnida > Araneae > Nephilidae > Nephila > Nephila pilipes. The sequence continues at coordinate 256,599 of BMAW01085163.1, read as the reverse complement.
TAACGACGTTTGTCATAACTCGACAAATGGCCATTTTTGAAACGAGAGAACAACTGGTATATCTGAATTTTTCCCAATGCGTAATCTGCAATACCGTTTTTAACACCGCAACGGTCTTTGAAGTGTCTCGAGTAAAAAGCAAAATTTCACAAACTCGTTGATGGATTAAATTTTATATCTTAAAAAAATGCGGAGAGAACATAACAGTCGCGGAGAAAAATTATCTATGGGCAGAAAAAAACCTTCCCGGGTGATGTCACTAGCATTATTAAATTCGAAAGAGATTGAGCGACGCGCCCCTAGTAGGAGAAAGGTGTACTACGCAAACTCTGCTCAAGGCAGTGTTATACCGAGAACTTATTAGTATTCCTTCATATACTGATTTCCTAAATTAATACGAGTATTTGATATCTGAAGTTAATAAAAATAAAAGAACTTTAAAATTGTAATACTTTGAAATAATATACAATGTTTTTACAATGTATTATGTTTCGTAATTAGTTAATTTGGCAATATTTAAAAGAACTATATACATTTTTAAAAACGTAATTAATTCGAATACCTTGAATGTAGTCATTAGAAATACTATTTTTAAATTCGTCGATTTTAAATTACAAATCACGTCTAGCACTTTCCCATTCTCCCAAAACTTGGTTAAATTCATCATTCTCTTATTGAAAGAACGACATATAATAAATTTAAAGTGAATAGGTCAATCATTTCAAGTAATACAGAAAATACTGCTCAAGACTAGTTTCTTTTAAAGTAAAGGAATGAGATATATGAATTTAGAGCAATTTTTTTCAGATAGATAAATAGTTCAAAATAAATATAATATTATGACTTTATTAACACATAGAGTAGCATATTTTATAATATTACTCATTTTTATTTGAATCAATCCATTTTTCGTGTGTATAGTTTCATTCAAAATCCTGTTTCACATACGTAGACACCAAACAAATATTTACAAGAGGAGAAGCCCCTTCTTATTTTGATCCTTCATGTAGTAAGATTTTATTCTGTTTTATTTATTCTACCTCTTCTACCGAACCCATGTTCAATGCTTAAAATTTCTTTATTCAGATATACGATAGATATATAGAAATGAGCTGTGGTATTCTGTTTCGATATGTAGAGAAGTTTTTTGACGCAATTAAATGGAAAGTTTAATGTTGAAAACAGAAGACATTGACATCTGAAGACATTCAGAGAGATTATTGATGTGAATTGTATTTCTTCCTGTTGTCAACATATCACCAACCACCAAAGTAGCTGACGTGGATTTAGTTTGGATTACGATGAATTTAGGCTTAAAATAATTTCCTAATCTCGTGAGCCCTTAATTGCATTTTCTTCCTAATTCTTTTAACTTGTTTTTCTATTTAGATCAAGCTGGTGTTCCCTTTTGGTATACCTCTCAAGCTCAGAGTTTGTAAATTATTTAGTTAAATAAAAAGAATTATCTAGTTTGTCTGTTTTGTAGAAGTGTCTGGCTCATTAAGAACTGGAACAAATTAAGTTTGTTATATAAAAATAAGTCTAGACCCCATAGAATTGAAAAAAAAGTATGTGTTATTACTGAATGCCATTTAAATTTATAGACTTATTAACCGGGTATGTGCGCTATAATCATACGAACGTATATTGATAATGACACGTTTTCCATTTAAAAATTGCTCTGAGTTCTGATCCTTTTTTTTTCTATGCTAGGCAAAGAAGTTTTAACATAATTATTGTTATTTACTTGTTGTTTACTGTTGAAGTACTGGTCGTTCTTTAATGTAATTATTGTTTTGTCGAAATTACTCAATTCCAAAGTTTTAATTTATTTATGTGTGAAAGACAACGTTTCTTAAGAACTATTACTTTTGTTTTTATTACTTTTCTCACTAATGTAAATTTAAGGAGAGTTATAAAGGAATAAAGAATCTCTCTCTCAACACTGAACGACCGCGCAAACAAAATATTTTTTTTTTCTATGAAAAAGGCTTCCTACCGTGCTGAGGATTTACATTTTATCTTAGAAAATTCAATGAAATAAAAATGAAAAATGAATAAACGAATACGCAGAAAGAAATATAAATTCTTACAATAAACACAAAGAGGGTGATTCAAGAAATACCTGAAGACAGTTTTTGAAGATAGATAGCATTATTAAGATAAGTTGGTATTACCGCTGTGTTTTTTCTACTTTTAAATGATTCAAAAACACATTGGATCCTGATTTATTGTCTTTTTGATTTGATAGTCATTTATTGCCAAATTAAAATTTGATGTTACCGCGGCAAGCTATTGTCGTCATTTTGCGTCAAGTTGTTGATTGATTCACCATCATACACTGGGTAAAAGTTTTTAGTTTTTATTAACGTCGCACTAGAAGCAACACGAGGGCTATTGGCGACGGACCTCTTAATTTTGAACCACGGTCAAGTGACGAGGACGACACCTGAGCTGGCACCCCCTCTTCCAACATCCACACCACGCCAACGGGAGGACTTTGGGCCCCGAACAGATTTAACGTGCATCAGCCCCAGCTACACGGCGGGTCTTTGGCGGCCAAGGATCGAACCCGAGACTGAACGAAAACCACCAGCCGCGTGTCCACGACCTTGACCACTAGGCTACCGCGACCTCCACCAGGTAAAAGTAGCAAACAAAATATGAGTTTTGTCTATTAAATCTACTCCAAAGAAAGTCTCATTGGAAAGAAAAGTTATGGCGTTGATTTTTTGGGGTACGAAAGACATATTACATCAAAGGAAAAAAAGATCATAAAACAATATTACATTGAATTATTCTATTTTCATTCTTTTTATCACACATTACTCATAATCTCCCTCGTACAGTCAGACATTTTTAAAGTCTGAATGGCAATTACCTCGGATAATTCTATATTTATTCCATATGCAAATGAATCAAATTTTCCTAACTCTTTACGTAAAAGAAAAAGTGTCTGATGATAATATAATTTAATGCAATAAAACATCTCCTGCAGCTAGAGCAAACAGATAACTTGCCAAACCCACATCACTTCTATTTTAATCAATCACAATATTTCAAACTGAATTAAGTATTCACATCCACTTTCCTTGCCGGTAGAAAATTTGAGAAAAATTCATCGCCTTTTAAGGTTCCCTTTTTTCAGTCATTTTGTATTTGTGAATGCAATGTTAAACCCATGGAATTTCTATTTTTATCCTCAAATCTAGAATAATGGTATTCGTATTTATTTGAATGTAATAAAGGGCATTAGCAAAAGCAATAATAAACAAATAAGTGAAATAGAACGTTAATAAAAACTCATAGTGACTTCAATGCAATTACACTTTCTCTAACTTTTTGAAAATATTTATGTGCTTATTTTAATTATTTTTTTGACGGTTTTCAAATTTTTAAAAAAATATTTAAAAATATTTTATCAAATAAGTGGGATACGCAGAAATTTTTACTACCTTTTACTCTCTTAAGTTCACTTTATTGCATGTAAATAAATACATTAGCTTAGTTTTGAGGAAGAATGTACAAGGGGGCTCAAAAGGCACCTGCTTTTGAAGACTAGATGGTATTCCCAAGTTGTTAAACAACGCAAAAACAAACTTGACACTGATATATAGTTTAGTTTAAAGCTTGATTGCTGTCGCGTCAAGTTATTAGCGTTGATGAAGCCTGTATTCGTCATTTTACACCGGAAACCAAGCTACATTCAAAACAATCGGTTCCTTTCGTAGAATGTGCTCCAAAAAAAGCGAAGGCCATCACATCAACAGGAAAAGATTTGGTGACGATTTTTTTCGGAAGCGAAAGGCGTCGTACTCACTGGCTCCTTAGATAAAGAGAAAAAAAAAAAGGTTATGGATAATACTACAATGTTATACTCCGTCTTCATTTTCCATTTCTTTTTCACACACCGCCTTGTATAAATTCCAGAGGCTTGGCGTTATGTTTACGAATTCCAGAAGAGTGGTAGGCGAAACACTTAAAACTGAATGTATTAAAAAGTGTGATAAATTTGATGTTAATCTCTAAGGATCATTCTTCAAAATATAAAGTTGATGACGGATTTGCATAGTAAGTCTTTTACATTTCGGTTGGAAATACACTCGAATTATCAGAACTTGGACGAATCAACACTCAAAATGAAGAATCTAAAAAAATAAATTATATGAAGATATTTTATTAAATTAGTATTTTTGCTAGATGATACATTAAAATACGCCAGAAGCTAGTTCTGACCAACATGTGAGCTGACTTTTCAGTATTGAAGGGGAAATTTAAAAAATTAGGTGCCACTTGTTGAATAATTATTTAGAATGAATCTTACGCTTAGCGGCTTCAAGAATTTAAACGAATATTAAAATAATTTTATAATCTATAGTAAAACCTTCAAGTCAAAACTGAACTCATTATAAATTTTTCATAATCTTTTTGCGAATTCCATCTCCACCCATTCTAAATTCGCGAACATATAATGTATCAATCGCTTTCAAACGTACAGAGTGTCCGCTTTTCCCATCAAATCTAGACTACTGCATATATTTGAATGTGAAAAAGTGCATTCTATAGGGCAAGAAAAAACAAAAGTTTTTTTTCCCTGCGAAATTATATTTATCTCTGATATTTAAAAACGGCTTAAAATATTTCTTAAAGATTTATAAACACTCTAATGAATTATCAAAATAGACAAAAATATTTCGAAAAATCACATTTCGAAAATTTTAATTCTACGAAAACCTTCACTTTTGTTCTGATTCGTATATACTTTATTGCTTTCAAATAAATGTAGTGGTCTAGATTTGAGAATGAATGTAGAAATTGATATGGATTCATTACGTTCATGAATCCAAAATGGCTATCAACAGAAGACTTAATAACAATATTCAATATACACTCAGGAACAAAATCGCGAAATTTTGCAAAGTAGTTGAATGATGTTCGAACGATTTAAGTTCGGTACCAATGTGTATAACTACATATCCTGCAGTGGCAATCAGGAAATAAATCCTATATAAGTAGTAGATTCATAAACGTAACGATCACATTCCGACTCAAGGAGGATTTTAGTAAGCGAAGAATGCCAAGAAACGTGAGAGAAGACATTTCATACAGTTAAATAAATTTGAGAGGGGCCTGATCATCGGCATAAAGCCACAACTTGTCGACGAGCCGTATTGCTCACCAGGTCGAAGCGTACCATCAGAACATGTCGGTAACAGTGCAGAGAACCGGTTCTAGAACGACTAGGCAGATGACGAGACGAGAGGATCAAAGGATCGTGCGGCAAGTGCTCGTGGATTCCACAGTGCTTGTTCTACATCGGATGTATGGCTGTCAGTTGATCCACAAACCATTTTTAAGTGCATTGAAAAGCGAATCTTCAATCTAAGAGTCCTTTTAGCGCACTCCATTAAACACCGAAATATCGGAGACTCCGTCTACAGTGCTGCCAAGCCAGAGCGACATGGAGTGTCACAGATTGGCAAAAGTGGTGTTTGGCGATGAATCTAGGTTTGTTTTGGGGACAGATGATAACCGCGAACTGGTGTGGAGATACTCTGGTAAACGGTACAATTCAAAACACGCTATCGCATGACGCACAACTGCGTAATGATTTCGGGGGGGGGGGGTAAAGCCTATGATAGAGGGTCCATTCTAATGGTGTTATGTGAAACCTTAAAGGACCAGAGTTTTGATGATGACATTCTTTGACCCCATATGAGACTTTTCCTAAGTGGTCTTCCAGGGGCAATTTTTCCGCAAGGTAATACTCATCAGCATACAGCTTGAGTAGCTCAAGACTTTTTACGTCATGTTCAGACTCTTCCATGGCGAGTCCGCTCCCCGGACTTGTCTCCTATAAAACATTTGTGGGACCAACTGAAACGTCATATATCGCCGTGTCACTCTGTATATGATTTGGAGATGGCTGTTCAAGATTTATGAGGTCATCTGCCTTAGGAAAACATCCGACATCTAATCAACTCTATGCCTGACTGTTTTGCGGCATTCAATGTAGCAGGAGGCGGTCCGAAGCGCTATTGAAGTTGCACTGGATTCGTCTAATTTTACACATTGTATTTGTTTCATTTTATAGATTTGGGAATATCTCATCTGTATCGCTATGAGTATTAAATTTCATTTAAATTCGAAGCTCCCTTCTTGGTGTGCTGTTTTCAATATTCTTGAATGCAAGTAAAACAAATAGGACGTATATGATAAATAAAAATGAAACAAAAATCATAAGATAAATGTAAGTAAATATATGCTAGAAAGCTATCATGTTCCTCTTTGGCAACCTATTCGCAAGTCATTGTGAATCGATATTTCACCTCAAAGTCCTTTATATATACATCCGGTAATTGCCCTAGTCTAAATGTCTCTCTTTAATAGTCTAATTGTTAGTAGGATTTTAGTTTATCTTTTTAAGCAATTGGTTCTGTGTTTCCGAAAATTTCCATTGAATAATTCTTAACTATTTATTCTTTTATAATCTCTAAGATTTCATAAGTGTATTTTATATTGTATGTATCATATATTAAGGTATGTATCAACCTTCGGAGCAGTTTTTTCCCCCCAAAAAATAAGATTTGTGAAACCCTTATGTTTTTGGTTACAATGGTCTATAATATAGTAAATTCAGAAGTCATTTTTCTTAAACTTTTTTTTATTTTTCAAATTTTGGCCATATTTGATTAAAATTTAGTAAAAATTGATATTTACTCTAAAGTTCACATAACAAATTCTAATTAATATATTTCACTTTTTGTTTCCCCGATATATTTAATATATATATTATCTGCGTTGTGAAGCAGAAAAATGTAGTTATCTCTTAAACTTACTGAGTTATACAAAAACTTATAAACACAACATGATTTTACAAAAAAAAAAATCCCTTTTTTTTAAAAAATAAAATAAAAATAGCTCCAAAATAAATAGTTGTATACTTAAAAGCTATGCTTAAGGTTCACAACATACCTAGAGATATACAGGCATTGTGGTAAAATTTCATTATAATATATGAAATACTTTTTAAGAAATGAAATTTTTCGTAATAAAAAAAAATTAAAATCGCAGTTTTCCAGAAAAGTAAAACTATAAATCAAAATAAAGTGAAGAAATAGTTGCCAGATGCACCTACAACTATATTAAAAGGCATGAATAAAACTAAATTCTACATTTAAAAAGTATATTATACATACACATCGTTTAAAAATGAAGAAACAGCTGTTTAAAATGCATTGTTTACATTTCTATGGCTTAGTTTCGGTCTTGAAGAATTCCACTTCCGATCACTTTAAATTGAGCATCCGGTTTAAAATCTGGGCTATAACTTAGTTTCTAGCTAACTTAGAAACAAATGCAAACCATTTTTGAAATCGTTAACATATGGACTTTAATAAAAAGTAATAAAGAAACTTCCGAAAATTTTCTCGAAAACGGGGATTTTGGGGAAGGCACAAATCTTCAGAGAGAGAGAGAAAGAGAAAGATTTGTCTTCTACAATTTAGCTCTCTACGAGTATAGTTTGTATCTCACCTTTACAATTTTACTTGTATTAGCAATTTTATGAAATTATAACTATATTATTTATATTACTTAAATAAAAATTAATTGAATTAACCCAAAATGTTTGTTTTAAGTATATGCTTCGTAAAATTACTATATTTAATGTATTTTAGACAAAAATCCATAAATTATGAATTCTTAGATTTTTAATGAATAGTTTATAGTTGTATTTAGATCATCGTTGTATTTAAATCTAACTTTAATGAAAATATATTTTAGAAAAATGATAGCTACACGATGTGGAGTATTTGCAGTAAAATTCTTCAAAAAGATTTTTCAAGACAAGGATGGTAATATTTCTGAATCATTAACACTAGGCAAAGCGAAATGATGAGTCTAGATCGATGCTGTAATCAATTAGAGCGTTAAATGAACATGTGCGCTTTAAGCTAACAGTTCTGTTAGTTACATTAACAGTGACATCCCGGGTTTCCCTAAGGCTGAGTCAACAAGACCAAATGATCGTTTTAGATTAGAAATTAGCTAGAGAGAGAAATTGAAGATTTATGTAAAGGAATGCTGAGAATTTACGAAATTGGGAATAGTTCCGAGGGAATTTGAAGTTAGCTTGTTTAGAAAATATTGAGACATTTATGGAATATTCAGTAGAAAACGATAAGTAGCGCATTAGGATAAGCAGGTCGACAAAACTGCTTTGAAAGGATTTTAAATTTTCTTCAGAATTCAGCATGTAATGCAAGGCACTTTATTGGAGTTGAAATTTAGGAGAGGTTGTTTTTTTTAAGTACGTGCGTTTCTTTTTTAATAAAATATAAATAAAATTCCTTCTCCAAACTGCGTTATTTAAAGTTAACAAGTTTTTCCCTGAAGTTACGAGTTATTTAAAAAAAAATTTGATGCGTAACTAACTTAGAGTTAAAATTATAACTTACTGGAAAAAGATTATTTAAGTAATAAAAATAATGGTGTTTTCTTTCTTGTTTGTCACCTGAATATACCCAGGAATAAACATAAAAAATTCAGGACGAGACTTATTATCGAATAAATAAATAAGTAAAAAAAATTCAAATTACATCTTGAGCAAAATAACATTAAATTATTTTACTAAATGTTATATACAAAGTTTTGCAAAGAACAGATTTAGCCACAAAAGGTGCGCTTCATTTATAATTATTATTAAATTACTCGATTAAATATAAGAATTAAAGTAAACGATGAAGATCGAGAAATGAACAATCCTAAACTTTTTCGGTATTAAAATTAAAGCAAACGATAAATTATTAAATTGAATATTATATCAGCTACATGTAATTGAAATTAACGCAAACGATAAATATATTATTAAATGAAATATTGTATCAATTACATATAATTAAAAAAATAATTAAAAAGTGAACTGGTACGCCCAAAGTGATTCAACTAAAAACAATAGCCTCTTGAGTGGCTAATAAAATAACATATAAGTTGCAGGATATTGTATAATGTATGTGAATTAAGTAAGCAAACTAACAATCAATAATATTTTTTCTTTAAATTTCAGTTCAAAAACAGTTCAAACAAATAAAACATGCTCTCACACTGTTTTTATCGTGAAAAGTAAAATAATAATAATAATTCATGAGAAAATATGAGGTATTTTTTGTAAGATATTTTTATTTTTTTTTCCTTCGTTTTTTATATTTTTTTAATACATTTTTTGAAAAAGAGAGAGCGCTTATCATAAACACTTACAACAGTACAAAAAAACACTTTCATGAATTACAAGAATAGTAATTATTTGTACAAAATATTCTGACAAAATTTGAATGCTTGGGTACAGATATCATATATTCTGCGTAATGATATAGAAATGATCAAAGACAGACGTTTTCTAACGCAACTTGGAAAATATGTTTTTTGTAATTCTTGCTTTTTTCGCTATTTTTAGGGTTTTTTACTTTTCACTCCGAATAAATATGTTGCAAATACTTAAAAAAAAAGTTTCTTAAAGTTTTTCTTAAAAATTTTCATTTGGAAAAAGATCTTATTTTAAGTTTCTTAAATTTTTTTTTAGGAAAGGGATGTCTATAGGATTCGAATGAACATAAAGCTAAAACTACGTGAGGGCTATTGCCGAAGGACTTCATGGACTTTGAATCTCGGTCAGGTAGCGAAGATGACTCTCAGAACCAATACATTGCTCCCCTGCACCTCCGCCAGCAACCATGGTAGCCGATTGGTCTGGGTCGAGAGTTCAAAACGGAGTTGTTTCATTAGAATCGTGGGTTCGAGCCTTGAAACAACTAAAGACTCGTCGTCTAGCTTGTTAATGATAGATGCTTATTTTAATAGTGTTTGCAACATAATTAACAAGCATACATTTCTCTAACTATATCCATCATTCACACACACAAAATGAGCACTTAACACATCAATCAATAACTCCCGAGACTAACCCAGAGATGGCGCTCGTAGTAAACCAGTAACCAAGTCTTTCTAGAGTACTAACCTTTGCTTGAAACGTGTCAAAATTTTAAGTCGATCGGACCAGAAACAGCTGAGTTATCGAGGTTGGAGTAAAGTCGTTTTGTAGTTTGTTTAAAAAATGGAAAAAACCGAGTTTCTCATGTTCTGATAAAACATTGTTTTTTAATGGGTAAAAACACCGTGCAAGCGAAACAATGGATTGAAAAATGTTACCCGGACTCTTGTCCATCAAAAGCAACGATTTGTCGGTGGTTTGCCGAGTTTAAACGTGGTCGTACCGACACAAATGACGCGGAACGCTCGGGTAGACCTGTGGAAGCCGTTACACCGGAAAATGTGAGTGAAGTGACAAAAATTATAATGAAAGATCGTAAAGTGAAGCTCCGTGAGATTGCTGAGATGACACAGATATCATATGGAAGTGTATTTACTATCCTTCATGAAAAATTGAGCATGAAAAAGGTTTTTTCCAAGTGGGTGCCGCGATTGCTTTCGATGGAACAAAAACAGCAACGAATCGATGATTCAGAAAGCTGTTTATCGCTATTTACTCGCAACAAAAAAGATTTCTTGCGAAAAAAGAAAAAAAAAAAAGATTTGGAAAAGCGTTGGAACGATTGTATCACCCTAAAAGGTGATTAACAAAAGGTGTTATGTTGATGAATAAAAAAAATTTTGCAAAAAAAATGTTGTTTTCAATGTTAGTCTCGGGAGTTATTGATTGATGTGTTACAGACCAATAATTCGACAACAAAGAATGGAATAAAGAGCCGAATTCATAAGACTACTTCTAACCATCACAATTAAAAACATGCACATACATTTTAACCACTGGACGGACGAGACGCCAAACAACAATACAAAAGTTTGCATGTTGATAATAATCGTAAATGAGTACGTTATTTTTTCTATTCATTAATTAAAATAAATATTGTACTGTTCAGTAAATAATTACATTTTAAGAACCAAATCCAAAGAAACAAGTACAATATTTCATTTCCAAAATCTTTACACATAATACACAATATAAAAAGGGAATTTCAGAAATTTCTTGAACATAATTTCAAATTTACCGCTTAGAGTCGCATTCTAAAGAGGAATTTGTTTTCTTTTCTATTGAGGAAAAAATTGATACATTTTCTTTCATCAGCTGAGCGGAATCGATCCATTTTCCGCGAACATGATATGAAAATTCTCCATTTTTGTATTAGAATGTTAATAATAAAAGAATTCTTTTTCATTAGTTACTTTGAATAATGGAATCATTTTCGCTATGGATATTTTAATAAATCAGTAGCTCAGAAGGCTGTTGAGAGAGAAATAATGATTTTCTTTCTAGCTTATTATTCTTTCACTGAGATACAACTTTTTAAGAAAAGTCTTTTGTAACTAGTAGTAGAAAATCAGAATATGCATAAGAAGATAAATTTTTAATTTTCAGAAAAAAATAAAAGGAAACCTTGAATAAAAATAATCGTTAATTTGAAGACTGATTCACAGAAATCAATATAAAATACATAAGGTAGAAATAAACTTAAAAAGCATGTTACAGTCCTTATTAACGAGGAGATATATTTTTACTGATATATTCAAAAGACTGATATTATACAAGGTTATTCAAAATCAATCATCTGATTCCATATTTTCAAAATTAATCGATACAGAATGATAAGTAATATATGGATACAAAGAAAAATTGTGGAAGTTTTCTATTGCTATAAATAAAAAACCCTCATTTGTTTTTCTTGAAGCTATTTCACGAAAGCTGTTTTAGAAGCTATCACGGATCAACGGTTAGATCGGTCACAGTGAACCAGAAGACTTGATGTTACACAGCTGGCTACCCATGTCTCCTGATATGACCCCATGCGATTTCTTTCTTTTGGAAAATGTAAAAGATAAAATGTATATGTCACCATTACCCACAAATTTATGCGAACTTAAATAACGGATTTCTGCTGCTAGACAATCAATAACCAATGATCCTTACAATGTGTTTGGAAGGAATTTACATATCGAATTGACATCATACTTGTAACTGAAGGAAGTTATATCAAACACTTGTAAAAAAAACTTCTATATTCTCCCTTTGCATTTATGTAATATTTATCATTCTGTGTAGTTCATTTATGAAAATATTGCATTCTGAAATCGGATGATTCATTTTGAAAACCCTGCAATACATTTTGATTATAATTAATATATATTAATATATTTTATTACATTAATGAATATAATATATATTAATATATATTATAATAATAATTATATTATATTATAATATTTTATAATATTAATATATATTAATATTTGATTATAATTTTAATTATAATAATATTGATAATAATTAAATTTAGTTTGCTTAAGATATATTTCCATTGCAAAGATATATTTCCATTGCAAAGATATATTTAATTTAATACTATATTGTCTGATTTTTTTAAAAAAAAATTGACTTGAAAGTTTGACTATAATGATATTTCTAATTGAACAATCTAAGTATACATAAAATTACATATATGAAAAAGTACATTTAATAATAATGAATTATCTAATAATGAAATAATGTAAATCTTATTAATAAAAACTTTTGTGAGTTGAAATACTTTTTGGAAGATTATAAAATCTTAATTTTTCTTTTGACAATCGTATTGATTTCTTTTTACAAACGTCATTGCAATTCGATTTCATTATGTCACCAGATCAATACCCTTATTTGAAATTACATGCGTGACGTTGAGTTGTAAAGCTCAACTAACTCTGATTTTTCCCTTTTACTGACTCTGATTTTCTTTTTGATTGTGTTTGAATCCAAAATTTCTTCCAATAAAATGAAACGTGATTCATGCAGATTAGATTGATATTATGAAGAGTAAAAAATAGATTTTATCGGATACATATCAATAATGTGCGAAATCTACACTCATATTTAAGATGTGAGCAACTTAATATTAAGGTTGGAAATCAATTAGTTGATGATAGCGAATCAAAGTGAGACGTAGGGTCCGGCCGTTCGTAATTTAAGAATCGATTAGAGGGATTTTTTTTTTTTTTTTTGAGAAAGAGGTTCAGAAATCAAGCTCTCAGTTCCAAATATTCTTCTCACTCGAACCCGAGTGAATAAGAAAGACTTCATTTCTTTATTTAATTTAATATTTTTAACGATAATTCGTTTAGGTCAAGTAGCCCTAGGGAGAGTACATGAGCATCAACTTTAAATATTCATAACTTGAATAAAAATAAATTAATTTGGTTCATTTGTGTGTGAATTTTTATTCATTCGACTCTTATCTCTGACTCTTACGTTTGACCTCGGTAATAAAAAAAAGAAGCTATAAATAACTAGAGAGTGTTAAACGTGTTCTGTGGTAGGAACACAAATATAATCAATGTTTCTTATTTTCCTTTTTATTTATTGTATTTTGATATTGTGACGTTGTAATTTTCTTCTCACTAATCTCGGGGGACTCTTTGGAAATTTTAATTGCAAATAATTGCAAATTTTTGCCAACCCAACGAAATGTAATTAGGTAAGTTAGATAAAGATAATAAATGTAGTGAATTGAATTAGAAATATAGTGATATATAAGCGAAACAGAACAGGGATAGAGGATAACAACAAGCTGATAGATAATTGTAGATTGGAATGAATTATCGGTTATGTTGAAAGCGATTCTAATCAGAATAATAGGGATCAAATGTACTATAATAGAGAAGGGCTTGAATCGGAACGAGGGATTTAGTATAAGTTCTTTTTTTATTTGAATATAAACTAGAGTTAACTGAGTTAAGAGGAATTCAATGCTCTTGCATATTCTATGTTAAGAGCCAATGAACTATGTTGTCTTCCTCTCACATATCTTCAGGTGAAGTCTTGAAACTTATTGATTATTTAATTAGACTTTAAGATGGCAGAGAGGTTAATTAATGAAGGAAATACGTCACAATATGACATCTCTATATTTTGCAATAAAAATGTTCGCATATTTGGCATCCTTTTTTTAAAAAATTGGTACAATAAAACTCATAACGTATATGTAAAAATATCTAATATTGATTTTTGATGTTAATAAGGTCATAAAAATCATTAAGTCAAGATTAAGTAGTAATCTGACTACATCAAACTTCCAATAATTTTTCTTCTTTAATACATTGTACATTGCCAGAATAATTTCATTTTTAGCGAAAATATTTCATGCATATTTAAACACTATATTTAAAATCAACATATTTAAAATTATCAAGTTCTGGTACTGAAGTTTAAGAAACCGTAGAATATATATTAATATTATAATTTTTTTCTTAAAACATATCACAGTAAATGGATTTCAGAATAGAAAAGCATGCAATAAATTACACAACTGGGTATCAACATTTTAAAATTATGTATATAATTCCTTCTATACACGTTCTCCATTTGAAATTATATTGATTCCCTTAACACTAATTTTAGTTGAATATTAAAATTTCAAATGTTTTTCCAAGTGATATTGGTTCAGTAAAATGAATTGCAACTGTAATAAAATATAATTTAAAGGATTATGCTATGAATGTTTACAATAACATGCAATAACGAATTTTGATTACAATATTATATTTATCTCATGAAGTAGAATTCTCTCATTCATTTTTTCGCACCAGTTTTATAACTAAATCACGCAATTGTAAAATTTAAAATTTCCAATTCATATTTTTCAAAAAAAGATCGATTGTTTAAAATACTGGAGAAATTTATTTTCAATTGCCATTCCTATGGGTTTCGTTCGTTGATAACGGTTCTGTTTTGATTGAAATTATTATGTTATGAGGAAAACAGTTTTAGTAAAATGATTTTAAATACAATATTCTATCGGTAATTCGTCAGATATCAGACCGGAGCACCACCAGATTACCAAAAAACCCAGATTACTGGAAAGTCACTAACAATAATACATATAAAAATAGAAAAAGTTATGTATTAATGTATAGAATTCAATACAGAACACGCAAATAAAAAGTCAAACTCATGGAATAACTATAATACAACAAATGTACTATTTGGTATTAATATTTCATATCATTCCATTGAAGTAGAAAGCATAAAATAATTTTTATTACCTATCAGTGGTGGTAAAAAAGCCGGATTACTCTCTGGCCCGGATAAGTGAGATGCCGGATTATCGGGGGAGTTTGTACTGGGACACATATCTGATACTTTCTTTGTAAACTCAGAAATTTCACTGATTCAAGTGACAAGTAAAGGTAACTGGATATATATCCCCTTCTTATTAAGAATTGAACATCATCAGTTTTTATTATAATTGCCTTTCTTTCGATTATAATCTATTCTCGTGAAAAATGCTACATTTAGCAAAATCATATACAACCTATAAATTTGAGGGTTTCCTCTCTTTATTTAAACTCAATATTCATTTTCAATATTAATATTTGTTTGTTGAAAGTTTCTTGTTGTCTATTTTTGTTCCATTCGATTTTACTATTTTGAACCGCTGTCAGAGAACAAGACGGACATCTGAGCAGGCACTCTGAACATACATATCATACTAAAGTGAAAACTTTGGGTTCCTGTAAAATTATCGTACCTCAACTTCCATTACAAGATGATTTAAGTTAGGAAAATTATAAGAACCAAACTCTCTACCGATTTGTTGCAACAATGTTTCTCTACCAACTTACTCTTAATTCTCATTAAACATTAAAAATGATGATTGAGAATGCCACTTTTATTACTCAATTTTAAGAAGCTTCGAAAATCAGTTTGAGTGAAGTATATTTAATGCCTTTTTTTCTCCGTAAAAATGTGCTTATACCGTCCGTGCATATTTTCATACACTCAACTTTCATAAAAAAAAAGTTAAGTACTCCCTCTATAATCCCACACTTTTCTATTCCCGTTCTGCAAATAATATGGCGTTTTTACATGAACTGAAAAATCACAAGAAATCATTTTACACCTTCTACTTCAAGGGAATATTGTAGACTATCAATACAAAGCAATATGCTGTTTGTGTAGTTTTAGTTGTTTTGTATATTTGCCACTTTCTGTTTTCAGTTTTATACAATAATACATTCTGTTTCGAACTTGAATTGATGCTTCCATGCAATGCTTCTCTTATAAAGGAAAAGATGGATTTACAGAGATGTCCCCAGTTAGAAAAAGAGAATTTAAGAAATTGACCCCTTCACCTTAGTGACAGATTTGGCAACCATTCGAAACGAGATGAGAAACTTGGCAACTTTGGCAACAAACGGAAAGTACTCGAAGGTTCTGGAACCGAGACAAGAAATCGATAAGCAAAAAAGTTACAGGCTTTTCGTGAATTTTCGGTGTGATGTCCCACCTGGCCGGAAAAGGTATGAATACACCAAGAGCGAGAGTCGATGGATGAGTCTGAAGGAAGGAATTAGTCTGTGTACGGAATCAGTTGTCTGTGGAGTCTGCTTTGTAGACTGACCGGGGTATCGTGGCCGAGTGAATCTGCTGGAGATGCAGCCTAAATAAAGCGGAACTGTAGCAGAGTCTATCTTTGGAGACTCTGTTACGGAGACCGATTGGTGGATCTACTGAAAACTCACGGCACTTGAAGAGGAGCGTGCTGGGTGAATTTGCGAAGAAGCAGAGTGTATCTGCTGGAAATTGTCGGATCCTGTCATGGAAGTGCAGAATATTACTGCGATGGTTGTCCTCAGTGAGGAGTGATAAGTTGGTGAGCTGAACGTTGCTGAAATAATTGCGACCTCCCTTAAAAGAGTGCCTTGATCCTGTTTCTGTGTCACTGTACTGTGCAACAGCTCTATATTCGTGTGTACCTGTTATTATCTAAGTTGTGTTACCTGTGTGTCATCCTGAAGATTTGTAAATAAAGTGCCATATGTCGTTATCCTCCGAGTTGGACTTTGTTTTCCCTCTCCACCCATGCTCAGAGAGGAAGAAAATTTTCATAACATATTTTGTTGTTAAAATGCGCCATATTTGTGATTTTCTAGTAATCCACCATTTTCAGAAATCCTTTGAAACTCCGGTCCGATACCTGGCCGATTACCGAGAGAGTACTGTATTTTCATCACAGTTCTAAATAAATTTAGATAAAAAATAATGATAGTAATTAAATTAAATATCAAACTTTCGTACCCGTATTTAATATATAATTTTTATATTCAATTGTAGAAAGATAATTCGTTATTAGCTATAAAGTACCTATAAAATCCTTGAAGGTGAACCATTTTAAATAAAAGAATCTCTCTATTGGTGAACACTATATAAATGTGCGTATTAAACTGTGAAAGCTTTATTTATATTTTTATTTTAAAATATATTTTGCTGTTAATAAAAAGTAATTTTTATTAAAATGGAAAAAAAGGAGACATAAAAAAGGTGCAGAAAAAAAGGATAGTTAATCCTTGTCGTTGCTATGTATTAATTAAATGATTTACATTTTAAATATTTCTTGTAATTCAATTTCTGGGATTATTTTTAGAAAAGTTTTGTCACAATTTTCATCTGAATGCGAAATATTTTACTGATGTATGTGAACCGTTTTTAGCACTGAAAAAAAATATTACCTATGAGCTTTGAGATGATTTTATTCTATATGTTCGAAGAAATTCGTTGTTTTTAAGCTGCACTAAATCTGTGACGCCAGCCCGACCCGGGCTTCATCTTGTGCCATCACTAGATTCAATTATTAAACACTACGACACAAATAATCAAAAAGACATTAGAACAATCTATACGTAATTTATTAACATATATTTACTATGACAACAACTCACTATACTCTCCCGGGTAATATTTCAATTAACCTCAATTTAACCCACCAATAGTAATCTAACAGACTCTTACCACTAATTCTTCCTCGACTGCAACTCAGACTCTGGATCAACTGTTGAGAACAGCAGCAAAGGAACGTCTTGCAACAATCTTTAATCTAACCCTTTAATTCAACTTCCCTTTCTATTTCTCCTTCTGCTTATCTGTAACTTCAGCTTCACTTCTCCTACAGCCTCTCTCTTTCAGCCTCTCTCGCTACTTTCAGTCGGAGTTTATATATTTCCTAACTCATCCACTTCACTTCATTTCTAATTGCTTTATATAATCATTTTACATATTCACGTTTCATTTTTGGTTGGGCAAAGGTTGTTTAGCAAAAACAATCAATCTCAATTAAAACTCTCCAAGGTTAGTGAAGAGAAACCGCGAATAGCCCAGTGTCACAAATCTTCATGGAAAAGATTCTCTTTTATATCTCTCTCTGTATATACATGAAGACTAGTGTATATTATATGCAAATCTCATTTGTAAAATGAAAAATATTCTAATAATCCAAGAGAGATAAAAATAAATCTATACATATTCATACTCAAAATTAAATATACTCGACAAAATCATCATCGCATGGAAAATTAAAAATTTGATAGTGAAAATTCTTACCAAAAGTCTATTGAATTTAAATTAAATTTCTCAAATTATTTAAAACTAATAGAGTTAAAACAAGCAACGCATTCATTCCAAACGCCTTTTTATTTTCAAAAACACGAATATAATTATTTACCCCGAAAGAATCATAACAAACATAGAAGTTTGTCCCATTAGCAAACGAATGAGAATAAGATCTACAAGCTGATCAGCATATATTTATCACAGATATCTTTTAGGGTTATAAGAATCTTGCACACTATTTGAGGTACATATAGGAAGTATGTGGTTGTATAGAATGATTAAGACGTTGACTACATGATTATTTAACACAACTAATTTCTAGAACTTATCTATTTCACGAAAAAAATTTCATGTTTGTTCATTGTGTATACGTGATCGCGTAGCCTAATGATCATGGTATTGGATTCGTGGCCGGTGGTTCTCGTCGAGTCGCGGGTTCGAGCCTTGAAACCACTAAAGACCCACCATGTAGCCGGGGCTGATGCACGTTAAATCTATCGTTGTGCTCAAAGTCCTCCCGTTGGCACGATGGGGAAGTTAGGAGAGAGGGTTTCCAGCTTAGGTGTTGTCCTCTTCAGTTGACCGAGGTTCAAAATTAAGTGGCCCGTCGCCAATAACTCTCGTGTTGCTTCTAGTGCAACGTTAATGAAACCCAAATAATCGAATGTGTTTATTTTTCTGTATCTGCTTAGTAAGCATTTAATTCAAAGCTTTTACAAATGACATAAAACAATGACTGATTCCTAATCTTCCATGATTTTGTTGGTAGCAAAAAAGAAAAATAATTATTCCACAATTTGTTTTTCAAAATATTTAACACTTTTAATTCAATATCAGAAAACATGAATTTATATACTATGTATTTACTTAGCTATTAAAAATTTAAAAATTAATCTTATGTTGGTTATTAAATTTCACAGAAAAATTATCACTGTCTCAGAATCGATTAGAGCAAAAACTTAGGTTTTTTTTTTAAAAAAAAAATCTCCGGTAATATATGCTCCAAATTTAGGTTTGGCAATGGAAGTTGTGAAAGGTAAAAACGTCAGTGAGAATTCGGTTAAAAAAGTCTACAATTACTAGAATTACAAAAATAAAAGTCTACAGTTACTATCAAGAATTCCAAATTGATGAAATTGTATTTGAAAACGAGAGAATGTCAACAATTTGGACTTGATAGAAAGATGCTGATCTAATAAATATTGACTGTCGTCAAAGTAGTAAATGACATTGAACATAAGGATATGTGTAAATTATTGAAGGAATTGGAAAGAAACCAATTTAAAATAAAATAATTCTATGGGTTTCATTCTACGGTCCTCCATATTTTTGTTAGATTATAACATTCTTTTCGACCAGTGACGAGATATGATTATGATAGTGGATGAAGATTTTTTCACGGAGATATCTCAGAAGCAGAAAAATAAAGTGAGAATATCTTGTTACTCTCTCTTTTCGAAAGCAGGGGGAAAAAAACCAGAATTATTATCTGTCTTATTTATTGGTTTAAATTAATGGAAAAGAAAGTATAGGACGATAAAAAAGAAAATTGTTATCTCAAAAGACATTAGGCATTATTTCATATAAAATACAAGAGTGGTTCAAAAATACATGTATTTGAAGACAGATGGCAGCATGAAAGTATATTGTCGTTGCCATTGGGTGATGCCATATGTTAAACGGAACTGAAACAAATTTGACATCGATTCATGAGTTAACTTTGATTTGGTCATTTGCTGTTCACAAGTTAGTCATTTGCTGCCAAATCAAAATTTAATTGCTACCACGTCGAGTTGATGACGTGATTTTGTAATGAGTTATCACCGTCTATGAGACCTGGATTCATCGTTAAGTTCCAAAACCAAGCAACAATCAAAACAATGGGTCGCTTCCGGTGATTGTATTCCAAAGAAGTCGTTGATGATCTGATCCTTCGGAAAAGTTTTGACGAAGAATTTTTGAGGTATGAAAGGCGTCATGATCACGAATACGAGTAACTGAGACTGATAGCTGTTTAGAGAGTCATGATGCTAACAAAAATCAAACCAGTTTCGATGCTAGGAGTTCCATTTCTTGGTTTACTGAGGACTTATTGAGCGACCCCTCGTAAACATATAAGTTTATTATCTTCTTATTTTTTGAAGTCCAACTGATGTCTGCGAATGAAATGTTATACAAAGAAAGTCTAGATAAATTGGGGTTGGACCGTTGGTTTGGATGCTCAAGTTACAATCTCTGTCAAAAAACTGTATTGAAGCTTACATATCCTGGCTAACACAACGTGGAACCTTACTTCCATCCCCCTCCCCTTCGAACAATGAACGAGGATTCCTTTTACCGAAAGAGATAGATAAAATCTTGAAGCATCTGAGAGTAAACTTTATGATACATAGTTTGCCTACACTTGAGTAGCATAAGAATTTTAACCTTCGATAAATTGTGTCAATTACGATAACTCGAATAGGGAATTATTCTCGTACTATGCTAGTAGATTTGCATTAATTTATTTATGAGTTTTGTGTTTATTTTGAAGTTTGTTAGTGAAAATTGATAAAAATGATCCTAAGAAAACAAATATCCATCGAAGTGAAATTAAACATCATAAAAGATATTGATAGAGGTATGAAAAAAATGAGAGTCAAAGAATATTTTTTGAAAAAAATAAAAATAAGAAAAAAATATAGCTTTTCATAATCGTCTGTTGCAACATTTTTAAAAAAATGGAAGGAAATTGAAGACATTTTCGCATTTAATTATATCGATCCCCAAAGAAAGAGGATAAAGACAGCTTTACATGACGAGAAAAGTGCTGCCACGCTGAAATGGTTTAGAGAAAAACTGGCTTTGAATATACCTTTAAATGGGCCAATTATTTGCTAACAAGCCCGAAAATTTGCATGTACGATGGGGAACCCAGATTTCAAAGCTAGCAATGGATGGCTAACAAGGTTTCGAGATCGACAGGGGATACCTGTCCATGTGTTATAAGGTGAAGAAAAATCAGTGTCTCTGGAGGACGTACGCACCTGGCGTATTAGAGAAATGTGTAAAATTTTTGAAAAATATTCCGTTGATAATGTCTATAAAGTAGATGAGAAGGTGTTATTTTTACAGATATTACCTGAACAAACTTTAGCTTTCAAAAGAGAGATCTGTAAAGGGGGCAAGAAATCTAAACGAAGGTTAACTGTATTGCTGTGTAACAAATATGCAGGGAAAGGATAAATTAAAACCTCTTGTAATTGCAATCCTTCAGGCCAAGATGTCTTAAAAACATCAAGAGCATGCCCGTAGACTACACTGCGAATAAGCGAGCTTGGATGACCTCAAAAATATTTAGTGAATGGTTATTGAAATTAGATAAAGATATGAAATCGGGGAAGAAAAATATTGCTCCTAAAATTGACAATAGCTCTGCACATAAATCCATTACAAAATTGCAAATTTTAGAAGTTTACTTCTTTCCACCAAACACTATTGCAACTCTACAACCCCTGGATATGGGCATTATAAAATGCTTCGAAGCATATTACAGAAAACGATTAGTGGATAAAAGGATTTTTGATAGTGATCAAAAGCCCACAGTGCCAGTTATTGTTACTGTAAAAGATGCATGTGAATGGATTGATAAAAGTTGGTGGGAAATGAAGCAACAATCTATATCCAATTGTTGGAAAAAAGCTGACTTCATTCAAAATGACGAAGAGAATCAAAGTGATACTTCTTGTGGATATTCTGAGAAAGAAAATACTAGTCTTCAAAATTCTTCGACCAATTACGAAGATAAAACTGGAAAAAAGTTTGAAATATCTAATCATGATTATTTAAATGTCGATGATGAAGTACAGGTATTTTCGGAAATAGCAGATGAAGACATTATTTCTGAAATAAGAAGTGATAACGCTGAAGCAGAAGAGTCAGAAGATGATGATGTGAATGAAAAGGATGATTCCACTACGGTAAAGCCAAGCTTATCTCCTGGAGAAGCAGTGTACTCAATTGATGCTCTTCATAACTTTATTTCCACCTTACCTAATGTACCAGAGGAGTATCTAAATACTGGAGAAGCACTTAATTCTTTTTGCATGAAATTGTCTCCGGATAATACCAAAAAAAAAAAAAAAAATTCTGATTTCTTGTTGAAGAATTCCAAATAAATAAGGATTAATTAATAGGTTTGAATGACAGTATAGCACCCCTGGTTATACCACTTGATATGAAGAACAAAAATTCATATTTATTCCCTCTATAACGATAATTCTCTTTAGAACGATGTATCATTTTGATCTCCAAAATATCGTTACAGAGAGATTTCACTTATATATAACTAAATCATCCATGTAACGATAAAGCAAGTATGATCCATTATCAATATGGACAAGATTAAAAAAACGGCAAATTAAGGTCAGCAAGGCAGTCACTGGCAGGATTACCATGAGGCAAGACTGAATAAAGCTGTGAAATTTTTTTGTAATACAAGTTTAAAGACAGTAGTATATTTTTATCGTTTTATTGTATTATTAAAAAGATATTTGTTGTATAAAAGCAAAAGAACTCTAATAAAATCATCAATATCTAAAGAGTTGAGAAAATCCTTGAAATCAAACAAAACCATGCACAGAAAAAAAAATATCTCTATCCTTTATGACCTTGATAATTTCAAGACTTTTTATTTATAGTAGTTTACCTAAGAATACCCATAATTATATATATATATTATTTATTTGATCATGCTCCCATAAAATATGTTTAGTCCGCTTTCCCATAGCCATCTGTCAGAAATAATTCCAGCGAGACTGTTTGACGACAGGGAATTTCATCAAAATTCCTTTCCCTTCAGAATTTCTCTTGTGCCACGTGAGTTTACGTGACTTGGGAGAAATCCCCAGATATCCCTACCTATAAAATCGACTGTACAGAGAAATTCTCTCTGCCTCTCTCTCTCTATACAAAATGAATACACAACCATCAAAATTTAAATTCGCCTTATTGACTTTTATTAATTAGTTTTTAAGTTTTTAACACATACACACGCACGCACGCACGCACGCACACACACACACACACACACACACACACACATATATATAT
This sequence comes from Nephila pilipes, assembly GCA_019974015.1. Lineage (NCBI taxonomy): Eukaryota > Metazoa > Arthropoda > Arachnida > Araneae > Nephilidae > Nephila > Nephila pilipes. The sequence goes on along the minus strand of BMAW01085163.1, from coordinate 233,075 downwards.
ATATATATATATTCACATACATACATATGTTGGATATCAATGCATATTTGCTTTCCCTTCCCCCTATATAAAATAGATTTCGTCGCTCCATGTAAACTCCAGCTGAGCCTGTGCATAAAAGATGGTGAATTCCTCCCAAGAACTAATACGTCACTATTACTCCTACTACTGATACTGCTGAATCTCCAAGTATGAAGCTTAAGCTGCCACGCTGACTTTTATTTATGTATTTTTATAAATAAACCAGCTTTTCGTAATTGTGCCATAGTTCTCACTGCGTTTACTTTCAACAATGGTTATGGGCCCAGAAACTGAAACGATGGACCATTAGCATTGCGCATTACGAAAGAATCTATCGGAAACGGCACTTGAATCTAAAGAACTACGCATTCTTGATCAAAAAAAGAAAAGGAAAGAAAAGCTGAAACTGATTATAGAGCAAGCAACTCAACGCTATAGAGAAGCTGAAAAAGCAAAACTACGGTACGTGGAAGCTACTAATCGATGCTTGAAAAAAAAACGTCCTCTGGGATTACGTCAACGGCAACAAAGCTAAGCCCAACGAAGGTGCCCCTCCCGACGCCATTGAAAAGCTACGGAGATGGACTGAATTCAATCGAAAAGCTCGTGCGGACATTATATTGTCTATCAGCCCAAGTGAACTTTGTCATGTTAGACATTGCACAACTTCCAACGATGTTTGGAAAAAGCTGAAACTGTATCCGAATCTAAAAGAACTGCCAAAAAGGCTACGCTACTAAAACAACCATTGTTCCGGAAAATGACCAACATAGAAAAAAATGTCGGATCATCTTAAAGAATTTTTCGACGCAGTACATAAGCTGAGAGAAATGCAGCCAGAAATTACCGATGATCTCTTGTCCATTTTACTTTTATACAGCATTCGGGACTATTTCGAAAATTTCTAATGTGCCATTTAATCCAGAGACGAACTGCCTGATCCTGAAATAAAATTGCTGGAAGAATTTGAAGCAAGAAAAGGAAAGATAAATCCTACATCACAGTGTGCTTTATACTCTTCAATAAGAATGGATAAGCAGTATTCAAAAATGAACTCTGAGAATTAGAATTCAAACCAAAAAAAAAAAAAAAGAGCGAATCAGAAGTTTTTTTTTAGAAATCTGAAGTGTAATTACTGCTCAAAGTATGCACACAAAGCCTCCGAATGTCGCAAGAAAATATTCTACAGGAAACATACATCACCAAATCACAACCCGTCCATGTTAATGAAATCTGATGAATATGCATCGGCGGCTTATAATAAAGGCCAGAACGAAAGAAATTCAACCCCCTGGTGTTTAGATAGTGGAGCCACCTCTCATATGTGTAATGATGAGAAGCGTTTCAACGAAATAAATAAGAAACAAACTGTTTCGTTAAATTAGCTGTTAACAAAACCACTAAATTAACCGGCAAAGGTTCGGTTAGTTTAACTGTTCAAAATGCTAAACACTGCAGGATAATTCTTCTGAAGAACGTATCATGCGTACCGGAACTAAAATGTAACCTAATCACAACATAAAAAGCCACAATGAACAAGCGATCCGTTATTTTCTTCGAAAAAGAAGCAAAAGTAATTAAAGCCAACAGAACTATTCTGATGACAGCGATGCGCAAAGGAGATTTAAACTATGTGAAACAGAAAATTGAAACGGCAACTATCGTCAACGAATTTCAAAACTGGCATAAAAAATTTGGACATTTAAATGAAAGTGATCTAAAGAAATTAAAGACTGAAAGAATAGTGCGAGGATTAAATTTTGATATAATAGATTCCATAAAAGACTTTAAAATCTGCATCCAGTCAAAGCAGACTGTTGACCTTTTTGAAAAAGAATCTAAATTCAAAACTAAAAATCTTTTAGAACTTGTACACTCTGACGTCTGTGGACCAGTGCGAGTACTGTCACTAGCAGGTTCGTATATTTGTTTTTTATTATTACTTTCATCGATGATAAATCAAGATATTTCATCATTGAAAAGCAAACGGGGAAGAAAATTAAAACATTTTGTACCGATAATGGATTAGAATATTGCGGATCAGAATTCGAAATTTTTGTCAAAGAACAAGGCATCCGAAGAGAAAAATCTGCTGTTATGACCCCTCAGCAAAACGGAGTTGCAGAAAGAGCAAATCGTACTGTTGTTGAAAAAAGCTAGATGTCTCTTAATCCAGTCTGGATTTAGTTCTAACTTCTGGACGGAAGCAATAAATTGTTCCATTTACATTCGTAATCGCTCGCCTAGCAAAAACAGCGAGAAATTAACTCCATACGAACTCTTCGTTGGCATCAAGCCAAGTGTGTTATACTTTAAACTGTTCGGACAAAAAGCATATATGTTGAATAAGTGATTGGAAGGCAAATTCCGAGCCGAGATAGAACGAACATATCTTCATCGGATTTTCAACAGAATCGAAAGTATATCGGCTGTAAGATATGAAAACCAGAAAAATAATAGCCAGCTGAGATGTGAGATTTATTGACGAATTTGAAAACCATCTGCCAGCGTCAGAAATAGAATTCATTACCCTGCCTGATGAAAAACAAAATTCTACTCTCAGCGAAGATACGTCATTTGACCTAGGTGAAAGAACAAAAAGAGAAGCAACGTCTCGGACTCCCAAACAGAAACCGAAGCTTCGGATAGTTGTGACGTCACGCCTCCGGATAGAAGCGTGTGTTGCCACGCTTCTGGAAGGCCTAGGAATTTAAGAACAAGCAAAAGAGGTCGTACAAGAAAGGAAAATGGACAAGTTTCCCTTATTACAGATTGTTTTGAAACAAGCCCGAGCGTTCAAGAGGATTTCGCTGGACCGAACAAAATAGCTAGGAAAAGGGCTGTGAAAGAAGAACATGATACATTAATTAAAGAAAATGAATGGACATTAGTTCCAAGATCCAATTATAAAAAGGCTATAGGATCAAAATGGGATCTAAAAACAAAGTTCAAAGAAGATGGAACTTTTGAAAATTAAAAGCAAGAATTGTTGCATAAGGTTGTTCTCAAAAACCTGGAATATATTTTAACGAAAATTTTCCTCCAGTTGCAAGATTAAGTTCAATCCGAAATGTTATTGCTTACGCAGTTAAAAACAACCTAACTGGATATCAATTAGACTTTGTGATGCCATACGTAAATTGAGCTCTGAATGAAGAAATCTTCATGGAGCAACCAGAAGAATTTCGTGTTTCTCCTGATACAGATCAAGCTTGTTTAGCAAACCGTTCTCTTTATGGTCTCAAGCAATTAGGGAGACAGTAGTACAAAATGGACACTAAACTCAAATCTCTTGGGTTTAATTCGTTAAATGCTGACAAATGTGTTTATCATATGAAATCATTTTCTGCTGAAACAATCATCATTGTCTATGTTGATGATTTAATGGTGTTTACAAGTAGCAAAAGCGTTTATAAGAATATTCATGGTGGGCTATCAAAAATTTTTAAAATAAGACTTAGGACTATTGCATTATTGCTTAAGAATTGAATTCAAAAAAGGTAAAAATAGTTTAACAATATCCCAATCAAAGTACATTGATGATATCTTGCTCAAGTATAAAATGCAAGATGCAAAAGTTGTTGCATCTCCCATGGATACAAGCATTAAATTAACCAAAGAGATGTCTCCACATAATGAAGAAAAATCAAGAAATGTAAAACTTACTATTCCGATCTTCGCCAATGAATTTGTCTGTCTCCACAAGACCAGATATGACTTTCGTCGTCAATTTTCTTAGTCAGTTTAACAACAATCCGAGGAAACATATTAGATAACAGCAAAAAGAATCCTGATATACTTGAACGAAACTAAAAATAAAGGATTAATTTATAAACAATCTGCAAAACCCTTAATAGGATATGTAGATTCTGACTAGGCTACAGATATAAAAGACAGGAAATCTTGCACAGGATATGTCTTTAAGTATGCTGAAGAAGCGATTTCTTGGTAATGAAGAAATCAACGAACTATTGCATTATCAACCAGAATATATGGCTCTCTCAGAAGCTACAGGAGAAATTCTTTACCTACAAAGATTTCTCACTGAACTTTTATAACAAGGGACTGATGCACTGAAAACTGTGGTGTTTACTAACAATCAATCATCTCTAAACGAAAAACTCAGTATATCATTCGTGCTCAAAACATATTGACATTCATTATTATTTTGTGCGAGAAGTACATGAAAATAATTTGTTCGATTTAAAATATTTTACCATCTAATGAAATGCCTGCTGATATGTTAATAAAATGTTTAAATAGTAATAAGCATAAGGTTAGTAGCAAATTAATTGGATTAACATGT
>BMAW01085163.1:212296-228678 GCA_019974015.1 Nephila pilipes | reverse complement strand
ATCTCATATATATATATATATATATATATATATATATATATATATATATATATATATGTAAATATATACGCACGCACACACACACACACACACACACACATATATATATATATATTTATATGAGTGCTTATATTATATTTTTAAGGCATTATAATATTCATTATAAATTGTTGATATCAATGCATATTTGCTTTCCCTTCCCCCAACATAAAATAGATTGCGCCGCACCACGTAAGCACCGGCTACGCATGCGCGAAATGGATGGCGAAGTTCTATCAAGAACTAATGCGTCGCTATTTCTCCTACAACTGATGCTGCTGAATCTCCAAGCGTGAAGCTTAAGCTGCCACGCAGATTTTTATATATGTCTTTTTATAAATAAATTAGCTTTTTGTAACTGTGCCATGGTTCTCAATGCGTTTACTTCCAACACCCCATATATATATATATATATATATATATATATATATATATATATATATAAGAAGCATGCTTAAAAATGAATTACTTTTCCAGTATAAAAAGACCTTTATAAAATGTTCTGATTATTTATAATATGACATAATAAGTGATTCAATAATTAACATTTAATTACTTTATTACATAGTTATTTTTTTGCGTTTGTAATTCTTGTGAGAGATAGAGGATAAATAAAAATAGTGAACAATTATTTTGTTGCTTCATTTCGAGAATAACATAGAAGAGAATTTACATTGCTGAGTGAAATTTAAACAAAATTTGAGACAGATCGGTAAAAATTTTTTTGAAACTCAATAAATATTTCTAAAATTAATATTTGAAATGTAAAATTATAATCAGCCAAAGGTAAATAATTATAAATGGTCCATTTAAAGATGTATAACACATCTTTATTCTATTTATGTCTTAATTTGTTTTTTATTCGTAATTAAAATAAATTTTCCTTATAAAAATTCTTGGAAATTGCCTATTAATTTTAATACATTTATTAGATTTCTCTCCTTGAAAAATTACGTTTTGCTACAGCTTAAGTCATATAAAAGGTAACAGTGATTTTTCAAAAATTCATAGTTGTATATTAGAGAAGTATTACTTCATGCAAATTAATTGAAATATGCGTGTGTTTTTTATTGTTTTTCGCATTAACAGATGATATAATTTAAACTTTTTATATTTTTTCTTCCTTTGTAAAATTAATATTTTATTCAAATATATTTCTTAGACTAATGTTTGTATAGAATATGATGTTTTAAGTCTGTCATTCGTTGTAAGTGTTTGTAAGTAATTTTTCCAAAAGCTTTTCAAGTTAATGAAATATATTTGTATTCGTTTTTTTCAAGTTGATTTCATTATTTAAATTTAAATATAAAATACATTATTCACTAACAAAAAATTTTCTTTTTCTTTTTTTTTTTAAATTTAGTTCGACTCAGATTTAAATAAATGTTAAATAATGTTATAATAGAGCATAAAATAAATTATTACAATTTTTAATAAGAATCTTTATTCCATGCAAAAAATCGTTAATTCACCAGATAAAATATAAATTTTTAAAAGTAATTTCAAAATTTCACGCACACAGACACACACACACACACACACATATATATATATATACTGGTGCTCAAAATTAAGAGAATTTTCCGATTTGGTTGATTGTCTCTAGAACTACAAGACAGATTTTAATGAAATTTGGTGTGTACATACGGATGATATAATACAAAAAAATAACCATTCAACAGTTATAATACACATGCATGGTCGTGCATAGCACTCATCAGAGTCGTAAGGTATGAAACAGCAGTTGCAGAATAGAACCAAAAAAATTGGTTAATAGGGGCTATGGTCCCCTCTTACAGATGTACAGGCCTCTCACCGTAATTTTATGCTGGAAATAATGGAGTTTATGAGTTCCTGTGGCAACTGGTCCCACTAGTTCAGCAACGCTGTTTTCAGGTCTTGGATGGTTCTCAGAAGGGGCTTACGAATTGCAATTGCCCCCCCCCGAGCCTTCCAGGCATGCTCTATAGGATTGAAGTCTGCAGATATGGCTGGCCAAAACATCCGACGAATATCCTCAATTTCCAGAAATTCGTAGACCAACTGAGCTCTATATGACCTCGCGTTGTTATCTATGAAAAGGAAATCAGGACCAATTGAATTTTGTAGTGGTTTGCATAGATAAAGTTCCTGTGAATTATGCTGAGTAAATAATTACGCTTCCCAAATATCTGAACACAGTAGTAGAGAAAATAACAATAGTTTTTTAGAACCTAGTAAAAAATCGGTAAATGCTTCACAAATATTAAATTTCCTCATAATTTTTAATGTCGTAATTTCAAAAAAGTCCAGTAAAATTTCGAAGTATTGAAATTATCTATGATATTTATGTTACCAAATCAAGTAAAATTTTGTAATCGATTCTTCAGAATATTAAGAAATATCTTAAAGAAATTACTATAGATAAAGAGAGCCTTGAAATTATCAAGGTCATACAAGATAGAGAGTTTTTTTTCTATGCATTGTTTTGATTTCGAAACTCCAAAGATATTGATGATTTGATTAGAATTTTTTTAGTTTTTATACAATAAATAGCATTTAAATCTCACAATAAAACGAGAAAAATTTAATACTCTCTCATCTAACTTGTTTTACAAGAAAATTTCATTGCTTTCAATCAAAGACCATATTAATAAGGAATTTAACACATTTTATATCATTACATAGTTGACTTAGTTATTTTTGACAAAAATAATGAATTTAAACGAAATATTAAATTATCTCCAGATTGCTTAAACTAATTAAAATCTAATTTTAAACTCAAAGTTGCCTTTCTCGTTTTAGATTTACAGATTGTTTGCAATAAATGAATAAGCAATATTTGTGATAAAAGATATTATTTTAAATTCCATGTAATTAAAATTCCTTTTTGGAACAACAATTTACATATAAGAATATTGCATTACATAAATTTTTTTACTACGTAATGCATTTTTAAGCATATATAAAATAGACAAATTCAATAATATTAAGAAATTTCTTCGTAGTTGTTTGGAACATTACTATTCCATAAATTTCTTAAAAGCATACGTTCATTGTAAATATATTGATCATCTATGTAAATTGAGGCTGCTGTATCCCAGTGGTCATGGTTGCAGACTCGTGGTCTGAGCTGTTTTCTTCTAATAGTGTTATTGATCTCCGATGCCACTAAACTTGCTGAGTAACGGGGTTGATGTGCGTTAAATCTGGTCGAGGTCTCAAGTCCTCCCGATGGCGTGGTGTGAAAGTTTTGAGAGGGAAATACCAGTTCAGGTGACAGAGGAAGATACCAGGTGTCATCCTCGTCACTTGATCGATGCTTAAAATTACAAGATCCGTTCCCAATAGCTCTCATGTTGCTGCCCAGTGAGACGTTAATAAATAATAACAATCACATCCATGTAAGTTATGATGAATGTCCATTACACAACAATAGGATCACAAGGCCAGAATGTCAGTGGTCTAGCTGTAAAGATTATAATTATTTGTGTAACAGATTACACTTTATTATATAAATTTTGAACTATTTTATTCGTTTTCATATTTCAATATCTTACACTACCAACAAACTAATAACCAACCACATACCGACAACTTGTACCTTTTTTGACTTTCTGAAAATGATAACTTTTTTATTTTTTGGCACTTAACATCTACATTCAACATTCAACGTCTGCATTCAAGCTTACACACTTTATGTTTCTGCCTCTTGATTGGATTTTCATTTCTTAATTTTTTTTTTTTTTTTTGTGAGTATCTTGTATGCATTACTTTTTTTACTGTTTTTTTTAATGTTCTGAATGTTAACTACTCATTCTTTTATTTTTACTTATTGTATTCTTTTGTATGTTAGTTATTCTCTTTTCAGCCTATCGAGTTGCAAAGGGGGGGTGAGAGGTTAGTATCATCAAACTAGATATATAAGCCTTTTGACTTTCTGAGCCCCATTCTTATTTGTCTATTTTGATTCACTATTTCATTTTGTTTTAAATTTTCATTGCCTTATGTTTCATATATATATATACAACATACGCACGCACACACACACAACACACACACACATACATATATTCATACGACTAATTTATTTATATATATATATATATATATATATATATATATATATATATATATATATATATATATAAATTATTCGTATTAAATAGGAAAAAACTAAGCTTTCATTTTGGGAAGAATATGCATCTCCTGATCTATAATCGCGAAAGACACTTAAAAATTTGTAAATATTTTTAGGTCTGAAATTTTATCTTTTCTGAAAACAATCAACTCAAAAATGAATATTAAAATTTATAAAATAAATATAACGGGAATTTTACCTTTTGACGAAATGAATGGATAGTAGAACATATTTCAATGATACAAATTGACATTTTATTTGCGGAATTCTTGCAACCTTCCTGAAAAATTAAGTTTCCTTTGAATTTTGTTAAAGAGAACGAAAAGAAAAACCAGCAAAAAGTTTTACTAATTTATTGCTTTTTTCAAAAATAATTAATAAAGACTTTAATAACTTATTCAAAAAAGTTTTAGCTAATTTTAATTCATATATATTTCACGATTAAACAAAAAATTATTTTATGAAATAAGCTTGTAAATATAAATCACTTTTTAAAATGTACCATTTGATTTGAAAAGACCGTTGATGAGGTGAAATGTCATATAATTTGCGTTACTGATTACTTAGCGCGTGTAATTTATTGCCAATACTTGAAAGCTCACATAAAATCAATTTTATTTCAAAATTGACTTTCAAATGTACATTAAAATATCAGAGTTTTAGTTATTCTGATAATGTATATATGAGTTTACTTTAAAAAACGATGCTCTAAAAATTGAAAAAATCATTCAATATGTTTATATATTTTTAATTGAAGTTAGTGGCTCTTATTCAGTGATTATTTTGAACTTGAAGGAGAAGTTATCAGTTTATTATTTTATTTTCAGCGGGAATAATTAAAACTTGTGATTAATTTTCTCCGTCACAAATATTTACGACATTGTACATTTCTAATAACTAAATCAGTTATCAAGTAAACGACATCGCATTTTAATGATTGAGATTACTTCCTAACTTGTTTTTGATGAAATAATTGGCATTTATTTACATATAAATATCAAATATTCCTATATATATATATATATATATATATGAAAAATATTTATAGAAATAATTTGTTGATTAGTACTTTAATACAATCATTTAATTTAAATTATACGATTTATTCTTTATCTATAGTGTAACTGGAAATTTAACAATCTCCGATTGCTACTATTTTTCGAATTTTATTTACAAATCTCAAAATAATATGTTCATTATATTAACCTTCAAGAGTAACTATAAGCTCTTGAAGTAGACATTGCATAGAAGTAAAATAATTCCCTTCTTTTTTTTTTTCTGGAATTGATTTTAAAAGAGATCTATAAAATTCAGAAAAAAGTAATTAAATTATTTGTCATTACTGAAGATAAGTCACGAATTATTTATCAAGCTAATTTCAATTAATTTTTTTTTATTTAGACAGTGCTTATCAAAACATTTTTATAAATAAGCGTAATTAAAATAATTTTGATTCAATAAATCAATAACTCTTTTATTTTATAGTTATAAGTCTACAAAAAATTGTGTATTTTTATATATCTAAATTTCAGTAACATTTATAGTGTAATTGGTTATTAAAACTGTGATATGATTCGAATTTCCTGTTTGCAATTGAAATTTCCCTTAAGATTTCATTCTTTTTGAGATTCTAAATGAAATTGAAAATTACAAACAAATCGAGTTAGATTTGTTCTCTGGTATTTTTAGAGTTCGTATATCTTGATGCATAAAAATTTCTAAAAAAAAATACTATTCGCCCGTCGTATTAAGTATCATATTTTTTAATTATTATTTCGAGTTTTTGATTATCTCATTAAATTTTTACCCCGATGTCACTTTTGAAATAATTATTATTTCTCAACTTGCATTTCCGAAGAAGTAAGTGAATGTAAATCTAGCTTTGCTGCGTGATGAACGAACGCGCGCTGAAAGTGACATAACTTCAACGGCGCTGACAAATTCTTGACAAAGCTTGTATGATATAACCTGCATTTTTCGACCACATTGCAGTAAACCCTGAGTAACAACTTCTGTTAAAAACATGATCAAAATGATCATTTTTTTTCCCCTCTAAGAATAGATTTTTTCCATCCATAAGCGATCAATAATAATTTTATTTTCTAGATAAAAACAAAACTTTAGTTTTGAGAGATATCGTATTTTGGAAAAAGAAAGATTTCTTTTTCAAGAAAAAAAAGAGGAAAAAAAGAGTAGCAGGAAGAAAAAGATTAGGATATATTTGTCTTATAATGGATTTCTTTATCAAATAAAGAAATTATTTCTTTTCTTATTTTAAATAGAATTTAAAAAATGTGTTTAATTTAACGGTTTTTCTGATACTAAAAGTAAATCTAATTCCTTATTATTAGACATATTATTTTTAATGTTATTTAAATATTAAGTTATATACATGAAAATTAACTAAATTTATGTTGAAAATTGTTCACTCTGAAAGGGAGATAGCTCTCGAAAATGATGAGTGGTTAAGAAAGGCTAGATGATATGACTAAAAAAACTGAAATGTAGTATTTAATTTTCTTGAAAAAAATACCTGTTCAACCTTAAATAGAAACAATAGAATACGACGAGAATTAAATTACCTTTTCGTGGTCTTTTAATTTAATTTATCAACTTGTTTATTTTAAGAATATTCCATATTTCTTTTTATTAATGATTTATTCACAATCAAAATAATATTCTTAAAAATTATCTTTATTATAATTCATTATTTTACATGATGAAATTTTAACTCAAATCTTTCATTCAGAAATTGTTTCAAAAACTTTTCAGTTATCTCGAGTTATATTAAGAGAAGAGATTAAACGGAATTTTATGCTTAAAGCAAATAAAGAAGGTGTATTCAGCAGGAGTAAAGGTGTATTCAGTACAAAACATATAAAATAAATTAAGAAATGGAATTAGCAAAAACATTATTTTAAAAGTAATAGATTTAAGAAAGAAAAGCTTGTAGCATGAAAATATAAATTGTAAAGATATTTTGAATGAAAACCAACTGATCTGAGTGTGATTAATTCGAATATTTTATGAGATATACAGAAATTAAACAGTTAGTATCAGATAATATTTAATACAAGTAAAAATTATGTGTATTAACCAATCCTGTTATATTTTCAGATAGTTTGGAATTTGACTACAAGTTTTAACAAGTATTCATAATATTGTAAAATAACTATAACTATGATGTGTTGTTGAAATCTTAAAATTTCAATTATGTTGTGAAATTTGGGTTATGTTGAGAATTTGAAAACCTATTTATATCGATATTTTCTAAAATACTGTTTAAATTATTATTTTTAATTTTAGTTCTGCATACTAAAATCTAGTGCCTAATTAATTACACTTAATTAATTTATTCTTGAAGTTACTGTCATTGAACTTAATAATTAATTCAGAATTTAGCCTGTAAGAAATTTAGAATGATGTTTTATTCTTAATAAGGCAATTAAAGAATCGAAAAAATTCGTCACAAATTATTGATTCAAAATTTCCCCCTATTTTGAATCATTTGAACTTCTGTTTGTTAAATAAAAAATGAGATTTTATTATCACTCATTTCTTAAGTTATTTCTGACAAATGAATGAAATTAATTCAATTTTCACAAATGAATGTTGAGAAAGATTTGAAAAAGAAGAAAAAAAAAAAAAACTCGCACTTTTCTCCAAAAACATATTTCTTAATGTTTCAAAATAAGTTCAGACTAAAAGCATTTAGTATTAGATTGATCATTTAGGCTCCCGTCTACCCGCCATTTTGATTTCGTCAGCTTAATGTTAATCCTAAGGTGCTTCGACTTTAATTCTCACATCTTTATTATTTGATCTATTTGAATGCAATAAAGTGTATCTGAAAAAGCAAAAAATAAGGAATGCTTCTATGGAATTACTTTTTTCTCTCCGATTTTTAAAAATATATTCACCCCTATTTTAATAATTCGTTTGCGAGTTTTCCAGTCTTTAAAAAATTTTAAATTTTTTTTTAAAAAATCGGAGGAAAAAAGTAATTTTACTGAAGCATTCATTATTTTTTGCTCTTTCAGATGCACTTCATTGCATTCAAATAGTAAAGATGTGTGAGAATTAAAGTTTAAACTCCATAGGATCAACATTAAACTATGACGAAATCAAAATGGTGGGTAGACGGGAGCCTTAACGTCGCCTTTGAAGCAACACGAGGGCTACTGGCAATGGATAGCGAAATTTTGAACCTCGGTCATAGACGAAACCGACATATGAGTTAGCATTTCTGTAGGATCTGAATCTTCGACAGATTTAAAGTGAGTCAGCCGCGCTGGTTTTAAATGACGGGTTTCAAATGACTGCAGGATTCAAACCCTCGATTTAACGAAACAACACCGGCTGTGAACTCGCGATCATGACCACTAGGCCACCGTGGCCATATATTTACCTTTAGAATTATGAAGTATATTTTCTTCTTACTTTACGTACATATATTAATATTTTTTTCTGCTTATTAAATAATTGTAATTTAATTTTAAAGAAGTAGTTTAAATTCACACTTTAATTTTGAACAACTGTTCACAACCTTAAAGTAATAAAAAATGTTTCATGAACGCATTTCAATATAAAATCAGATGTTTCAATTTTATTTGAAAATAAAACTATTTAAGCATGAAATATTTTACAAAAATAGCATGTAATATCTTTTCTTACAGATATATTTTTATAATTATTGTGAAATATTCTATAACTCGTTTGCTTATTTAAAATTTAATTAATTATGAGGTCTTTTTATTTATTTCCGTTTTTTTTATTCAAAAAGTTTCCACTTACTTTTCTGTTTTTTTTTTTTTTTTTTTTGCCTTGATAAAATTTTCTAATACTATCTTTGTTACACTTTGCTAGTAATAACTTGCTAATATCGATATCAGTTCGAGGAAATAAAGCTGGTAACTATTCAGAAACATCGCCAAAGAATTTTTTTCCTTTTGCAATTCACAGTTTCAAAACTCCTCCACAGATGGCAGTGCAAGTTCACGTCTATCACGTAGGAAAGACTGCGGCCTGGGTAGCTGAGTGCGACACCTGTTCGGGTGGCTGTGTCCTCTCGCGATATGGAATAAGGCTGCGTTGTTCGATGCAGTGATGGCGATTGTCGATTCTCGACACGGTAAAGAAACAGCAGCTCACTATTTCTACCCTCGATTTCTATTCGAAAAACTACTCATTAGGCACCGTGGATAAACATCTCAACCCCACCACACAAACGATGCAGAATCGATGTGTTCCTACTGAGAAAATCGTTTGGGATTTTCGAAGATCATCGCTGGTTTGAGCCGCTGTGTGCTCGACCCCCTCTCTCTCTATCTTTCTCTCTCTTTTAACTCTAGAGACGAGGGTATATCCAGCGCTTGTGCTGTGTTTTCATTCCCCCCAATAAGAGGAAGGAGGAAAAAAAATTATCGTCTGCAAATATGTTTCACGAACACTGTGGATAAACGTTTCCGTCTCAATTGGATTCGAATTCTTTCTTGGTAGAGAATCGAAGGTACCAAGAATCAGACGTGTGGAAGAACTCTAGATGAGATGATTTTGAAGAAAACATGCCAACTACTGGCGTTGTTTGTGTGTATAAGGGTCACCAAAGGTAAGTATTTTCATTTGTGTGTTTGGAAGATTTTTGAATAAGTGATAAGATGTTTTATTTTATTTTATTTTTCTGGTGTCGTTCGTTTGATACGGCCTTGAAGCTGTGGTTTAGATGAAAGTTGAATTCGATAACAAAATTGCTTCTCTCTTTCACTGTTAGTTCCATCTGCCGTACTGTATACAATTATTTTCTTTAAAATAGATTTAAAGTGGATTGTAGTGTAGAAAAAGTCGAACTCGGAGCTTCATTTTTATATACTATATGCGTTAGTTTCGTTGTTATTTCTCTCGTTATGGTTTGTTTTAAGCTATTGTTACCTCAAAATACGCATATCTGTTTAAATTTTTAAAAACGTTAATTATGGAATCTTAAAATTATTTTTTAAATTCAAATTAGTTTGTTTTCTATTTGAATTAGAAAAAAGGGAGTTATTTAAGAAATTTAACAGCGTGTAGTACTCATAATTTTTTTATAAATAAAATGTATAAGTATTTATCAAACAATGAATTTAATTATAAATTAATGTGATGGTTCTTACATTACTAATCATTTTTCATTAACTCCACAATAAACTCTTTTATTGAGCTTCGTTAAAAATTACACTGTTCTTAAAATTGATTAAGAATTTTCTATTTCTTATTTTTTTAAGAGGGAATACGTAGAAAAAAAAATTAGGAAAGCTCAACTCCAATTTCATGTGAATTTATTTCTCCTTTTTTGAAAAATGATAAATTAAATCTTTATTACCCATTTTTATATAATTTGAGTTGATATAGATTGTTTGAAAAAGTAAAGTATCTATGCGCAAAATTCTATTAGAATCTGAAAATTTAAAATTTTATAAGTTGCTCTGACTTAAAAAATTAAAAATAAATCTTCCATCAAAAACTTTAATGAGACATTTTTCAGAATTCGATCAGTGCTTAAATATAATCTATATACAACTTCCAGATATTAAATTTTATGCCGTAATTGGGTAAATAAAAAGATATGTTTCGTAATATTAATTCTTCTCATCTTGGTTTATACTTTATTTATTAAAATATATGTGTTTTATATTTTTAAAATGATATAAATCGGCTTATATTAAATCTATCTTTCAAAGCTAATTCCTTAAAACCTTCGTATTTTGAAAGATGCTTCATTAAAAATAATACATTTCTTAGTAATATAAATCTAAAGCAGACTGATAGTGACAAAATTTTAGGCTTCAGGAATTTTTTTTAAATGTTCTCTCATGCCATTAATATAGCGTGATTTGTTTTTATACAATATAATATTTGTAACTTGTAAAATAGGAAATTCGTATAATTTCTAAGGCTATGTGAAAATTTAAAATCTATGGAATTATTTAAAAAAATATTTTCATTGCTTAGTGATTCAAATATAAAATTATTTTATGTAGTATGTTTCAAAAATGCAGAGGTTCGATTAATTGTTAAATTTCAGTTGAAGATTGGTAACTTTCAATATAACATTCTACACTAGCGAGTAGAAAGTATATCAACATGAATGATTTGAAAAATGTTTTGATCATAAGAAAAGGAAAAATTGTTTATTTAACTGATTTTACTTTTCCCGTCAGATTTAAGATGAAAAACAATTATAAAAATCATGTAACAGACTTTCTTAGATTATCTAAAAAATAAGGTAAAATAATAATATTGTGCTTGTGAATGTATTCGAAGTAAATTTCTTTTATATAAATAAAACTAAAGGAAGTCCTATGTATTACTCTCTTCTAGAAATATTCCCCATCTTTTCATTAAGTATTTCGTTCAAATCTTTACATTTTGATCACAAAAGGAAATATTTTTAATTTGGAACAATTTAGATATTATGCTTTCCAACATTCCTAACACATATAAAATCTAGATTTAAGTTATTTAGTTTAAAAGTTTTTAAATTCGATAAAACAGCCAGAGAAAGAATTCCGTAATTTTTTTTCAAACCTTTCGAGAAAAATGCTTAGTTTGATAATTTAAAGAATACCATGGCCCATTCTACATGAATTTTTAAAAATTGCAAATAATTTCACAAATGAAATCATGTATTTAATTTTTTTGAAGATAATGTATTTAGTTATCTGTTAAATTAAAAGATAAATTCTTTTGGGAATCCTAAGCACGGGTATACATAAATTCTAAAATTTTGTTCGTTTAAAATACATCAAAAATCAAAAGCTGTTTTTCTTATTTTATTAATGAATTTTAACATATATGTAAAATTTTTGAAACTCTTTTCATTGAAATGAAAGTCTTCGTATGTATGAAAATGGATTATTTAGTTTCAAAATGAAATGATTTCATAAAATGCTATCAGTGTACAAATTCATTCAGCCTATGTATTATAACGATTGAAACACTAGATATAGTTACGAAAATTGGCTTTATAGGTGTAGTGTAATCATTTCATTCTAACTGTAACTTAAAGTAACTGTTCTAAAATATAAAGCTTCCACTATTTTTACGTTTTGCAATGCAGAAATGGAACGTATAAGCTTCAATAACTCACTGCCGCAACTGTCTGCGGATATAGCATCGTTTTAAATGCGTGATTTTATATAAAAAAAATATGCGCTTCTTGTTAGCATAGAATAAAATGAATCGAAGATTTTTCTCAAGATGAGTACCAGCGGTTTTTGGAGTTGAATCTAAGCTATCCAGAGAAACCATCGATTCTTTCGTTATAAGATGAGAACCCGCTCTCTGACAACCTGGCTTATTGCCAAATACTGGTTTCCCCATTGTCAAGAAAAGTCCCACAATTTCAATTCCTCTTGGAGTTGCATTTAATCCCTCTTTTAAAAAGGAACACACATTTATTACAGCAGCGAAAGGGCTTTCTGCTGCAGTCTAGCAAAGATGAATGGCACCAAGCTTAATATTTACCCCTGTCTCAATCTCCGGAAGTGTTTATAATCTATGCTTTTTCCATTTGCTTCTTGTGTTTTGTTGCTTAGCGAGGATTCAGTGAAATAAGTCAAATGCTAATAATAGGTATATTTTATGAAGCATATAATTTGTTTTTAAATTTAGAATAGAAAGTAGTATGACGCTTAAAAACTTATTTTTTGTTTCGCAGATTATTTCTTTTTTTTTATTATTTAATGAAAAATGTAATAATAAATGAATGTTTTCTTTTTGACGACTTTGACGTGTTTTGAGAGTGTTTATTGATACCAAATGTCCATTAATAACATACGATCGATCATTAATATTGAAAGTTTCTTTTTACATATTCGTATTGTTCAAAACTCTAAAAAGATAGAATGTAAATAAAGAATGTGAAAATGAATTGCTTCAATAGGCATAACGTAGAAGATATTTTTGTTTTTCTCTTTGCGTTCAAAAACAGGAAATAAAATATTAGCAATTGCTTAAAAGGAGTTCTGTAATTTATTTTTTTCTTTAGGTTTCTATAATTAAAATTAAGGTATAATTTATATGAATAAAATTTTATTTAGATTTCAAAATGCTTTCATGCCTTAAAACAATTCAAAAAGTTTTATAAAAGCACTTTTGTAACAAGAGTGATTATGAAAAATGTTTTCAAAAAACTGAGTTATTTTCGAACTTTTTTCTTCTATTTGTGAACCTCAAAGTATTTTAGCTGAAAAATGTATCATAAAAATGAATTTGAACGTATTTTTAGTTCATCATAATTGTTTCTATTGTTCACCAAGTGTTCATTGCAGCATAACCTTTCCTTTAATTTTAGTTTCGTTATTGATTTTTATATGTTGTGTTTCTATTTGAATGACAAACTGAAAACGTTTTTCTTATTATTCTCGTTTGTCTGTCTTTTAAAAAAATGTTTTTTTGGATGACTCATATGTATGGATGGGTGAATCTGACCTTCGAAAGAGTGTCTTCCTCGAATGCGGTCATTGGGCGTCGGTAATTATGGATTATCTTA
Source organism: Nephila pilipes (assembly GCA_019974015.1). Taxonomy (NCBI): domain Eukaryota; kingdom Metazoa; phylum Arthropoda; class Arachnida; order Araneae; family Nephilidae; genus Nephila; species Nephila pilipes. Next base: position 214,990 of record BMAW01085163.1, on the reverse strand, counting down.
TGTAATGTTACACTCTAAAGGATTCTGTAGGAAATTAAGCTAATCTCCGTATTAGAAACTGCTGTTTTCAAAAATTGGATAAAATAGATTTTAATAATTTGTTTCATCAAAAAACAAATAAAAGTAATTGTAAGAGAATCAGAAAAATTGTTTGTGAACTTACAATAGCAGCGAATTATATAAAAATGGTTGGCTCGTGTTTTTGTTGCGAGAAATTATATTTCTATTTATTTTTCCTACATACATAAATCTGAATATATAATGCACAGATATATATCCTTGTATTCAAAGTTAATAACTGATAATTCGTACAATTTGAAAGTATTACTTATATCTTTCAATCACAAAAAAGAAATCATTATTCTATTTGAAAGTATAATTATTCAATAATTATATAAGCAAAGCAGTTTTGACGTTTGTTTCTAAAAGCCGTAGAAATAATAAAAGAAGGAAATAAAAAAAAATTGAAAGGAATCTAAATAATTCTGTTAAAATATAAATATTTTATAGAATTATATTTATTCAGTCGATTGAAATTGAAATAAGTTTTAGTTAAAAATTAAAATTAATCATTAAAATTATAATTGGAAAAGTAGCAATATTTTATGATTTATGAAGAAACTTGTAAGAAAACTTAAAATATTTTAAGCGCTTCATCTAAATTGGTTTAGAACCATTAATCTAAATTGCCTTATCTAAATTGGTATATATCCATTTTAATATACATACTTAAAATGGACTGTAAAATTAAAAGCACCTTCATATTTAATTTACCGAACATTCAGTATTCGCAATTCATTTCATAAATATATTTTTATTAATCAGATGTTTTAATCCTGATTTGAAATGGAAGTAATATTCCATTGTTATTCTTTATTATTTTGATTAAAACGTTGAAATCTTCTTTTTGGTAATTTGTGGTAGGATCCTCTACTGAATAAAGAGGTATAATTATAATATTCTTAATGTTATAGCGTATACGTTTCTGTGCAAAAAATATTAAAAATTTTTGTACTGTATGAAATATTGTGATGTGTGTTATATACAGTATTTTGTGTTTTTAATTATAATATCTCGTGTTTGATAAACGTTCATGCTATAATATAAGTGTTCGACTTTGTTTTGGTTTTAATTACTATAATATATCTTATGCTATAATTCTTCAGATTTATAAGAATTATTCAGTAGCTTAACACACGTACATTTTGAGAAATATTTATTGTAATATTATTTTAATAAAAGTATATTAATTTGTTAGGTTTGTAACAACACACACATATTGTAACATCCTTGAAAAAGTCTTACAATTTAAATTAGAACATTTAAGAGAAATAATTATTTCAAATAACTTAGTGGCATTTATCGAATTGGTCTCAAATAAAGTTTTATCGAATAAATTTTAAAACGATTCCTAAAGTGCTTCTTATTTTTCTATTTTAAAATGACTTTCGTAGCATTTAACTTTTTAAAAAATACATTTTATTTAAAGAAAAGAATGACATATATGATGTGTTGTATACTATTATCCGTTATTATATATAAAACGTGCGTTATGAACATTTTTTCCTTCAATTAGCATTCAGTAATATTTTTGTTTATATACTGTTGCGAATCATATAATTATTGCGTTTGAAAAATATTTAATGAGATTATTTTTCTTATTAAAATCGTAAATAGATTTCTATATTAAGTACTATGCTTTTTACTTTAACCTTCTTTTTTTTTTTTTTTTTTTTTTTTTTTTTTGTGAAAGAGAAGTACTTAAACATGACTAATATGATATAAATCATATCTATTTTTAGTTATCTGAAACTGCATTAATTTTTTTTATTCCCTCCTCTCTCTTAAGTTCAAAAATATCGTAGAAACTCTTTTGAGTTTTTTTTCTCTTTGTAAAGCAAACTTTAATGAAATCTAAACTTTCCTAATGTTAAGAATTTTTTTAAAAGTTTATATCTAAATTTCTTTTAAGAAAAGAGTCCACACAGACTGTCGAATCAACACAGAAATAAGTGAATAGTGTGTAGGTATGTTTACTTTCAACAGTTGATAAAAATCCTTTATATGGAGAGAAATTTCAAATAAAATCTCGAAGAGGAAAACATCAAAGTGTGGAAATACGTAATTGAAGAAGCCTCTTCGATCGTATTGTCTCGGAATTTTTTTTATTACTTATATATTCTTGAGTTAAAATATTTTATGTTTGACTTTTATTTAAGGTTCCTGTCGAGATATTTACGATGATAATTTCGTTAAATTTGTGGCTTTGGTAAATATTTACCAGATAAATTTGAAGAGGATATATGGAAGAGCATAAACTAAAATTTAGGAAAAAAATAGTTTTAGAAAAATGTTGTCGCTTATGAAAAAGAAACAAAAACAGTAAATAAACTTTTCTATCGGTTTAGAATATTCACCATATTGAATAAAAACGTTTTCTTTCAACAAAAAAATGATAATTTTATAAGCATTATAAAATTTTGTTTCAGGATATCTTATTTCCAGTTTGACTCTATTCCAAGTATAAATATACACTTTTTAAAAGATAAAATATAAATTTGGATGATATATTTTTTATGTATTTTTAGTAATTTTATTTTTGCATTATATTTTAAAATATGCTTTTACTCACTAAGGGAGTGTAATCATTATTTTATTATAGAGGAGTAAATATGTTCTATTTGAAAGAAAATA
>BMAW01085163.1:183197-212196 GCA_019974015.1 Nephila pilipes | reverse complement strand
ATAGAGAGAGAGAGAGAGAGAGAGAGAGAGAGAGAGAGAGAGAGAAATGTATTAATTCATAGAATACATCTACCTGTATATAATAAACATTTAAATACTCACATCTAAAAATTTATTAAAATTTTGTTTAATACCGTTTATTAAAATTTGTTGTGCCCCATAATACCGTTTTGATATATTTCATGTTTGCAGAAATAATATTTTTGAAATCATACCAAAACACAAACAGCATGTTTAACATTTGAATACATATTAAAAAAATAAAAAAAACAGATCTTATAAACAAAGGTAAATTATCCCTGAAGCTGTGACGTTGGCTATTCGCGATTATTTCTTCACTAACTTTGAGGACTTTTTAGTAATTTGAATTGCATAAAATAACAACTGCAACTCTAATGAAACCTGATTAAGTTAATTAGATGATGATAAGAAGTGAAATGAATTAATAGAGATAGTGATAAAAAAAAAGAGAAATAGAAGTGAAAAGGAAGATAAGGGAGAAGAAAACGACACACTTGTAGATATTTGTAAATAGAGTTGAATCATCGTAGTTAATCTTTTGTATTGAAATTAGTTGAAAGCGATACTCCTAGTTATCGTGATAGCAATTGAATCTGTTACGTATAAGAAGTGTTTGAAGGGGAACGAGTGATTTGGTGAGCTAATACTTTATTATTCGAATATAAACTAGGTTAAGAGGGATTCGAGGGAAAGCTATCTTGCATATTCTGTTTTGATAGATAATTAACTGTGTTATTTTGTTCTGACATATCTTCAACTGGAGTTTTGAACTTACTGACTATTTAATAAGACTTTAAGATGGCTTCGAAGTTTAATATTGAAGGAATTATGTCATAAAGTTAACACTGAAAACTAAAAACACCGAATTTCTTAAAGCACTGTTGAATTACAAAAAGTCTGCAAAAACTTGGAGAACTTTTCTTTGTGATATGCTATTTCATTAAGTTTGTCTCTGCAAATTAAGAAGAATATTTAGCTTGAAGTAAATATAAACTTATTGAAAATAACGGAACTGTATATAGAATATAATGTTTCTATAATTATTTGATGTTATTTCTGTATATAATTGTACTTAAAATGGTACATATTTACCGAGAAATTCTGATTCGAACAATTATTTTAGTAATAATAGTTTTTTTTTTTTTGTTATTTAGAACTATCACGCACTAAATTTATGAATTATGGTAATGTTTTAAGTTCAATAAAATATTTTTTCATAAATAATTAATTTAAAAGTTGCTTCTCTTGTTATATAAAAATTTATATTCTGTTCTTAAATGTTGCAAAAAATCATTGGCATTCCTATTCACAAACAAGGAGTAACTAGAATTAAAAAATAACATACTATGTAAAGTATGATAAAAAGCAACAGCTGTTTTAAACTTAAAGGATGTAATCATCGGCTAAGTATAGACCTTCCGCATTGCTATTACGTAAGCCTAAATATAGTACGAATTAAGTTGTAAGCTTTCATGCCTCGTTAATCATCAAAAGATGTGGATGTAATAAGATTTGCAATTAGTAGTGCATTCAAAGCCTGATAGAAATGAAAGATAAATAAATTTTGATCAATTCATGACATTAACGTACTTTCGTTTCTTATGTTGACGGTTATTTTGCTCCAAATGGCTTGCATTGACCTTGAATATTTCTTCCTAGATTGTTACATATGATCTCTGTTTCTTAAAATATATCTCATTTGCAATACATTATGGCTTTTTAGAGTACCGGAAGTTGTTATCGGACATTATTCACGAACAGCAAATACTATGTTTGAAGGAAGTAGTTGCTGATTATTTATTATTTTACTCATTTAGTTGCGAGGAGTGTCCAATAATTTAAGTTGGGACGTAATTTGTGTTTATACGATTAAGTAATGATCGAATATTTGTCTCATTAAGGCCTAGCAAATTCTGTTGCAGAAGAATTTCAAGGTTATTGTGACCTTCAATGAATAATTTCTGTAATAAATAATAGAGAGTAATTAGAAAAAAGTCTTCTTATGGAATGAGTATGATATGGATTGTGAAGGTAAAATTGAGATTGTCACGTAATAGTCTTATAAATATTTTAAAGTTTTCGAGAACCGCAAATAATAATTTGAATATATAAATTTTTTTCCTGATGAATATGAAAATATTGGTTAAATCGCAGGTTGAACTGATAAAATGTCAGCAAGTAAAACGATTCCAAACTTGTAATGTTGTTTTCACCCAAAGGATAGGACTATTACTCAGTAAGTAGTTTTACAGATATGTCATTTTGACTAGTTTTCGATAATATGCATTCATCCCATCAATTTTGCTCGTAATATATTCGGTTTTTTATTAAAAAAATTGTCGAATACATATTTATGTCTACGAATAAAAACAATTAGTTTTGCTTATAAATAGCATACTGGAAGAACACATTAGTTAGAAATTGAAAATGGCTTCTCACACATTGTCCATTCTTAAACATGTCATAAATCAGTTAAGACAGCAGAAAAAAAGACGATAAAATTTTTTATGCAAACAAATTAAAAATTTTTGCTGATGAGTTCAAATTATACATTTAATATGCTCCTTTAAAAATTATTTCTGTTAAATTTTATTATTGCTTTAAATTATAAGAATTTAAACTAGCTTAATGAATTTCCTAAATCTATGACAAAATGAAGTCCTTCGAAATTTTACTTAATTTTTTACATAAAATAAAATACTTTGAAACAATTAGTATTAGTAAATCAACTTTAATAAGGTTTTTATATATATTTTGCTATTATTAAGCAAACAAATAAATAATTTCCAATCAGAAATAAATGCTGTGATGCATTTTTATGTGGTTTTTTTTTTTTTTTTTAAATTTAAACAAAAATAAAAAAATATAAAAAAATTTTAAGCCTTGACGTCTTTCGTAATAATATATATATATATACTTCAATCATATAATTACTATACTTCTTATAATTTTTATTTCGTGTGTTATGCAAAACATAGGAAAGACAAAAATCTTACTTCAAGTACTTTAAGATCATTATGTATAAGTAATAGACAATATATATATTATGATATTCATATTAAAATAATTAAAATAAAGCATGAAATGATAGAAATATTTCATATGATGCATGTTTTGTATACGATCCAACTTAGTGTGATAATAGACAAAAAATATCCTAGAATATATTTCTGAAATTTTGAATGAATGTTATGCTAAACTGATGTAAAATAAAGATTAAAGATTAATTAAATATTTTCAGAAGAAATATATTACTGTAAATTAAGTGAATCTTGAATTTTTAGTTGTAATATATAAATTGATAAAAATGTTTTTTAAAAAAAAGGAATTTTCTTCTTTTTTTTTTTTTTTTTTTTAAACTCAAAGTTATTATTCAAGGTTTAAAAACCTGAAGAGTGTTAACTATATCAGTTCACACATGTATTCACAATGTAAAGGTCATTTTACATTAAAGGATTTTTATATCGTCAGAGCATTTACAGCATTTAATGGAAATTTTAGTAAGCTAATATTCTAAAATAAAATTCGGTATTATGCGAAAAAATTTAACTTTTAATCTCAAAGTTATTATTATTTTTTTTTTGTGTTAATGTCACATATGACATTATTATATTTCTGATAATGTATAATACATCGGCAGACATAGGGATTTATAATTTAAGTAAAATTCTGATCAGTATTCAAATTTTTAAATCCTCTGTGGCATTTAAATTTCTTTTATTTATAAAATGGAAACGGGAAAATATTAGAACTCATTTTACAAGAAATATTTCTGTAATATTTGCAAAGTGAAAATATTTATTTAAATTATAAAGACAGTTAAAAATTGCATCGATCTTTTTTTTCTTATATTGATATATTCATCTTTTCTTCATGAATATTTATGATTTATTATTTCTCTGTATTTATGACGTTTTTGAAAAGAAACTTTTGTTCACTCGAGAAATCAGGTTATAAAGTAAATAAAAATATTACGTGATATAATGTTTCATGAATTATTTTTGTATGAATTTATGCAAATCCATATAATATTAAGATTATTACTGTGTACATTACGACTTATTGCATTAAGATTTAAAACGTACTGTAATTTTTTAAAAACGGATAAACATACAAATGTACCTCAATCTAAATTTTAAAATTTATTTTCAATTTGAAATTATTTGTTACACAGTTCCAGTATTAAATTATATAATGTTGTTGGCATTGAATTGTTTTCCTATAGAACATGATCATATAAATGGACCATGCTCCACGTTATAGTTATTAGTAAATTACGTGAAAATTTGTGATTTTTCAGTTATTATAAAATACAGCTTGTTAGAGTTTTTCCCCCTAAGATTATTGAATTATGTGCAATTCAAATTGCTTATTTTCAGACAAATAACATACTATTTTGCGAATTGTAATTTTTTTTGCTGTTGACCAGCAGCTTTATCAGTTTTCATACTTAAATAAATTAAATCAATTGTCGAAAAAGATATAAAACAATTTTAAAATATTAGTTTTCTTAAATTATGGTATGAGAGAACATCAAAATATCTTTAATTTGAAATTTAATTAAAAATTAGAACAAGAATCGTGGAAGGTGTATACAAATAGCAACATCACACATACACACCGCTGAAACTTATTTTATCCCAGCTGAACAAGATTATTAAAATTTGACATCACAACAATAAATGCATAAATAACTTATTCCATATATTATAATCAACTATAAATATTTAAAATTAAACTCCAAGTACATAATAAGGGATGATTCCAATTATCTGCATTCCCTTCAAGAAATAGCTGAAGAATGCGAATGTATTTTGCTTTCCATTTAAACAAGAAACTGTTGTGTTATTCTTATAGTTTCAATTCAGTGCTTTTTAAATATCGTCTATAAATTGTTTTCAAAACATATTAAAGCTTTTGGAAATTTTTCCCAATACTTCAGCCTTAGTTGCTTGTGAATATGCGTCAGATCTAAATGAATATTGTATGATTTATTTTCAATTTTTTTTGTAATTGAAACGTATTGAATCTGTCATGCTGATTTTTAATGCAAGAATTTCTACATGAATCAAGAGAATGAATTGTGTTTGTAATAGTTACTAAAAATAATTTTTCTATCTACAAAATGAGCTGTTTATGACAATCTGGTAATTTTAAGGAAGATAATATGGCAGAGGAGGCTCATACACGCATTTAAGATAATACTTATATTTTAAAACTTTGACTCCAGGTAAGAATTAGAGTGCCCTAATTATATATATATAACCAAAATATTGATCATTCTGGGCGATAATCTTTTGTAGAATCGAGTTTCGAAATTCAGACCTACCAGTTATAGATCTCAACTCAACTAACGGGTTATCTCATTTCTCCAGAAGATAGCGGAAACGCAAATAATTTATTTACATTTATACCTCTTAATGATTATATTATTTCAAAAAACAGAAATTATTTTTTAAATGTGAACTCAATTTATAATATCTTTGTATGAGTTAATATCCCATTAAGGCTAGTTGGAAACTTTTGGCAACGATATGGGATCAAATATTTCTAAATATGTAAATTTGTTTGAGAGAGTGTTCCACGAGACTGATATTTGCGTCCTCAAACTTCTCTGTTCCAAAAGTAAGACTTAGATAGTCATCTTCAAACTGAGACACAAACATTTATGCCTGATTATAGATTACGAATTTTGGTGTCAACATCTCAAGGAGGAGGAATCCAAATGAAGAGAAACCATAGGGATAATTTTTCCAGGCTCGTTTATTGATCAACTTTCCTAATTTAACTTTAGGATACTAAATAAAGATTATAGTCATCGTAACAATGAAAAATTTAAGAAAACCAAGACAATTAATTACGATTTTATTTTTTTAAGTATACACGTGCGTATTCTTAAATGTAAATTAAGTTTCATTTTATATCCATATAATGTGACGTTCTGGCGATACAGTTTTCATTGAAATACTATTTGAGCATTAAAGAAACTCTTTGGATACATCATTATTATATTCTTAATAATAATAATAAATGTAAAAAATACAATAATAAGTTTATTATAATTGCTGTGAGTTCTGTTCACCATCGTTATTTGGTTTTTAAATTGATAAATTTAAAACTATATAATTTTTAAGAATTCCCCTTTTGAATCTCTTTTTTTTTTTGTATTTATTCTTTATTTTGTATTACGGGGTTCTTAAAGAAATTAATGATTGAATTTTAAGTAAAATGTCTCTATTTTCCCTCTATAATATAAAAATTCTTTAATAAAATTTTAACAATATAAGTCATTTATGACTATCATAGCATTTAGATATTTTAATTACTTTATAAAGTAAATATTCCCCCATACGACTTCTTTATTAAATCTTCTTTCAACAGTTTTCGGTGAAAACAAACTTAACTCGCTTTTATTTTGAGTTCGCTTGAGTGACGTACAGTTTGTTCGACATTTAGCGAGTGTCAAATTGGTGGAAAGCTCCGGTTGCAGTTTGTCAACGTTTTTGACGGCTCTCTTTTCCTATTTTTTTTTTCACTCTTCAAGCTTCACAACTGACGAAATATTTGCTTACTTTTCTTATTTTCCTCTTTAGAAATGGCATCGGCAAGCTTTCGAAATCTGGAACTGCCATATCGAAGGTTTTGAACGCAAGTTTTGAGTTGGGTATACAACGCAAGTGTCTCGTTAGAGAAAACTCTTCGGCCTCTGCGTTTCTCAAAAGCGTTCACTTCACTTAAATAGAAGTTTGTTTGCAGAGTTGGTATTGAGAAATAAAAATCGATCACTTGTGCAAGTGACAACTTAGAATGTTTCTTGATTAAATACGGGAAGGAACTATTCAAGTTGAAGAGTTTTCGCTTCCGTTTGCCTATTCTGTTTATGAGTTTTTATATTTATTCAGCCCAAAGAGGAATATTAAATACTCTCGATTCTTTATCAAGAAAAGTAAGGCGCTTTATTTTCTCATAACTGTTTTATTTTTGAGCATAACGTTTGTTTTTTGAATAACGAAGTAAAACATTTTTCAAAATATGGATGTCTTGACCGATAAAAGTTATTTGTTTTATATTATGTAAAAATATTTAAATTCCCAACTTTAATTTCAAACGAGAATATTTTTTAAATTACTATTTTAAACCAATAGCGGTTTTAAAAGATCAAGAAAAAAATAAGAATAAATATAGTATTGAACAGTATTTGAATAATCAAACATTTTTTTTTTCAAAAGATTAAATTCCAACCCGGCCAAATAATACGTATTGACAAATTCAATGATAGGAAATATTAGGGAATGTTATTATTAGTAGTGGTAGATTTTTTATTTCTGTTGTGGAACAATTTCACATAATATTTACACTCGTGACTTTTTTTTATGAATGTTTATGATATTTCTCATAGCACATCAACTTCAATCTTTCCTCATTAAGTTAGATAGTTAATAAATATTTTTACTAGAAATTATTGTGGTAATTTAATCAGAGAATTGTTTTGCTTAACCTCATAAATTTTGAATAATTAATAATAAATTATTCTTTTTACGCTGCATATTATTATTATATTTTTATTTTATATATCAATTTACAATTTCTGTTCTTTTAATTCTGTATTTATGTCATTCTTTATTTTTTTTCTGAAAGTCGCATGTGCTTTGATTAAATAAGCTATTATTTCATAATTTTTGTTTTCTAATTCTAAGGACAGTCAATTATTACACATTGTTCTTTTTGTATCACAAATTATTAAAGCCTTATTTTAGATAGAAACCTGCAATTCTGTCCATTTGATTTTGTATTTCTGTCATTCTTTATTACTTTTTTGAAAGTCATGTATAATCAATTAAGCAAATTTATTTCACGTAGTTTTTTTTTTTTTTTCCTATTCTTTTTGTATCAAACATTTATTATAATCTTATTTTAGGTAGCAGTCTGAAATTTCTATCCTTTTAATTATTTATTATTTTTGTAAGTCAAGCCATTAATTAAATTAGTTATTATTTTATGTAATTTTATGGGAATAAAAATTACATGAAATATAGGTATTTTGTTTAGATCAATGTGTGATTTTAGTACGATAAATACAATGAGTACAATTATTCAGTACGATATATATAAATCAGAAAACTATATGGTGTGATGCAATTATTTTTCATTCACAAACTAAATTGAAATTTTTCCTCATTTATAACTGTGGTAATACTCCAAATGAAACTAAAGTATTAAAATTTTGCTTTTCTGAAGTTCAGTTTTCAAAGACGCTTCTAAAGTAAATATATTGCTACTTGTTATTTAGAAATTATTGCTTTGTCTCAGAAAACACCTGCTTGAAATAATAATGTTTCGTTCATTTATGTTTATTAATAAAATAACTGTTTTTTGTTCCAATAAATTTGTATTATTTAAAAAAAAATATTTTCTTTTAGACATTTATTATTAATATTGATTACTTTTTTTGTAATTTATAATAATAAATCTTTTTCATTATTACTAACTCTTTTAATATGAAAACATTTGATAAAATTTTTTTTAAATGTAATGCAATGTTATTCATTTTCAACAAATATTGTCTGCGTTATAAGCAAATAGTTACATATCTAATAATTAAAAACCATCTAAACCATTTTGAGCATTTTGTATGATAGTTCTCTTACATTATATTTACAGATTCATATATTTTACCGTCTGCATTCTGCGCTGCATTTAGAAGGAACACAGGGTTTGGAATATTTAGATAAGTAGGAGAAGAAAGCTCAGGTGCATTTTGAGATACCCGACTGTGTATCTGCGTTCATATATTTTGTTTTCTTTTACTTTTTCTGAGTCGACATTGCAGCGGACATTGGGTATTCTTCTCTTTTGTTTCGTCTGCAAAGGGCATGCATCGAATTTTACACGGCTTCTACATTTGGTTTTAAATTTCCCCAGATACTACTTATTCGGAATTTTTCGCCATTCTTGAAGTTTTTGTGCGGCTGTCACCTCCTCTTGAGAAGAAAGAAGTGTTTTATACAATTTTGATCCTTTAAATTTTCTTCCCTCTTTTTCGTAACTGACTATGATTGCAGCTATAGGGAAGCTTTTAAGCTTATTGTGTTTCCGAATCTACCAATGTTTTATTATCAAAATTATATCGTATGGATATATCGTATGCATACGTATCGAAGTATCGTATGTTTCTCTGGATATACGAAAGTGGATCAAATATAAACGAGACTTTTTTTTCAATAGATCAGACGATTTTTGATGTATTTTACCGTAGCAACTATGATAAATTTGTAACGCCTTCCTCTCGTTATATAATGTACATACATTGTAAAATTTAATTAAATATTCAATAAAGTCCCAATTCCAAATGAAGAGACTTCAGAAAAATACAAATACATTTTATTAATTTTCTTCGTAGATTATGCAAGGTCACTCTCTCTTAATTAAACATCAATGTGCATTGATCCTTGTTCTTCAAGCGTTTTACTTTTTTGAGTAAAGCTATTCTTAAAGCGATTTACTTAAGCACACAGCTACCAGTCGCTGAATGATTTCTCTTTTCTTTTACAAAAATCTTCGAAGAAGCAGAATTTTTCTATTCCTCCCCCCTTAAGACGCAGGAGGTCCACAACAACATTTTTATTACTGAGTTCGGTGTTTTTGTCTGTAAGAGGAAACTAGACAATTACTCGTTCACAGTGGTTGCGTGGCCTTGGGTGAATCTAGTATGAAGGAACGAGATTCCTTAATGAGCTATAATATTTCCTCTCAGCGTTTGTTGTATCGCCTTAACCTTTCTCACTTATCTATCAAGATGTTAAGCCTTAAAAAGGGGAAAGGAATTTGGCAAATTAAATTGTGAAAAAGAAACTTCAAAGCCTCTCATGAAGGATATAAAATACGTTTTGGTCCCCTTTCGGCGAGTTCGCGGCCATACGGAATTATATGTTTCAGTAGATGTCGAGTTGGATAAAATTATACTTGCATAACTCTTAGAATTTTAGTTTAGCAATTCACCCGTTTCGAGTAAGCTACTTTTCGAATACTGAAAGTTCGATTCCTATTACCGCTTTCTCCAACATGGAATAGCTTCTAACCTATTTTAATCATGGAAGATCAATTACTGCCATACTTACTAACACTCTATCCCCTCATTCCTTTCAATTCTATTTCACATATGTATCACTATTCTCAACACAATTCATTATACTTTATTCTCGTTCTTCAGCACAATGCAAGATCCCACACAGCTGGTGTTACACAAGAAAAATTAAAGAAACTTCATAGGACAAAACTCGGATACCCTTCCTATAGTCCAGATCATTTGTTTGAACCTCTCACGGAAGCGTTTGGAGTAGAAAGAATTTCACTGAATGAAGTAGTCCTTAAACTCCTGACTTCTTTTTATCTTACAAGAATTTAAAACCTCCCGAAACTTTGGAAAAAATAATGTAGGTCTTAAATCAAGATACTAAAATAAATAACATTGGTGTGTAATTTGAGGGAGTATTTATCAGAAATGTTTTTTTTTAATTTATATATATATATATATATATATTTGTGTGTGTGTTGTAGTTATCATATATTATTATACGTAAAAATATAGGTATATTATGCATTATTATTATGCACTTTTGTCATTTATTATTTTACTTAAGTTATTTTGTTATTATTTTTACTAATTTTAATGAAAAAAAATCCTTTTTTGGTTTTATCAAATCTTTTTTGCTAAACTACTTTAATCAATGATGCAAAACTACCTGAATGTTCTTAACAATTGATTATAAATATCAATACGTATATTATTGACATTTAAGAGTTATTTAAATATTTTCTGCTATTGATAATAGATTAGATAATGTAACTAATGCAAATTAAATGTGTGTCCTTAATGTGAATGAAATGCGTACCTTCATTCCAGTGAATTCATTCTTCATTCTTCATTCATGCCAGTGAATCCTGTACAATGTAATGTGAATAAATTGTTTTCACTAATGAAAAAAAACTCCAAATGTTTCTATTTGAATAGCATCACCGATTGTAAGAACTAAGAGTTTTTAAATAAAATGCATATAATAATAAGCATTTTACAAAATGATGTCTTAATAGTCATAGTCTTAAGTACATACATAGTCTGAATGACACAAACTTAAGTCTATCTTCACAAATAACACTGTCGCATTTAAACTTAAATAAATTTACATTGAAGATATTTCAATTTATGTACTTATTATTTTACATCATTTCATTTTAGATAACATGAATTAAGCCTTAGTATTTGTGTCTTATCTGATTTTAAATAAATTTACACTGCTTTATTAAATTGCGAGTATACTAATGTGATTTTTCTTCTTAAAAAGATCTTTTGGAAAAGTTTTCATTATTTTTATTTTATTTCATTTGTTTATTTATATTTTTGGAAAATAAATTTATTATATGGCATTAAAAAAATTACCAAAATCTCGTAGACTTTCCTTGAGAATCATTTGAAGATATCCCTTTTAAAATCGCTTCATACAAATGTCAATTATTTCTGCTCTCTCCGTTCTTCGAATCCAGCATTCAAAAATTCATCCACAAATTCAAATTTAAAAAGGACTGCACGAAGTTAGAAACATTAAGGAACTCGCTCTATATTGTTCTTCCTTTCTCTGAAGATCAGAAAGCAGAGATATCCGCCAGTTTCCGAGTTTAATCTTTTAAAATGGAGGCTCTGAACCTCTGTGTGGTGTGATCAATCACTTAAGTTTGGGGAGTTTCTTATCTTAGATATACCACAAAGCGAATTTTGTGCCTGTTCTTTTTACTTCCCAGCCCCTTAAACACTCATGTACTCACGATTTTTCAAACACTCTCGAGTGCAATATTTTTGTTTTCCACTACATAGAGGAAACACATTAAAGCGCCTTTTAAGGCCTTGAACTTGGGCCTGAGCTACGAAAATGATGGGCACTTCATCAAACGTTTACTTTCGCTTCACTAAACCCCGCCCGGGGTCGTCATTTCCAGAACGTACTACAGCGTCTGTATGTGTTGTAGATGTGACGTATGAGCGCAGTATGGTCTCTGTGTGATGACCTTCAATGAATGCTTGTTAAAAGGGAAATGATTTTCTTCGAGGAGGGATATTCTAATTGAATACTTTAGTTTTGTTCCCCTGATGGCGAGTTTTAGGTTATGATTCCAAGTGCTAATGTTTGGGGGCGGAGATTTCTTGTTTCTGATGGATTGCTTGCTGCAAGAAGATGTTGGAAATATTATTCATCATTTTCTCGTCTACTGTATGAGAAAATTGCGTGTTTCAATGGAAATGATGCTTTGGGATGAAAGTTTTACTGCTTAAATATAGATTTTGTTTTAAAATCGTGAATGATAGTTATATTGCGTTTTTGTTTCTTGATGTGTTAGGGGGTTTATTATTTTTATTTTATAATTTATTTATTTATTTTGAATTTTTGTTTTTTATGAAACGATTATTGTAAAGTTATATTGTTTAATAACTTCTTTACGAATTTATTTTGAGCTTGGCTTATAAAACACCTGTCAAATTGTATATATATGGATAGATCCAAATAATGTTTTGAGGACTGAGCAAATCTCTTATGTCAGAATTCATGTTAATAAGGTTTGTTTTGTGTTATAAAAATGTTTTCAACTATTTTCATTCTTTCTCCTCCTCTTATGAATACAACATTATTTTTTTCTTTATTATTATATAAATAAATTAAAATCTCTCTCCTTTTTTATCAAGATATTTTCCTTACATCTAAATTTTTAATTCCTAATATAATTTTTTTTCGATAAACAATGTTTTTTCCCACAGATTTTTAAAATTGTTAAACTTGAAATGAATAATATAACTTAATATTTTCAACAGTTTAAATATATTAATGTACATATATTACAGAACTTTTTTAGTAATGATAAGAAACAGAATCAGATACATTGTGTTATTTGATTGTTTGTAAATAAGAAGCACAATGCATTAAATTATTTTTAATCTCTACTTATATATAATTATATTAGTTATTCAATTAATGAGAAAGTTTTTCTGTTCAAAAAGGAAATAAAGAGAAGTATATATATATATATATATATATATATATATATATATATATATATATAATGTTCGAAGAACTAATGGTTCGATTATTTATTTATTGACTCTTTGAAATCTGCCTTTTTTTATAAATAATTGAAGAAAGAGAATCATAATTATAAAAATTAGTTTTAGTCAATGTATTATTCTATGAAATCCATTCAATTTTAATATTTTATTATGTTTTAATCATATTTGAATTTTGAATGATTTTATTACATTCCATGAGATAAAAAAATTCAAATTTCTATTAATTAATTATGTATCAAGAGTAAATACTTAACTGTATGAAAATAATTTTTAAATGTGTCATATGATAGAACAAATCTCTTACTTTCTGACGATACAACTGCTTCATTTTGAGCAATAATAAGTGATTCCGCAATAACGATGAGTAAAATAGCCTTTACAATCGATTTTGCATCATATTATAATTGTACGCGGCAATTCTAAGGGAAGTATAAAATCATTGATCATCATTAATAATAATTGTTCAAAATCACGATGTCAAAATGTTGAATAACTCTCCCACCCGCGGAGTTTTCAATGCAGATTCAGATTCATCGAAAAGCATTCAGATGCTTTCCATTGTAACCCGACGACTGCATTCTCTCAACACGCGTCCACTGAGGGAAAACGAGGTGTAAACAAGACCTCCCTTCTCTTATGCAAATGCTGCAACCTGGTATACTAAAGGTTTGTTCCGATGCATATACATGAGTTCGGTGCAGAATGGACTCGTCTTACACCATTCCAGGGTAATATATCGCAAACTGTTCGTGATAATATGCAGTTGAGGGAAATTAAACAACGAGTTTTGGATGTACGCGTGTTGAGCTGCGTGCCGTGATTTTGTTTTGGGCGCTGAAAGTTTGACCGCGGGTTGTTTTAATCTGAAGCCAGTTTAAGTAATTTTGTTCTTATTTCCTGTAATTATCAAATCATTTAGGTATACTAATCCCTTTAGTGTTTAAATCGAGTTGAAAATCCGATTAGAATGTTGTACAAGAAATGATACGCAAGCTCTTAAAACTGCATAACAAAAACAAATAAATTGTATTTTGACAAATAAAATTAAATGATCCAAAAAATTTGAAAATATATTAGTTAAGAAGGATTTAGAGACGCATTTTCGGTCTTTTAAGGAGAATTTCTTCAAAAAATAATAAATGATGTCTAACTTGGGAACATAGTAAAGTCCAATGCAAGAATTCTGAACCATCAACAAAATTGCTTTAAAGTTTAAAAAAAGAAAATAAAGGTGACAATAAACTTCGAATTCGTAATTCAGCTTTGACAAAGTATTTATCAAAGTATATTTCTGTGAAATAATATAATAACCAAAAATTTAATAATGCAAATATCTCAAATTTCAAACTAATAATTGATTGTCTCCTTTTCGATTTACGTTAACTTTTTTAAATATATATCCTAAATATTTGAAAAAAAGAATTAAAAATATGTATTTGAGACCTAAAACAAAAATTGAAGATAGTTGTTCTGTTTCACGATGATTTTAAACTAAAAATTATATAATATTAAAAAGTTTTTCGTGATCAATTAATGAATAAATATCATATTGTTTTGTGTGGGAAATAGTTATTATAGTTATTCATTTATTTCCCAGTAATTTCTATTGCATAATCATGGCAAATTTAAGGCATTGACATGAATTATTTGGTGTTTAGTTTTTGAATCAATTAATCCAATTAGAAGATATTCTATGGCAAAATCTAATCTTAAGAAAATGTCAAGAAAATGTTTATTGGTATGTGAAATTATGAATAAAATAATTCGATATAATATCTTTTTTTATGGATAGTTCCACTTATGCTGAAAATCCAAATTCTATGAATTCCTAATTCTTCGAATATTTTTGCAAGTTGTCTCTAAATTTTAATAAAAATTATATAAAAATTCCAATACTTTTAAAAAAAATTTCTGCAAACGAAATACTTATTTTTAGATGAATAAGGTAACTTATTTTTTGAAAGTCCAAATGAATTCTGAGTCGAGGCATTTACTGTAAAAAATTGCGTTTTTTATGTCATTATTCATAACCAATGTAATTACATAACTTTGTTCTGAAGATAATTGTATTAAATTCTGCATATATTTCCAAATTAACTTAAGTTACAATCTTTGAATAAGAATACGTACATTTGTAATTTAATTTTAAGATGCTTTTTATTTATAAAATATTCCATGAAGCACTCCTTTTCTTTTAATAAAATGTTGGAATTTTTAACTAAAATAAATTAATCACAAAAGTTTTATAAACTTCACATAACCAAAAAATTGCTTCTACTTACACAATACAGTTATACAAGACTTGCACCACATTTCTCCTTTTATTAAGTCATTTCGAAACAGGATAAAGCATAGTATCAGAATAAGTTAAAATATCTAATTAACTTTTTTTTAGTTCATTGAGAAAAGTTTCTTTTTCTTCCAAAATAAATTTAAAAGAAATTAGGATTATGTTTATAAATCTAGAATCCATGGTGATTTTTAATAGCTAACAGCATAAATATCTTGCTACCGTACATCGAAATACTCCATCTTTTTTGTCTCATCCATCTTAGTTGACAGAAACACAGATTTAGCCATGACCTTCGAATACAGAATGACCTACCGAAGTTGGGCGGAAAGCAGCACGACATCAAACTGGTTTTCTTTGATCTTAAACACAAATTGCCAGTTCTGTAGTATTTACAATTCCGATATTAACTATTACCTAATGATTGTAATTTATTAGCTAAAATAAAATCTTTTTATGCTATCTTCGTTTTATATTAAAGAACAGAACCTAAATATGGAATATATATTAAGATTTGTACAAAATGTACCATTATTGATATACAGTGCTGTTAAAAAATTAGTAAAAAGCATTGAATAAAACAAAATTTATTTGGCGGATTTGAATGGAATTTACGTAGTTGTTGTGTAAAATATGGACCAAATATCAAAACTCGAAATGAAGCGAAGGAAAAAAAAATGATGGAATCATAATTTTAAACTATAAAAGCCAAAAAAAAATAGTTATGAAATTTTCATTGGCAACTTTTGGCTAATATGGTGCTTGATGACCTTGCTGCGAATATCTTCTACAACATCGTTAGAAGTTAAAAGGCCTTACTCAACCAGCCAGATGAGATGTATTTTCAGTTTGGTTGGTAAGAGCATGCAAAAAGCTACCGGTCAACTTTCTTTCGGACCTACTGGACCAGGGTTCGAAACAATGCTGCGGCACTCAAGGTCACCAATCAACTCTCTCTCCCTCCTCGGGATCGGAAAACCACCGGCCGTAGAAATGGTGACTCAGGACTTGAACACTAGATGGCAGCACAGCCTGTACGTACTGATTGCGTATGCCCTCGACGCAAAACACTTGCCTCTGCACATACAAATCACGACTAAGTGATATTCCGGCTCTGGCGCACGTGTCGACGAGACCCGCCACTCAGCACAAGACAACCGATGACTCAAATGGAAACGATTCCATGCAAAACTCAATTCAACAGGGAGGGGATGTATATTAATTGCAGTAATGGCTGACAAAATCAAAGAAACAACCTTCTCTACAAACCAATGTATCTCTTCGTATCATCACAATGATACTGGAGGGGGAGTATGCTTTGAATCTCTTCTACAACAACGTTAGAGGTTAAAAGGCCTTACTCAACCATCCAGATGAGATGTCTTTTCAGCCTAGTTGGTAAGAGCATGCAAAAAGCGACCGGTCAACTTTCTTTCGGACCCACTGGACCTGGGTTTGAAACAACGCTGCTGCACTCTAGGTCACCTATCAACTCTCTCTCCCTCGGAAAACCACCGGCCGTCGAAACCTAAAGATGTAATGCAGGCTAAACAACAACGTTTCATGCCTGCAGTAAATGACATTGTTGATCAAGTCTTTTTTTTTTTTGATATTTAATCCCTTTCTTGCAGAATAGCAAGCCAAAGTTAAGGGAGGGTGGATTGGGTGGTGTACTGTGACTGGCGATCTGTCTTTTTGACATGTTCCATATATGGCCAATTAGATTCATATCTTGGGAATTAGCGGATAATTGCATGAATAGAACAGTTTAAATATTCTGATTTCTGAAAACCAAGCCTCTATATGCGCCTGAGCATTATCATCCGTAAATAATATGGATGCAGGATTTCATCTTGATAATGAGCATCAGTTAGAGATCTCCAAAAAAAACACGTGGAGCTCAGTGCAGCTTTTCATTGCTTACCTGCACATTCTAGCTAACTACCTACGATAATAATGTCTTCCAAGAATATTTCAGATATCTAATCTCAAGCTCTCTCCGTATCAAAAATCATCTGGAATCATTCAACTAATTGAATTGTGGCTTATCAGTAAATTTATTTAAAAAAAATCTCGACTCCGTTGCTTTAATCTTCAATTGAGATGGTTATAGGTCCAAATCAAATGCTCTCGTTTAGGACGGCGAGGCTTCTTGTTTACAGTTGACCTTCGTGAAGTCTAACGACACTGTTTGGCGAGAAACTGGCTTTTCCGAGAAAGAAGCATAAAGATTTGCAGTCAGCTGCCGCCTCGTACTTCAACACGCAAAACGGTCGTTTGTTGCAGATTAATTCTCGGGCGCTCAAAATCATTTCTTATTAACAACGTCTGATCCCTTTGATAGCGTCCCCGAAGCTCCTTTATGACATTACGGTTCACATTCAGGTGTCTCGCCACATCGACTTGCCTTCGACCTTTCCTGCAGCTAGCCGGTGGAATGCAGCATTCAGATGGTGTCTGATGCTCATTGTTAACCATATGTCTCTCTCATATTTCAATCACCTCCTAACTTTCGGATCTATAGCGCGAATCGTTTCCTTAAAGGCGCACTCCATTCCGACCGCAAAACTGTAAATTTCTTTTGCGTATTTCAAATCATCGCTGCATTTTATTGCTTATATGCACATTTCTTGATTAAATTCCAAGAGTTAAAGTTGGTATGAGAATTTTTCTATTTGTTGTTTATTTTTTAGCAGTAATGCAAACCCACAAGTGATTGTGAAACTCGCTTTTATTCGATTCTAGCAGTTAATCGATTTTTATTATCTCATATTACTATGATCTCAAATTCCTTTCCCGAAGTTAGCGCATGAAAATAGATAAAGAATTAAAGCGAATTGTATATTCTAACTTTTTTCCTTGTATGTAAATTCTTTTCAAAAATCATTGTTAAGGGGATAGAATGTCAGTCAAGTTTATGCCACGAGTAGAAAGTATTGATTACATTTTATTTAGAAGCTGACACTGAACGGGTATGTCGAGTTTGGATTCGACATGATTCGAATTTTAGTTGCATCTTTCTTCTTACTTTCTCCCTCTCACATGTAGTTGTCTTCTGGGTTTATTTCGAAAAGGAAAAAAAAAACTTTTTTAATAGCTTCCTTTTATTATTTCTCTCAAACTATAAGTTTTAGAAATAACTTTGTTAAATACAAGTGACAATTTGTTTATGATTGATATCTGTGCACATAATATGATTTTAAACCCCTGCACATTCGATAAATTAACTCAAGGAACACTGCCAAGCTGTACATAATTATAGCATTTATCATATCGCGTCAATATTCGAAACTTACATTAAATGTAAGATATTTAGCTCTGATATGTAAAGTGACAGCCATTCGATTTTAAATTGTGGGATGTAGGAATGTAGAACATATTTTGTACAAGGAAAAAAAATCGATTGTATAAAACAGAAATGAGTAATACAATATGACATTATAAATGCTGTGATGAAGTAGTCACAGCATAGGTATCTAATCTTTAAAAAATATTACGAAATTAGCTTCTATTAAATACCATCAGGAGAAATTAGATTTAATAGTTTCAGTTTTCGAAGTAAAATATTGAATACTTAAAATTAGTTTGTTAAAGTTGTTGTTAAGTATTGAAAATCATTTATTTAATGTTATCAAATTACGTAATTACTTAGCAAACTAATTAAAGGCCTCCAGAGATTCAATTATAAAATGTTAAAAAAGACATTACCTAGAAAAAAGGAATTTAAATGCTTTAAAATAAACTGAAAATAAATATGTTATATAGTAAAATTAGCATGTATAAACTGATAATTCAATTTATGGAAATTGTATTTTGAATTATCACTTTTCAGGACTGTATTTCTGCAAGAATTTCTTGTAAAGATGCTCAGATGCAAAATATCGATAAGAATGAACCTGAGTTACAAATGACTGTGTTGTATATGATTCAAGATAAAGAGTCTTAATATGCATGAAAACTTTAAACAATTATTTTGTTTGAACTAAGAAATAATTTAAATGTAAATCAAATACTTATTATCAACGAAGTTAGCTAGACTGTAACTTAAAAATCCGTAACTTATTTTGCTGTGCATCAAACTTGAAAAGAAAATGCTGGAGAGAACATAAACATTGTAATGTAAATCGATAAAGCCTTGATATCAGTTTGATCAGCAAAAGTTTAGAAATCCACCAGTTGTTTTGCTGTGCATAAAACATGAAAATGCATCCATCAGTTGTTTTGCTGTGCATAAAATACGGAAAAAAATTCTGGAGAGAACATAAACATTTTTCTGTAATCTTGTGTTCAGTAATGCAATGTAGAGACCCCACAGTCATTTTCTTGTGTAAAAAACTTGAAAATCAAATTCTGAAGAAAGCACAAACATTGTAAAATAAATAAGAAATACCTTATTATCCATTAAAATTTAGAGACCTTCAGTTATTTTGTTAGGCAAATAGAACATGAAAATAAAATGCTGGTGAAAACACAAACATTGTAATACAGATCAACAACGACCTAATTATTTATTAGACTAAATTTAGAAACCCGTCACTTATTCTGTTGTGCACAAAAATTAAATGCTCAAACATTTAATTGGATGTTTACCGATTAAAAGCAGAAGACTCAAACATTGTAATTTAAATCTTCAAGACTTTATTATTCATAAATTTATATTTAGAGACCCTTCAGCAATTTTGCTATGCACAAAACTGAAAAATAAAACTCTGAATAGAGCCTATAATGCCTGAAAGCCTTGGATCTAGCGAAAGATTGTTACGGTTCCGTAGATCATTAGCAGCGATTAATTTACATTATCGAAAGTCTAAAAGTTTTCAATAGATTTATCATTATGAGGAACAATAAAAATAAACCCATTTATCTTTATTAATATGTGTTTGAGAGAGAGGGGAAGAGAGAGAGAGAGATTGCATATAGCAGAGCAAATTATGTATTTGATTTCAATTAAGATTGCATTTTATGTGTAACAATTAACGGATCAAACTAAGAGCTTGACGTGAAAGCCGATTAAAAGTGGAATAGTTTGAATTATTCGTCTTAAAAGCTTATGGACAAAGTATTGATGATTTTGTAGCTAAATGTGCCAGTTTCTTGTTAGACACGCATATCTCTGAAAATATTGTATTTTGAGTACATTTTTAACCAGTTAAAACTGTATTATGTTTGCTCAGCTTTAAAAATGAATTTTTTAGGTGAATTAACAAAATTTACCATAACTTTTTATTTATGTATATCTCTGATTTTCCATTAAGAAAATAACATATTAAATTTCGCATTTAATCAGAGCGTGATTTATTTCGTTTGAAATTGAATATTTGTTTCGTACAAAGTTTTATTATTTAATATCAACAGATTTATAAAAAAACCCATTTCTTCTGTGAATAAAACATATTGGTTTATTTTCCTGTTAAGTAATATTTTAATATTAAAGATCCAATCGTTTCTGTGCACTGATGACAGGATTCAAATTTTTTAAGCTTCTAGGGATATCTATATATGGGTTTTGAATTTTTTTAATTCACAAAGCGGCTCATTGACTAAATTCACAGATTAATTGATAAGATGAGAGCCAAACTAATTATTATTTTCTTACAAATTGAGGCTATCAGAGATATTATTAAATCTTGAATGTTTTAAGAAATTTCAATCACACAAAAGCGTTCAAAATATATGCATATATATTGCGATTACTGTAAAATTCATACAGACTTCATTAATATTCAATGAAGCATTAACTGAGATTATTTTTAAAAAAAGTTGTACTTATTAATGACCGAATTTCTTTCCCCAGTGTAGATCAATGGTTTAGATAGCGAACTTCGATCCTTACAATGTCGTTATTGCCATTGGTTCGAGTCCTGACTCAAGAAAAGACAATCTTCCCACTAATAGAAATGCGATGAATGGAATTATGCCATTATATGATAATTGATGCCTGGTTCTCTAGTTATTTAGCCATAGTTTTAAATTACGAAATCCATGATCCACGATTCTTATACAAATAAAAAAAATATATTCTAATGAACCAAAATTAATTTCTTATTACTAGAGAACCATAGTATAATAATTTTGAAATAGAAACTCATCTTTTAGTTTAAGTTATCTAGATTCATTTATTATTCTTATAATTGACCTCTTCAGAGAGCCGTCAAGAGATATTTTTACTGCAAATATAATAGCTTACGCTGTTTTTGGTACTAATAAATTTATAAATGTGTATTCGCATTAGTATCTTCATGATGTATGGATTCCACTAAGCTTCAGATGACAGCATAAAAAACAGACGTGAGTAAAATGATCTTTTCTCTGCTTGCTTGGACTTGTGATTAATACACCCAAGTGTTACGCTTCGCTCCCTGTGATGCGCTCATTTTTGTATGAGGAGTAGTGCAGCTATTTGTATTGCTATTGACATCAATTAAGTCTTTATTGAATTGGAAGAACTTTATAAAAATTAACCTCTCTCCATTTCTGATTGATTTATTGTTTATTAATGTCGTACTTAAAAACAACACGAGGGCTATTGGCGACGGACCTCTTAATTTTGAATCATTGAGTAGTGGGTTCGAACCATTATGTTACTAAAAACCAGTCGTGAAGCGGATCTGATGCTCGTTAAATCTGACGAGGCTCCAAGTCCTTTTGCTAGTATGATATGGAAACTTACAGTGACAGGTGCCAGCTCAGGTATCATCTTTATCACTTGACTAAAGTTCAGAATTACGAGATAAGTGGCAATAGCCCTCTCGTGTCTTTTAAGCGCGATGTTGATAAACAATCAATCAATAAAAATACGCGACGTATACGAGATATGCCAGTTTTCTGTGACTGCAAATGAGAGAATGAATTAAGGCGTGAGAGGTAAACATTGAGCATAATATTGCATAAGAAGAAGTATTAAATAACTTATTTTGTAATGTTTTGTGATATTGAATATGCTATAGAGTGTACGAGCGCTATTTGTTTTTCGAGGTCCGATGAGTCGCGAAAGGAAAATCACTGTGAATATCAAAACTGTTTTATTTGGAACATTTTGATACTCATTCAAGATACTTCTTTATATTGTCGTCGTTCTGACTGAGACATTAGGCGTAGGGTGGTACCAACTATCCAATGCTCTCGTTATAGAAGGCAGTCGTCTGTGCTCTTAGCCAATTCTTGACACTGGTTTGCAGCTCGTTGTCTGAGCCAAACTTCTGCTTTCCCTAGCCAGTGTTTCGTGTGATTAAAAGGATAGAAATCGGAGGGAGCCAAGTCCAGAGTGATCAAACACGTCCCATTGAAAACGCTATAGGAGTGTCTTTATTGCAGCTGCAGTGTGCTGTCACACATTGTCACACATGCAAGTTTTTCCGTACACATAACTCATTTGTTGATGAATTTCGGCTGCATTGCACCTTTCAGCACGCAGAAATCGAATGTCAGCCCGCACTTCACACTTAGGGGGAGATTCTGTTGTTCGAGGCATGTTTGCGTGTTCTCTACGCGGTCAGAATTGACAGCTGTGACCTGACACGATCGACGGGCGTACTTGAAACACTACGCAACACATCTGCGCATAGCGTCATCTGATATTCATAGGAGGTTTCATTTCGCACCTCACCGGACCTTGAAAAAAATAGTCCTCGTATTTATCTGAAATACTTTTCAGTATTTAAAATTCTTCTATTCTGAAATGTTTTCAGGTATTTAAAAAAAAATTGGTATATTTTAATATCAAGCATTCGTTTTTCGTAGGAAAAAAAAATTGAAAAGCTGTTTTTGTTTGGAGTTTTTCAATGTTTCCTATAATTAAAAAGTATATGTTGGTTGGTTTTTTTAATTAAAAATTATGTAAGACGCATTGAAATAGCTTAAAACTATTTTAAAGTAAAACTGTTAAAAGAAATTTCTATTTCATTTCATTTTTTTTATGAATGAAAATGGTATTTTATTAATTTAATTTGTATACAGAAATAAAAAAAAAAACCATGTTAACTTTCTGTCCCTAAGCAAGTTCTTTTGTTTAGAGTTCTCAAAAAATCAACTGTATTCAAAGGTTTCGGATATATATCTAAAAGAATAAAAAAAATTAAAGGTTTAATATTGTTTCTCTAGTCCTTCATGAGTCATTATACTTTGAATCTTATGTTAAAAAATTCAAATTTGGCAAAAATATGTGGCTGAATATCATTTTCGAGAGCTTGCTCAACATTTCCATATCAGAGAACAAAAAACTACGAAAACTATATTGTTTATTGAAAACTATTGAGATCATTTATTTTTTATAGAGTTTAAGTACTTTGTAAGCGAAAAACTTTTATTTTTGAAAGTATTTATTTTTTAGTTCAACAAATACACGCGGTATCGCCTGTATTAATAATTGTATGGGTATATTCGACATCTAGAAAATTTTCATTAAATGTTATACGATCGAGACCTATGTTATATTTTTAATAAAAACTAATTTTTTAATCTAACCTTTATACTTGGTATAAATTTTCTGCATTGTTTTATAATATTTTATTTGAAAAAAAAAATTGGTAATAGGTAATGAAAAAGCGATGATTTTTGATGTGCTACCATGTTAACCATTCAATAGAAAATAAATTTTTCTTTAATCTCAGTAACGTTTCAAAAGTTTTAAGAGTTAAATACACTCTTCTTGTTTTTCAATACATTAACATGAGCTAACGTGTTGTTGCTTTGAAAAAATGGCGTCAACAAAAGTGCGTGAGTATAAAACAAAGGATGCCCGGAGTTAGGTTCAAAAGAATGATATTATAATTCTTTTTGGTTATAATAATTACATTTAGTTTAGTTAAGATATATATATTATTTTATAGTCTGTTTTATTTTAATATCCGAAAAGAATATTATTGTCTACTTCAACAATTTATCGTTTGCTCTTATTTTAATATTTAATTTAATAATTGATTTTTATGGCAGACTCATCTATTTTCATACATTTTCTCATTAACGTTGGCAACTTTTTTGTAGTTTAGAATGTTTTGCTTGTGAAAATAAAAATGCATTGGATTAGTTGAAGAAAGTATTTTCTTTTCTTGATGGTAATTGTTTCTTTTGAGCCTGGGGTTCGGAAATACACTTACTTTACGCTAATTAATATTCATTTTGGTGAACCAGTGATACAGAATGGTAGTTACTCAATATAATAAAGACTCGAAACTTTCATCGTCGAATGATCTCACTATTAAATGTAAAGGCCTTTTATGACCCAAATAAATCTTTAAAAAAACGTTAACACATGTTAAAATGAAATTAACACATAGTCCATTTCAATTTTTTATTTAATTTTATTTTTAATATTTTTCATTTTTGCATCTGTTCTAGCTAACAGTATGAAAATCGTTAATGACACTCTCGGTATATGCTCGTCTTCTAACAAAAGCTTAAAAGTTTCTATTCTGTTGAGGCTTATGTGCCATTTCAAAATCAATTTTCCGACTAAACCATTTATTAAACACATTTGCCACTCTACCCTCTTCGTTCCTCCAAAATCAACCATCCAGTCTCAGATACTTATTGAAAATTCGTTTGTCCGTACTCCAAACGAACTAGTGAAAGACTAGCGCTCAAGTCTTCTATTTTGGTATGAATTAAACTTAAGTAGAACCATTATTAACGACCCTATTGCATCTTATTAAATTCTCTAATCAATCACTCCGTGAGATTAGATAAGCGGAAGCATTCCTAGGTGAAGTTCCTCCACCGTCATTCGTTGTCATGTAATAAACTAACATTAATTCTCGATAGTCTTCTACTTTCTTCATTAAATATGCATTCTTACCCAAAATCATTTGTTGCCCATGAAATTACTTCATCTACAGGATGATTGAGGAACTTGCAGAACTTGGAAAGTTTGTTATTGTGGCGTTTTAAAATTAATTTGCACATTTAGCTGCATGGAATAATATTATATACGGATTGATTGTCTCTTTGTTCTCGTACATTTTTATTGCACAATAAATTATTTAATTTATAGGATAACTGAGGAAATTTACAGAATTTTGAAACTGTTAGTTTGTTGTTGTGTTGTATTTAAAAGTAATTGGGTTTTGTTCAAGTTTATTTAATGAAATATTATTAAGTTCCTTATTTTGTCTTAGAACTCTTACTGCTTCTTTATTTTTTTAAATTCACATATCAAAGAAATAAGTTCAGTATGCAATTATAGATGTTGTTTAGAAAATTAACTGACTAAAATTTATTAAAATGTGTAATAGACTTTCAGAAAAAGATTACATGTAATTGTTCGGGGGCTAATGTTTTTTCGTTACATCGGGATATATTTTTCACCCCCAAGGTGGGAGAAGACAATTGACCTTGAGTGGCGGGGGCATTCTGACCCTTCGACATTGGGTTCGAAAAAAGCTTGTCCGGTCCTCTTTTTTTCTTTTAGTGCTCTTATCAACCATACCAAAAGAGATTCCCTTTCGGGCTTTTTATCTTGGTGTTTTAACATATTTTGTCGTTGTTGAAGAGAGCCGCTGCAATTTTTATCCCCAGTAGTCTCTGGATGACTGACTCGTAACTTAAGGTTGAAAATTCGGGTTTATTCTTCCGAAGATCGAGTTGTAGCGCAGCTGAAGTATATTAAATAATAGGAGCTTTTTAAAAGTGCGTGTTTTGAAGACAGTTGTCATTGTGGAGGCAAGTTAGTACCATTAATGTTACCAATATGTGCTGTCATCTTTTAAAATGCTCCAAAATAAATCGGGCATTTGTTCGTATGTTAGATTTTATTTGTTAGCCGTTAACTGGCAAATCAAAATTTAATTGCTGTTGCGTCCAATTTTCGTCGATCAGACCTGGATTCATTAGTACACATTGGAAACTAAGCAGCAATCAAAACAGTGGGTTAAATTTGGTGAAATTGCTCGAAAGAAGGCGAAGATTATCTCAGGAGTTGGAAAAATGGCGGTGGTTTTTTGGGATGTGAAGAACGTCATAGTCATAGATTTTTTCATGAAAGGAAAAAGGAATCATTGAATATAATGCAGTGAGTTACGTCATTTGTAGCACGGACAGTATTTGAACTGCCCTCATATGCCGGGGCTCAAAGTCTTCATATTGGTTGAGTGTGGAAGTATGTCGAGGGTGGTTCCAGCTTAGTTGTCACCTTTGTTATTTTATCATGGTTCAAAACTATGAAGTTCAACTCAAATATATCTTCTATTGCTTCTAGTATGGTGGAAGGAAAAAAAAATAATTGTAACTAAGTAGAGATCTCAAGTTCTCTTACGTAATTTTGTTATTGGAATTTTGTGTTTATGTTTACATATATCTTTTGTTTATTTGCAATTCTTGAAATGAAAAACGAAATGCTAAATGAGTAAAAGTACAAACATGTGCTTCAGTGTTTCAGCACCTTTGTTCTAAAGTTGCAATTGTAAAAGATCGAACGTACTATGTACTTATGACTGTTGTTTTAAAATTTGGTATTTTCAAAAATGTCTGGTATGCATAAAAGATAGAATTCTTGTATTTTTATGATGCATAATGTTTTCTATAAAACTGAATTTAGAAACTTAAGTAACGAAAAATGTTATTTGGGAATAATTTGGAGACTTAAGAAAAAACAATATTTTTAAGCAAATAATTATGCTGTGAAATAAATGAAATTATTTTAAAGTGATGAGGAAAATCTTTGTATTGTGATGTTCTGAGGAATCACATTACATCATTATTTGTTGTATTTATAGAATTTTTAATTGGAATTGCACAGAAGAATCTTATATGTATAATATGTTCATCGGAAGCTTAAGGAATTGATTATAAAGGTACACTATTTAATAAACATCCAAGGATATAATGAATTTTTGAGTGTTACTTACATTTTTGATATTTGTATATTTTTTTCGTTTATAGTGCTTTAGTTGCATGTTGAACTGTCCACAATAGTTTATGCTTGTTACAGAAGCTGAATATCTTCATAATTAATCAAAAATTTTACATTTCCATAATGAAAATCTGATTATTTATATCCTTTGATGGGAAACCTTTCTCCCTACACTTTATTAAATGATAACTTGTGAAGAAAAGAGTTGTTTTTTTACATTTTTTTCTCCTTATATATGCTCTTGTATAATTTTACAAAAAAATCAGAAGCTTATTTTTCTAATGTTATTGGATGTATAAAAATGACTCAGACCTTTCTTAAATAAAAAAAAAGACATTTATTGTAATAAAAATTAAAGATCAATTAATTCAAAATATTTCTTTTCAGAAAGTACAACATTTATCAAAATAAATGAATAAACGAGCAATAAATGTACTCCAACGAAGTAAAATGTCTAATTATTTAGATGCAATCCGGCTATCAAGCCAATCTCTTATTTCTGCTTGGGGCTTGAACCTCTCTCCAGAAAGAACACTTTGCATAGAGTGAAACAAACGATAGTGCAAAGAAGCAACATCTGGTGAATACGGTGGGTTGAGCAACGCGTCTCAGGGAAGTGGACTTAAAGCTATTGATGGTTTCCTTAAAATTGATGCTTTCTATTGATGGACCGCCTTTGATAGTTATCGTTCACCATTGATGACCCAACTTTCTTGCTTCTAAAACATGATAATTACATGTCGGCGTTTCGAAATACCTGATTGAATAACGTTTAATGCAGCAAATAACTCTGATTGTATTTGGAAAGGATCTTCATCAAGTAATGCTTCCAAATCTGCACTTGGATTTTTTTTTCTTGATGGTTTACCATGCTGATTCTTATACGTATTAAAATCATTTTTAAATCACCGAAAACATTCTTTGTAAGTTGTATTCGATGGGGCATGTTCATCACGTATATGTCCTATAGCAATCGATGCATTTCTCCAGCAGATTTATTTGCAATAAAATAATTTAATATGCTTTCCTACAAATGATGCTTGCTTAGAACAAAACTCGATATGATTTCTAAGCTAAAAATATTTTTCAATTATTAACCAGAGATTGGACACTAATTTTTAAAGGTTATTGTGAAACGTTTCTTATACAACTTTCCCAATTTATTTGCTGATAAGTAGTACTACTAACATCATCAATTAAAAATGGAGGGGGGGGGTCAGATTTATATATACACTAATAATTTGTTAGGAAAGGGAAGGAACAGTATAAAGAAGGTTAGGTCAAATATGTCTCTTATTTAGTTTCGATTACGATTAATGTTATGTACCTGATCCGATTTATTTAATCGATCAAGAATAAAAGTGCAACTCACACGTAATCCACTGCAACAATTCAAGTACTAAATTTTATTCTCAAAATCAGATGGAATAACGATCATATTTGCTTAGAGAATTTTTATGTAATTATTTTTATAAACAATTGTACTACTTGAGAGAGAAAATGAGTTTTTGGATAAATGTAAGATATGTATTGAGAATTAAAGGATATATATTTAAATAAAAGAGTCTAGATTTAAATAAAAATGTATATATTTAAATAAACAAATGCATATTTGAAACAAAGGTATGTATGTATTTAAAATGAAAATAAAATTATAAGTAAATTTATCAAATTTATTGTATCGTAAATTTAACCGATCTATGTGATTAAAAAAGGATGTTAAATTTCAGCC
>BMAW01085163.1:58180-183187 GCA_019974015.1 Nephila pilipes | reverse complement strand
TGCATTGGTCCGTATTATATCTACTGCAATCGATGATAAAATTACTGCAACATGTTCCTGGTTATACGAAAAGAAGATCTGACTCCAAGAAGAGAAAAAGAATAGGTATTTGTGAGCGAGAAAAAGAGATTTATTGTCGATAAGAAAGGTTGTATTTCTCAGTTTCAGAATGTGAAATCTGATGAGTAGAGTTTATAACTTTTTTCTTGTTCTTATTGTTTCTTTTGGAATATTTTTATTGATAATAAAAAAAAAAAAAAAAAAAAAAGCGCAGTTCACTTACTCTTTAGTGTAGGATTACATTTATTGTATTATGTTTGTATCCCTTACATTTGTTTTTTAAAATTTGGTTTGTTTGTATTTTCTTGTAGAAAGTAAGTAATTGTGAAGGAATTTTAATTTTAAAGCACTTTAAAAATTTCAGGTTTCATTTTCAGTTGTCTTTTATAATATGTATTAAATAATAATCACTTTTAAGCTGATTTTTTTTGTTTAATTTTAAAAAAAGTCTGTAGGGCTTAGAAAATTATATTTTTCTAAACTCATGCAATGCCTTACATTTTCGTGTGTAAATTATTTGATAAATTTATTGTTTGACTATTTTGATTAATAATGCTTTATGAAAAAGAAACGAGAAAATTTTATAAAGAAATAAATTGAAGTATATATTCAACACACACCTGGGTTTTTAAAATATAGTTTAATACCTTTTAATGTTTTACAATCCCTAATTTGAAGGAGATATGGAATAAGCATCTGCATAAATCTAGGCGTAAGATTTACAGCTTCTTAATTCTTATACTTTAAATCTTAAATATGTACCGAATTTTAATACGGTATTTGTAGGATGGGAATAATCTGGGACATTTCAAAATATTCCATTTATAGATATTTTAAATGTCAAAATTAATCCATAAATATTAGTTTTCTCTTCAAAAATTAAAAAAAAAAATTCTTTTTACATTATACATATTTTCAAATATATTTTATCAGGATTAATTTCAGCTTTGTAACTTTTACTTGCATTTTGTTTTCAAAATAAAATGCTCTGAAACGGAGTTATTTTTAAATTTTTCTTAAATATTAATGAATAGTTCTTAAGTCCAGACAATTCCTTTAGACCTTTCTTTGCATTAAATTTTAAGCATTCACGTCTATGAACCCTTAATGGTGATACATTTGCATACAATTCAATCGATATGTTTCTGAGATTAAAACACATTATAACAAGTTCATTTTCAACAATTAAATTTATTGAATGCGAGATGGAATTCGCTAATGTACAAAATCGTGAATACTGTGAGATTTCTCATATTCATTGATAATGAAGGTTAATTATAAGTTTCAACTTCGGTTAATTGTTTAACATCATAATTTGCTTATATTTTCTGAAAATGTATATTAATAATAATTAACTTTATGCTTGTGAGTTAATCATCTATTTGAGAAGATAATGATCAGAATCGAATTGATATCCAGTCATGTATATTTATGAACAAGATAATTCACGAGAATTTTATCCACGAATTTAAAAAAGAAAATCTTCCAAGTAGAATCATTTTCATTGAATTATATTGCTCAAAATATGTAGAGCAATTATTTTTAGATTTGTTTACTGAATGATTACTTAGCAGTACACACATACACACATACATACACACACACACACACATACACACATACATACACACACACACTCAATCAAATCGTTGCAGGTCAGGAATCCTGAGTAGCGTTATTAATATTACGTAGTCTGAACCTAGACACGCACGTGTGATTTCGTAATCTTGTTTCAAAGAGTGAAAAATAAATAGATTTATTTTAAATTATTTTAATTCGTTTCTTTCTATTTAGTTCCTTGTAAAAAAATTTTTTTTAATAATTTTATTTTTTATTTGAAAATTTTTCATAGAAAACTACGTTGAATTCATTTTTTGATTGATTTTGGATTGACGTTTTTCTGTTGTTATAAAAATATCTTCGACCGGAACTTATTAGTTGAATATAAATTTTTTTTATTAAAGTCTTTCTATAGTTATTAAAAAATCTTCATGGCGAACTTATTATTAGTTCAATTTAATTTTTGTAGGATTAACGTCTTTCTTTAGTTATGGAAAAAATCTTCACACAGAATTTACTATTAGTTGAATTTGATTCTTTTTGATTCAGGAAATGGAAAAAATCTTCACATACAAAACTTATTATTAGTTGAATTCATTTATTTCTTTATTATTTTTTATTGATGTCTTTCTATAAATATGGAAAAAATCTTACTTATTATTTAGTTAAATGCAGGTGTTTTTTTCATTTATTAAAGTCTTTCTATGATTATGGAAAAAATCTTCATGCTGAGGCTATTAATAGTTGAATTAAATTATTTTTATTTTAGGATTAACGTATTTCTATAATTATGGAAAAAAAAATCTTCATACAAAATTATTATGAAAATTAGTTGTATACAATTTTTTGTCTTCAGATTTATGTCTTTTTATAGTTCGGTGATGAGCTATTGGTAACGTGTCTAATGATTTAGAATCAGAAAATCAGAAATGTTTGATGTGTTTGATAAAATAAAATGCTTTCGGAACAACTTTTCATTTAAAAAACAATTTTAATTACATAATAAAAACATTTCATTTAATTGCATAAAATTAAATAAAACAGCAAATTGACGCTTTTGTTTCGAAATTATCTAATTCTAATTTGCTTTTCTAAAAGACAAGTATTTTATTAGTATTTTATTAGTTTATTGTACAAATTATTAGTCTTTTTCTTCAGTTGCGAAATCTGTAGTGAAATTTAATATCTAGAAAGCATCATGTAGACTAGATGATTTTTCAATTATCATCAATATCACGCTAAGGACTTTCTATCGCAATTTTGAATAGAAAGCCTCTTAAACGATTACTTCTAAAAAATATCCTAATTTAATAACATCTGTGAGATACGAGAAATAAAACTGAATGTCGCTACTGAACATGAGATTGAAAATGGCAAATTCGATTTCAGTACAAAATTAGGAAGAAAAAAAAACCGCAAAAAGCAAAATCCGTATATAAAAAAGATTTCCTGAAATTGTTTATTCTTTCTTTTGACGGAGGTTTTTTTGAATCACTTTTCTGTAGGTAATGCTTAGTTTCCTTTCATCAATCTTATTCAACAAATGCCGAAATCCGGTTTTACCCTACTCAACCTACTATTTGATAAGGGGGCGTATTTTGAAAATTTCCATTGAAATTTTCGGTCATTAGGTTTTTTGGGTTACGATATTTTTAGTTCCGAGTGCTACTTTACATCAAACATTTTGAAAAAAAAAACATTTAGCCAAATTGTTTTCCATAATTAATACATTCACTTGAGGATTGTATTGCATTCGGTTGCTATAAATTAGAATGTTCAGATTTAATATTCACATGATTTAGATAGTGTGAGCAAGATAGAATAAATTTTGTTATTGATAAGTCATCAAAGAGAAGGATCGGGTCAAGAAAAACCTGGTCAAATATTACAAAATTAATTTCATTTTTTAAAAATGAAAACATAACAACGCTCTTTGCAAATTGATAAAATCATGTTTGAAATTAAATTATAATTGAAATTAAATTGTATTGTAGTGAAGAGGAAAACTGTGGTTCAAAAATTATTGCATTAACAGGAGAAAAATATTACAAATCAACATTTAAAGAAAATTAAATTAACAAATTTTTTACATGTTTCACATGTTAAGTAATAGCGTTTTTTATGGTTAGAAATAAAAATTGACAGCCACTCGTTTTGTTTGAATCATTAACTTTTTTAATGATTTTAATCTTATTTTATCTCCCGGGTGGATTATTGAGTACTGTAAAAGAAACACAGGAAATATTTGTTAATGGACTAATCTGAGATATATAGAATACAACCGTTGCTATGCCTCCTAAATTGTTCAAGGCTTTTGGATCAAAGTTGGCTACTATTAAAGAACAGAAAAACTTTACCTATCTAATAAATGAACCATTTGTAAAATCCTTAACTCGTGCAGTAGAAAAGTGCTTTTTTATAGGCATAAATATCGCTTCCCTTGTTCTTATTGCCGTTGTTCATGACACGAAAAATTGAGGAGCGGCGTCAACAACAAAACACAATCAAATTAAACTTTCCTTCTACGAAACAGCTCAGGTTAACGACATTTTCATTTGTGGTGATTGAAGAGAAAGCTCTGAAATCGTTCTTTGATTTTCATTTAAACGTTGAATGAGCTAGGTAAGACAAATCGGTGAAATACCCCCGACAGTCATAAGCCCCCCAAGCGTACGTGAAGAGATATAAAGGGAAAAAGTATGACTCCCGAACTTCGCCTTGGTTCGTTTCACTGGCGATATGCCAAAACGGCGAGATATTGTTCACCATTTTTTACGTGTGTGCTTTTTGTTCATTTCTTTCATTCTCTTGCGCTCCTTCATCTGATTTGAGCATGCTCTTTTCAGAGGCCTCGCCTGGTATTGATGCACATTACTATAACATCCTGGGCACTGATGTGACTTGAATTGCAATGGTGGAGCACGCATTAGGTTTTTTGATTGCAATTGTGTTGATTATTTGAGAGACACTGTTGTATTGTTAATGAAGCAATGAGATAAAGTTTTCTAGCCATTCAAGGGAAATGAAAAAAAAAATCATTTTAACATGGAACGTGCTATTTCGGAGGCTAATCTGAAATGTGTATTGATTCGTTGTAATGATACATTTCAGCACAAAAAAAGGGTTTTGCTTTTTAAAATAAAATTTATCTTTAAGCCTTGATTTAATTGAAATAAAAGTACATAAAGACTAAATATTTTTTTACTCAACTACTGATGTATTACCTTAATTTATATTGCAAACGGAATAATAGAAATAATTGATGAAAATATTATAAATTAGATGGGATTTTTGAAAGAATTGTAGGAACGTTATTTCTTTTGTCATGTGATTCTCAAATTATTTTTTTCCTGTAAATTCGATTTCCGATTAGGAAAGAAAAAAAGTTTACAAATTGTTTAATAAGTGCCCTGAATTATCATTTCTTTCATTTTTTACATTTATTTACCATTCTATGACGAAATCTTTGCGTGATATAAAAATTTCAGAGGGACATAAGCTCCATATTAGACCCTTTCATAAAACCGAAACAAATATTTTTTCAATGTTAATCTTATATGTCATCATTCATTTACAGTTTAAATGTATCTATATATGATTTACTTGTATTATAATCTTGTCTCTCTATTAAATTATGCATTTAAATTCTTTATAAGGCTACTTAATACGTAGTAAAGAAGAATATGCTCTTTGTCACTTTTGATATATTGTTTTATAAACGTAATTAATTATATCTTTTGAAGATACTTACGTGATGAAATGGTTATTATATGAAAAAAGGGACTTTTGTAGTGTTTTATTATGTCCATTAAGGTAATCTCTTCCGTGAAATTCAGACTTTTGAATTTATTTTTGAATTGTGGTTTGTTAGCAGTAGAGCTATCAGATATTATTTTATAAAGTTTGTCCAATTTAATTAATAAATATTATTATGCTGATAAAAACAATTATTATAATCCCTCTCCATTTACTTAATTGTATACTTTGTAAATTATATTATTAATGGATTAATTTTATGAGATATCACACAGTATGTACGTATAACATATTATTGGTCTGGAAGTAAATTTTAAAAATAATTATTCGCGTTTTGATGTACAATCATTGTAAAAATTAAAGAGCAGATAATTTTGAATTATATCATGGAGGTAAAGATATCTTCAGTAATAGGAAGTTTTAGTTCTTAGTTATTTAGAACTTATTGAATCATCTTATATTGCAAAGAAAATTTTCGAAACTCTTTGATCCAGTTTCGCAGATAAGATATAAAAAAGAAAAGAAAAAGGGAAAAAGAAGACGTGAATAAGGAAAAAGAGAATAAAAAAGGGGAAAAAGAAGAAAACATTCTAAAACATTCTAACGAGAGAGAGCAAAGAGTTCTTCGATATATATCCTTTTCTTCGCATTCATTAAATTCTAACAATATGAAATGCTAAGTACTATTTTTTACGATATAAAACATTATAATTGAAACAACGTTCTTGAATTCATTTTGGAAAATTTCCTTCCCCTCCTTCCTCATTTTTCTGAAAACATTTTTTTCCCTCAAAAACGATCTCTTAAGAGTTCGTTTGTGAGAGTCTGTTTGACAAACGGTAATCTCTCTGGCAGTAATCAGACTATCTAATTTTCAAAAGAACGTAATAATCTCTGAGGATTAATGAAACAAAATCACAATCCTTCAATATATGATACTTAAGAGTAATAATATTTTAATTAAATTCTAAAGCGATATTTTTTTTATATCACAAACTTCTGTGCACTTATTAAAAATGAAGCTGCATTGCAAGCTGTTAGATGCATAATCAGAAATAATATTTTCTTGATATATTTTTAATTTGTAGAATTTGAATAAGTTAAAGGATTTTTTGAAGGTTTATTATGTGAAGGTTTATTTACGTCGGATTATTCATGTGCTAAATTGAACCTGATTCTTAATTCAGTAAATATATGTAAAAATTCTTGTTTTAAAATGAATTTATATTATCAGTTATGAATGTCATTTAAATTTAAAATTGCTATGAAGCACTATTAGACATAATTCGTTTCTATCACGTAAAGCGTTTTATAGAAATTAATTTCAATAAGTATCAAAAACTAAAAGAAGTCTTGTTGCTTTCTTTTTGTTCAAAATTACGTACACAGTATTACTTTAACTTATATATAGTTCTCTCAGTGAAATTTATTTTCTTGGTAATGAAAATAAAGTGGCTGAAACGGATGGGTAAATTTAATTTAATATCAGTTCGTTAAATACGAAACTAAATTTTAAAAAATCGATATAAACTCCCTTAGAGATTTAAACTTAATTTTCGAGAAAGAGCTTAGAAATTTCATTATGAAAGTAGCTTTTTTTTTCTGCTACGCAAAACTTTAAAATGAAGCAATATTGGCTACCGAAAGCAGCAACAATACCTCTTTTGTATGAGCGAACATCTATTTCATCCCAGCTACTTTAACACGCTCATTCAAGCACAATTGCCATTTTACACTTAATACCCTTCTGAAATAGTTAATTCAAAGCGAGAGGCTTTAACACCAACTCGATACTTTTGTGTATCCTGTTCCTCCGATGAGAATTCCCAGTCAGAGTCCACCCAAACATCGTCCCATTTATTAAACAATTTACCAGAAATGCACACCACTTTCAGCCATAGGCGGCCCTTATCCTTTAAAAGCCGACGTACAACGTTTTGGCAAATCCTTACTCTCGGAAGCATTCTCAAAGAGACAATAGCCAGGTAGCTTCAGTGTTAGCCAGCGGAATCGATTTGCCTTCCAACTTAAAATCGATATATGGATACACTGGATTTACGTCGTTCTCGTATTAACCGTTTAATAATATAAGCAAAAGAGGTGGAACGTCGACAATAACTATGGATCCCATCAGAACACGAGGACTGATTATTATTTGGGCATTCTTAGAACTCATGGCCCGAGGGTATTGGGTTGATTTATTGGAGAGGTTGGAGTGTACCTTATTCCATTACATCCACTGCAGCGAAATAGCTTAAATCTATTCCGGATATATTAATGCGTAAAATTAAATCTTTCGCGATGTTTTGACTTTTACCCTTGCAGGTGACCGTGTTTAAGAATGGTAAAACCCTCAGGGCTCGTGTTATTGTTAAGAGATTCGAGTTATTGTTCCAAAGAAAATGGCACGAGGTTTTGAAATTTAGATGGAAAGGAAATTAAAGGAGGCTCGGTATTTTGAGAGGCGTATTTGTTGTTCTTTTTTTTTGCGTGATGTTTTAAGCAATGAATTTACGAATGATCTCCTTTCTTTTTCTTGGAATTATTCTTGAGCTGTTTATTCTAGAGAATGATATTTCAAAGATGAATAATGAATATTTTAATAATTCAGACATTTGAATGGAAATTCAAATACTCATGTTGCAAATTAAGTAATACATATTTCATTTCGAGAGTGAAATGTAATAGTATATATAAAGAGATAAAAAGAAAAGTTCCAATATCATCATCTAGCTATACATGCAGTTCCAAAATATACCTTTAGGAAATTCAAAGATATTTTTTACATTTATCTGATGGAAATGGTGAATTAGCTTTAGTATATTTATGTGATTATTTAAATTGATAAAATTCGATAGTGGGTTTCAAATGTCTGAAGAAATTGTTGTTTCTTTTGGCAATTTGCCAATATCATAGAAATATGTGAGCAGTCATGTAAAGCAAATAATTCAGCATAGTTACGCATTCAAATGACTGTAATAGAAGTAATTTTAAAAAGATATTTTTTATCCAGAGAATGTACTATTATCCGATAAAATTGATAATTTCGTCTTATATTGTATTCTTCACGTTTGTTTTTATATATATAAAAAAATAAGTATTTAAGAAAAGTATGGTATCCTTTTCTTTTTCTTATTTATTTAAGTAATAATTTCATAAATAAATTAAATTACCAATTCTTTTCTTTTTTAAGGAATTCGATCGAAAATCATGTTTGATTAAATTAGACATGCGAATATAATTTAATGTTTCAAGGTTTATTTTAAAATGTAATGAAATGATAGAGATTAATAAATATATTCAGACTAAAGAATCGAAAATATTATTCGAAATTTTTTTTTACACATTCGAGTTGATTCACATTAAATCTTTACTTTTATTATGTAATTTATAATGTTATCTTTCTAAAATAAATTGATGAACTTTTGTGATATAGAAATTATCTAAAACTAATTCTAAAATGTGATCTGTTCTCTCTTTCTACTGT
Source organism: Nephila pilipes (assembly GCA_019974015.1). Taxonomy (NCBI): domain Eukaryota; kingdom Metazoa; phylum Arthropoda; class Arachnida; order Araneae; family Nephilidae; genus Nephila; species Nephila pilipes. The sequence continues at coordinate 174,324 of BMAW01085163.1, read as the reverse complement.
TAATAGTATTTTAAATATTACTTAAATGAAAACTTAATACTTCGAGATGTTGATTTTGACGTAATAATTTTAGTCTTATTCTTTGCACAGAAAGAGTTAGCAATGTAATATTTAATTCAACGATGCTGACTGAAAAATAATTTTTTATAAGAAGGTGACTTGTTTACCAAGCCCTGCTCTTTTGAAAATTTTATCCTTTGTGTATTTTCTATCGAAAGCTATAACTCAGCTCAATTTTTTTTAATGCAAAATCCCTAGTGTTTTGTTAAACTTATTTATTAGAAATATGCTTGACATTTAATGATTTTGGAGATATATCTTTTATCTTCCCCCCCCCCCCCACTTTTTTTTTATTATAACAAAGCAAGACCTTCTTTTAAAAACATTTAAACTGGTACCTAAAGCAAGAGATCAAAGATTAGAAGCTCTATTATTAATGTAATTTTTGCGATTTTTTAAAAAATTTTGAAAATATTTTTTTATGTAAAATCCTCTAAATGTTACAGTAACAGTAAATTATGCAATTTTATTGCAATTTTTGAATTACTTTTCATAAATTGTATTAAAAAATGCTCAATATTTCTTGAGATATAAAAATTCATTATCATAGATGTGATCTTATAAAAATGACAAATTTCAAATTTTTATTTTATTCTTTTGCTCTTAAAATAATGAAGAACGCTTTTGAATCGTAATAAAAGTTATTAACCTCGGAATATATAAGTACTTATCGAAAATCCTATTTACAGAAATAGAGCGTAACAAATTCGGTGAGACATATGAAATATTTTGTGATCAATATAACATTTGGAAGCAACTATGTATCTCAATTTGAAAGCTCGGTTACATACGTCAAAAGAACTTGACATCAATACATACGATAAAACTCTTTTAGCATATAATGAATATATTAGCTTTCCACCCATCTTTTACAAATCAAATTCTTTCCCTAATAGAGCTTGTATATATTTTTTTAAAAAAATAACCCTGACTTTTATAAAATTTATTTCTATTTAATTTTTTTCACTCAAATCGTCTCTCTTTTTTTTGTATTTTCCTCCTGTGTGCTCATTTTTTGAAAAGAAAAGGAATGAAGAAAGATTTCAAGAAAAGAAGAAGCAAAACTTAGTCCGTAGATCTGAATAATGAAAAAGGTAAATAAGAAAAGGAAGAAGCATCCTGTCAATCCACCTCAATCTTCCTCTGATTAGATTACCATTGTGGGCACGTAGTCCTGTGCTACCATCCAGCCTTCTGGAGGCTCAGACATACATACAGACACTCATGCCTGCACAAAGGAAATTGCACGAAGAGGTAAAATGTGAAAGAGGCTTACTAGGCATAAAATATTACGGATAGCGGATAAGATATTTATATTGAAATAGATAAAGTTGTTCAGTGAGGCTGTAATACAACGCGAGGCAGTCAGGGAGTTTCTTGTTCTCTTTCCTACTCGTCTTTTTTTTTTTTTTTTTTTTTTTTTGTTGCAGCATATGTATCAGGGAGATGCCTTTTTTGAGTCGTGCAGTTAGGGTTATTCTTCAACGAAATGGAAAAAAAAGAGAATATTTGGTGGTTAAAGTTCTTCTTTTGTGAGTGCGCTCTCCGTGCTTTTTTTATCCTCTGGTTTTTTAAAAAAAATTGTTTAGTTAGCTATTTTTTTTAAAAATTTCTATTTGTACATTTTATTTTATTTATATGTTTTCAAGTATCACATATATAATTTTAATTATCCTGTTCTTTGGAGTTCTCGTATCTTCTAATTCTGTTCTAAGGTTCTCCAATTTTGTTCTAATTTTATTCCAATTTTGTCTTTCAAGTTTGCTCTCAAGTCTTCAAGTTTTATAATAAAGTCATTCATTTTTTTTATTTATTTAAGTCTTCCTTTTTTTTATTTTTCACCGATTTTCTTTTTCACTAAATTGAAATATTAAGTATTTCTTTGAAAAAATTATCACAGAAGTAATTTATACGCTATTATTATCGTCTTTGACAAAATGTGAGAAAATTTGTGAGAGACGGTAAATTTTTAAATATGCATAATTTTAATACTATTTTAATTAAAAGTTTGTTCTTGCTGTTGAATTCATTTGTATCATATGTACTGTATTTAAATCATTACTGAGAGCTCTACCTTTTATATTTAGTTATATTTAAAAATGTGTTATAGTTAAAATAGTACCAGCGTATTTATTTTTTTTAAAAAAAATGAAATTACTTTATTATTAATTGTGTACCGTTCTATGGTTAAATTCATTAACACACACAGTTTGGCAAAGTGTTATTTTGTTTACTTTTCAACATGCACTATTCATTATTTTTGAAGGTTCTCTAAATAAAACCTTTTATCACATTTATTGCTACAAGTTACATATGGAATATCACAAGGGTTCCATAAAAATCTCATTAAATTACTTCTAACACACGTGTGTGTAGGGAATTAATTTAGAATTACATAAAAATAATTTATTTTGATTTATATATATATATATAATATTAATTATTAGTGTGATGTCAACTTTTATCGAGCTTTTAAGGCTTACCAAGTTTTTAATTTGTCTCTTTTATTAATTAAATGCCTAATTTACTCGACGTAAAATATTACTATTTTTACTATGGTATTATATCAATACAGGAACTTATAGTCAGTGTATATTTAATAAGTTGCAATAAGACAAACCTTCCTAGTCATATTTATATTTGAATTCCAAATAAGGTTAAAGTATTCACCAATTACATGTTTAGCTCTTTTATTATTTTTCTTTATCAGAAATTTTCATTTTTTTATCCATTTTAATTTATATCCATTTTCAACTCATTCTATTTTGTTCCATTCTAATGGCTATTTACTTCTCATTCGTGTTTTCGTCATTTTTCTTTCATAATATGAATAAAAAACTGTACTTTTGTCATGATCTAAAAGCTGCTTTCTATTTTGGTAAACAATACAGATTAATAGATTGTTTTGATTGTTCTTATGTATTAAATATAATAATTCAGAAGCTAGTTCATAAGCGTATAAAATACAATAAAAAAAGAAGCAATCAATTTCTGCTGGTTGAGGTTAAACTTTTACTACTTAAGATATGCTATGAGATATTTAGTTTTTTTAAGTATGTAAAAAAATAAAACTTAAATGGTAAGTAGAAGTGATTACTCTTTATAAATTAATAGTAGTTACACGTACAAATTTGTGAAAAACCAAGAGGTAAATTTTCTCTCTGTTCGCGTTATCCAAGATATAGTTTAAATGAAACACACCTGGCTAATTTTAATAATGATCTGTTTTGACTACACTAATTTAATATTTTCAATAAATTTATGAGTGCTCTAACGCGTGGGTGTGATAAACTACAAAAAGCTAATCATATGTAAAAATTATCAACGATCTATAAATTAAGTACGAAGCCTTAAATAATCTTAAAATACTTTAAACTCACATTATTAAATACTTTATTATTTTCATTGTTAAACTTATGCATTTCCTGAACAGAAAAATTGACTCTCAGCTTTGTCTCGATTAGAAAAAAAAAAAGCTGCGTAATAGTGTGATAAGAAAAATACTGTAATAAAACTAATTTTATGTTAAAGGCCATACAGATTTATTTTCATTATACAAACGGAAATAAATTACTTAAGTATTCAAATGGCTTCTCCAGTTTCAATCACTATTTGTTACTGCTGATTATGAGTTTGATATGTTTATTAGTATTTTATGTCGACATTTATTTAAATTTATTATAATGCATATATTAGAGGGTAACTTTTTTAAATATTTATTTCCTTGTATAATAGTGTCATAAAATCTTATCGTTTTATGAATTTATTTATTCTATTTTTTAACTTTTCATTCTATTTTTTTTTTAACTTTAAACTTTTTCCCCCCCCCCTCACCCCTTTTTCTTTTATACCCCCTTCGCCCCCCGGGGGGCCCCACATTTTCTTAAGAAATAACAATAATCTATTTCTTTCCTTTTTTAATGTTGCGTTAAAGAATTTTTTTCTCTAATTAACGTTCTACTTCGAATTTATTTCATTTCTTAAATATTTTATAGGGTCTTTTAAAAAGAGGATATTCAATTTCCTTTTTACATTAGTATGTTAATTATATTTGAATTAAATTTATTGTAAAGTACTCTGTTGAAATCTTTAAAGTTTGATTTTTGACCCATTTTCTTGAATTTTATTTTTTGTTGTCTGTTTCTCTCTTTTTAATTCCCAGGTTTTTTAAGAATATTTCGGTTTAATTCAGCAATGGTGGGAATTCATGATAGTAACATATTCTTGGGAGGCTGTTTGGGGTCCAGATCTTTCCCAACCGATTTATAAAATATAAAAGTGTATCAATTGTTTTCATTTTTTTTTCATAGATTAAAAAATAGCACCCCGTCCCTAAAAAACATTTTGTGCACTTGATTGGTTCCTAAATGGTAACAAGATTTATTATAAACTCCACAGAAGACTGTCGTGAGGTGTGATAGAGACTAATATAAGTTACCTTACTTCGTAGTCCCTATCTGGTGTCAGGTATAAGTTCAGAGAGTGAGACATCAGCTCAGATGGCACTAATCATTGTAATCAGTAAAGCGTAGCTAAGGAATGAGAAATTCTTTTTTAATAACTCATTGAGTAGCACTATTGAGACATTTTATTTAAACAAATCAAAACCGCCGATAAGCAAACTTCCTGGTCAGTGATATGCAAGCCGAAATGCGAGTTCGAGTCCTGATTTCAATGACTACTCGTCGTGTATTAAAATGAGGGTTGCTGCACTGTTAAAGGAATTTGTTCTCTATGTCCTTTTGCGGTGTGGTGTAAAAATTAGTAAAATGAAGTATCAATTGAGATGTTGTGCTAGTTAGGGTTAAGAAATAACATCGCTCTAAGATGATATTAATTTCAGCCATTATCAAACCATTCCTATTCCTACACTAGTAACGATATATTATCAAAGTGTAGAAGGATTGCACATAAGTTAGAATTTTTTATTACTTTATTAATTTTAATTTTATTAATTCAATGTAAATAGCTTTAGAACGAGATATTTAATATTCCATCAACCATTTTATCTCTGTAAGTTAAAACTTAAAAATATGTCAGCAAGTACTCTTTTGACCCAGAAATAAATATTTAGCAAATCGAATATTTTTAACTTTTACAAGTACCCAGAGACCCACTTAATCCTACGTTTTTGAAGCGAAAATGCATTCTATTAAAATAAATTCGAGTTTTCTGAATAATCTATTTTGCCTTTGGGTATTATCTAACTAAAAATAAAGTCAAAAACAGGGGTGAAGATATTTTCATAATCCAATCAATTCCCGCGATAAATCTTATAAAAAAATTATATACATATATTCCTTCACATCCCTAAAACTTAATAGATCTTATAAATAATTCAAAGAAAATTTCTTCTATCCGAAAAACTGTCATGGAGGGAAAAAAAAAATCAAGGAAAACCTATAGAATTCGACATTTTTTTTTTAGATTCTTCCGAACTTTCTTTCTGTCGCGAGAAACTAATTCGGAAATGCAAAAGCGTCAAAAAAAGAAAGATAAAAATAAAATATAAATATATTAGATATACACATACGGTAATATTTTCATTTGATGGCAAAGAGTTCGAAAGTTCAGATCGACCTACTCTTCGCGAGAATAGGGGGGGGGGGGGCAAAGATGGAAGGAAGAGAAACATTAATGCCTAATTTAAATTCTTGCACTACTACTTTTCGCATCGCATTTGTTCGTCATCGCGGATGCTTTAACGTTCCTTCTCATCAGCATACTGCAGTCCTGCTGATTCCGATTCACGCAATCATACATGTAAGGATGCACTCCTTCCGGAAGAGAGTAGAGATAAAATTGGGGGTAGGGGGGGGATGTTCTGAAGGAGTCGAAGCTGCGACCTGTTTTCAATGAACCACAATAGCATTTCATTCGCTGTGTTCCCCATGCGTGATCGGTAGGTGGAATCGAGGAGTGGGAAAGGATTCGAGAAAAGGAAAAAGGAATAAATTGACTGAGAAGTCGATATTCACTTGGAATTTGTAGGGGGTGAAAGTGGATTAAAAGGAGCTTTTCTGCTGGATAATAGGGCCCAAGTTGAGTTGCATCGATGCCCCCTCACGTCACGGAATCAAACGGCACTTGCGTAGTGTTAGATTTACCAGAGGATTTCGAGGAGGATGGTGATTATGTGAAATGTTTTAGTTTTGGAACATATCCGTTCGAAATTATTATATTTATTTGAAAGGACTAAACAAGGCTTGTGGGATCAAGGCAAATTTACCGGTTGGAAAATGTATATACGCGTGTATTTGATTTCTAGATAATCGATAAGTTTTTTGAAACAAATTGTACCTATATTAAAAGGATGTATACATTTGAAATAGGAAACATGTATTGAAATTCCTTAAAACAATCATATATTATGAACTCAATATGATAGATGCTTTTTTTCGTTATAAATAAACTAAAACTTTTAATCAGTTATTCATCTCATTTACATTATTAAATATTTTTATTTAAATTAAGCTAAAAGTGTTTGTAGGTTTCTTACGATATAAGTCAGATTTACAGATGATAAATATATAAAGCGAAAAACTACCTTTTAGTTCAATTTGTTCCCACAGTATGTTTCACATTTTATCAAATATACACTATATTCAAAATATAATTATTGACTATCAGAGTCTGATTAATTAACACACGTCTAAGCAATGAGAAAAATAGAAATCTTGGAAGAATAGTTTTAAAATATTTTAAATATGTCAAACAGGGATAGATTTTTTAAAAATATGATTTGAGTTTTGTTGCCGAAGGGATTTTGAAAATACATGCACTCTAAAACTAAAATAAAAATTCCTTTTTCTTAAATTGGTGGTTGTAACCATGTCGTCAAGGTTGCAAATTTAGTTACCGGGAAGCGTAAGTCAAGTCACAAATTCGAGTCCTGTTTCGCGAAAAAAAATTCGTTATGTGTAATAATGAGAGATGTAAGCTTAACTGAATTGAGCCTCAAAGTTTTCCAGATGAGTGGAGCTTAAGTTAGAAGAGTGATATACCAGTTCAGTTGTCGTTCTCCTCTCTTGACCCTAGCTCGAAATTGCGAGGTTGAGTCAGTTACGTATAGCTTTAGTGCATCTTCTAATGTTATGTTGATTCAATTTACTCCAAACACTGTATCATTTTTCTTAAGTCTGATAAAATCAAAGAACGAGAAATATTTGACTTCTTATATTTGTTTACAAAATCCATCTTTATTAAATTTCTTTTTCTATATTTATATCCTATCTGAAATAACCCATGCATACACACACACACATTCATCAGATTCAGGATCAGAATCTACCAAACAAGGCACATTCTAACTAAACCCCGTCTCGTCCAAATCCCAACACAAATTTATTTAATTGAATAATTCTTCCTCCGTTTTAATTTCCACCCCATCGGAGCCATACCAGTCTCACGCCACACTGATTACGAACTGTCAAATATGTCACGAGGGCTTAAATTCGAAAGACCACCCAGACAAGCAATGGCCTTTCCCCCAATTCGCCGTCCATCGTATCGGAAACCGCAACGAAAGACCAGGCTGACAAGCAGACAGGACCGTGGGGTCCAGAATAACGTTTCGATACATCACCCACACCTGCGACCATACCTCCTCACATCACCACACCGGTTGATTCCTCTGGCCGTTGACATCGATTGCGTAGTGAATGTGTATGTGTAAATGCACCACCTTTTCTAGAGCTGACCTTTGAGGAGCGTTTATGCATGGCCATTTGCTAACTTCCTACACACAGCCGGCCCTATTTATTCCCCTGATTGATGCAAGTGCGAGGAGGGGAAAGGATGGGTAAATGCTTTGTAACGTACATTACTCGTTATTCACCTCAAGTGGGCCATTTATGTTGTGCCTAGCAAACTTTAGACGCCTCGTCACGTAACGGGGTTCTGTCTTAACGAGCACGCATGGGACCCTTCCAATTCCTGTGGGGGTGGGAAAAGGGATTGTTGTGCATTCGAATGGGGAGGGGGCAACGGTTAATTGAATTGAGGGGTTTGGAGCGTTCTCGATAAAGGTGTCTGGAGCTCTGTTTATTTGATGGTAGTTAACCTGCCTTGGATTTTGTAGTTGGAAATCTAGTTCTGTCGGTTGTTAGTGAATTGAATGTGCTGTTTGTTGTAAACGGTATCATCTATTCTTAAATAAGGGAGAGGGCAAATTCTATTATTTTTAAGTGTTTGCAATCTGAACAATTGGTTTTGGTTGAAACATTCCTCTTTCTGAACTATAACACTAAAAAACAGTATAAAATACACATATGATGCATTTTAAAAGTGAGAATTATAAAGATGCTGTTTATAAGAAGGAAATATATAGCTTTTATATTTATCTGTTGTATCATTTATTAAATGATAATTTCAAGCATTCTTGCCTTCCGAGTTTGTTACAAAAAATATTGATGTTTTTTGTTGAAATTAAGAGATTAGAAATTTCTGTTCATAAATAAATTCAAATTTGTATCTCCAAAGATATCAATATTTGATCAATTTATGAATCTCAAAATAAATTGAGAAAAATACTTAATTATAAAGAAAAAAAATCAAACTTATTTATCAAAACATATCAATATTTAATCAACTTATTCATCCTAGTATATAAAAAGAATTTTTTTTTTTTTTTTTTTTTTGAAGGAAAATACAGAATTAAATAGGAAGAAGATAAATTATGAACTAAACTTCGTTTTTGCCTTAAAAATAAATGACATTCTTTATTAGACTGTATTCTGATTAGATGTTTAAAAACAGAACATTTTCAGGTCCTAAGAAGAAATTTTCAGGTCCTTACAGAGGATTTATATACTTTATGATAATTTTGTAAGTTTACATTAAAAAAACTAAACACCAAGTATCTCAAAGAAATTAGTAACGAATGAAAGACGAATTGAACTCATAATTTATCAATCAGTAATTCAACAACTGACAATCATGCGTTTTTTAGTACATCGTTGAAAAAAGAGTATTTTTTACAACTTGAAGGATTTGGTAAATATATTTTGTACTGTAATAAAATGAAAAAGAAAATCCCTATTTCACTTTAGTAGAGAGTAGTTTATTTTAACAGTTTACATATTCAGATTTTCTTCGATTCAGTCCAATTTCAGAAAATTAATAGTTTTTAATTTTCGAAAAAATCCATTTGCAATTATTTTATTATAATTGCTATTTTACCTGGGAGGAATTACTTGCTGTTTAAAAAATTGATGCAAAAAATTTAATCAAGATTTCAGAGACTGGAAGCCGACTTTCTGCAACATTGAAAATTCAGAAGAAAACTCGGTTATTGATCGATAATTTTTTTTTGGGAGCTTCACTGGACGATCCAGGAGAAAATTTAAAATGCTGATAAGGTAATTCGGTTGCAGCCTCGCGCGAATCAGTAGGAAGAGAATTTAAACTTCGTTTAGAAGCCCTTAGCTTTCGTCGGGTGGAGGAATGGAAAGGTCAGATTTTTCCATCGAGAGTTGTGAATTGAATCTTGAAGAGCATCTTTTAAAATTCTGCAAAAGTGCAATATTTGATATGAATCACCTGAAATGACTTTGAAGGGTCGTAACTTTTAAGTGCAGCTAGGTTTCAGATTATTGGAAAAAAATATTGATTGCAATTGAACGTTTTGTCTTATTAAACTGAGACACTTGTGAAATATTTAAAAAATATAACATTACATGCTCTGATTAAGTGAATCTTTAAAATTATTTAATAAAAATTATTTTTAAAAATCCGTCTTTTAAGTTTGAAAGTAACAAATTTTTTTTTCAGTATATTAGTGTTTTAAATTACTAGAAAAAGCTTGTTTATATATGGTTGTTTAATATACGAATAATTCTCCGAAGATTTTAATTTATCTGAGATTCTAACTATGGCTTCTTTACATTTTCTTATTCATTAAGTCATTGTTTTTATTTTAATAATTGTTTTTTGCATTAAAATATTATTGAAATGATCTGACAATAATAAAATTCTAATGTATCTGATCATTTGCTTAATTATTGGGTTTCTTATTTGATATTTTTTAGTTAAAATATTATTACAGGATTATTTGATTGTTATTTCTATTATACATTTTCAATTCAAATAATAGAAATTAAATATAGGGTAATTTCGGTTATTGTTTTGAAAATAGGTAAGTAATATTATTGCTTTTTAAATAAGGAATTGAATTGAAAAAATGTCATTCTAATAATAAGTTTTGTAATCGGTAAGATAATAACAAAACTTGCGTAGTGAAATTTGTCCTCCAAAATATAATGCCCAATTAATATTTTCATTTAAAAGGGCAATTAGAGTATAATTAGAAACATGAATACTGTGAAAATAACATATTTATAACATTTATAAGTAATTAAAGCGTTTGAAAATAATTATCTGTAAATATATAATAATAGTAATTATTAAATAGAAATATTATTTTTTTTCTATAAAAACAAATGAACTATAACTTATAAAGAGGATTAAACACTTTTTTTTGTAACATTAATTTAAAACATGCCTTTTAATTGCGATCATACCCACAGTATTACACCTTTTTCTTCAATGATTCTTATACAACCAATAACTACATTACAAAGTATGTTCAAGATCAACGCTTGGGATTTGGTTGATTGATTAATTGTTTATTAACGTCACACACTTGGAAGCTACACTAGGGATATTGGCGAAGGACCTCGTAATTTTGAACCACATTCTAGTAACGTGGACGACACTTGAGGTGGCACCCTATTCTCCAACCATCTTCCGTTAACTTGAGGACCTTTAGCTCCGACAGTTTAATGAGCATCAATTCTGTCAAGCGATGGTTTCAGCATGTGGGGTATTTCAAAACTTGGCAAAGACTGAGAGAGACTGAGATTATTAATAAAGCAATAAAATGATTTTTTTCGAAAAAAAGGACTTAAATTTGGATCTCTTTTTCTATGAGAAAATTTTTCAAGATCTATAAATCCATATTTTATTAGTCTATAGAGAACAATATATATTAACATAGTATCCAATTCAAATACTATAAATTGAAATTACACATCGAAATTCTGTACATTAAAAAAACAATCGATATTTCCCCCTACATACAATATCTTCAATATTTAATCCTATATGCTTTAATTTTACTATATATTCTTTAAGTTATTAACTGCATATGTATTGAAAGTTTCTAAATTTTAGGAAATAAGTAAGATTAACGCGTTTATGTGTGTTACATTTATATGAATTTAGGTTATTTTTCTATCTGAAAAAGTGTTCAGGTTTCAATTAATATTAAATTAGTCAACACAAAGGGGAAAAACTGTATTAAATTTTTTATTAAACTACTTTCAATCAGGAATGTATTTAACAAAAGAATTTTAAATTATAATTAAACAAAAACCATGCTTTATTACATTTAAAGAAAATAAAATTTTTAATTGAAAAAAAAAGGATTCTTCTGTCCATTATATTTAGTGGTAAATTTTACGATTAGATATAAATTAGATTTCTCTTTCTGGCATACTGAAAACGACGGTTCATAGATATAACTACTTCTATCTCGAAAATTAGTATACCGGCTTTTATTCGATAATTTTAGGAAATGAGACTCAACTTAATTCGAACAGAATTTCAGTTCCATTGAATTCATCACCACTTGTTAACAATTTTAACTGGCTCACGTCCAACTCTCAAATAAAACCTTTCCAGTCCCACTACTCCAAGCCGAGCCCTCCATCTCACTGGGAAATTTAACCCCATTTATGTAATTTGAATCCCTCCAGCCCAAAAATTAAATTTCTCTCGCATCGGCTAAGACCTAATTTGAGATGGCTTCGTGAGATACGTGCAGTCGAAATTATGCGAAATTTAACTGCGGTTTAAACCGTTCGTCTTGGTCTTCGCCCAGATAGAGTCACTGGCGACGAGGTTAAGAGAAATTAAGGTCCATGGATGGCGTAACGTTGGTAACGGCCTGATGGCTTGTCTACCATTTAGCTAGGAATTGAACACTGAGTTCGGTTGGAAATTTGGAATGTAGTTGGAAACGGGGTCTTTTCAAGTATTCAATAGACGAGATTTATTGAAAATTTTTGGCAGATGACATGGTGTGTTTCTGTCATGTTCCTATACATTTACAATTTGCTACTGAAAAGTTTTCAAAAGGAGAGAATTTGCAGAATTTCGAATTTCGTTTTAAGATTGTTTTGATGTGAAAATTTATGTCGGATTGAGAAACGTATGTTATTCATATGTAGCATATTTGTGAGTATCTATCTTCTATTAAATTTAAAGGTTTACCCGAAGTTTGACGCAGTATATCTAAACAACTGAAATCAAATAGAATTGATTGTGGTTACAATTTATGTACTTTTGAGAAAACATTCTAAATATAATTAAAATTGTCTAGTGTTAAAGTTTGTTAATGGGAATGTAAATTATTTTTCAGGAAAAATACGTAATTGATTTAAATAGATAAAGATGAAAACATTAACTGTATCAAATTGGATGGTTTCTAACTTATTCGGAAAGTTTGAATAATATTGGGATTACATTTCTTTCATTATAATATTTACTTAGAAAAAAAATTAAAAAAAAAATGAATATGTTTTCGAAATTTTATCTGAGGCTTGTTTTTAAATGTCTCAATATTTGGGAGGGTTATCTTATGTTCAAATATGAAGTCGTTAAAACGTCTTGTTAATTTGTAAAAAGTTTCATAAAAAGACAAAAAAAATTCATAAAAATGAAAACAAGAAGTAAACTTTTAAATTTTAAATTCAAAACATGATTTTTTTAAGCGAATTGCCAGACTTTGAGTGGCTTAGCAATGTTAGATACTCGGCCCTTCAACAAATTTAATATAATGCAAATTTACCATTCCATTTTACTTTGGAATGACAATAATTTCAGATAAAAAAAATAACGTAAAGTAAGCTCAATTAACACCAATAATTTTTTGTGTAATCCCAGAATGTCAAAATCAGAAGAAATAACTGAAAATAACGTTTTCAAAACCGCCTTCCACGATCGTCTGAAAAATCTGTTTTATTTGACCCTATTCTCGGCCATTATTGTCCTGTTCACATTTTGATAATAGTAATGTATTGAATGATAAGCTAAATAATTTCCAGTATTTAATAAGTGTATGATTTCAATCAATCACAAGCTTGAGAAGAAAAAATTTTCATTTTAAAAGTAAATCTTCTTATAAGCATATGTAATGTTATGAAAAATCGTTACATACTTTATCAGACTAGAAAAATGTGTTACTTATTTTTTTCAAAAAATTGTTATCAAAATATTATTTTTTAAAATCTTTTTTTGGAATCATTGAATGCTGTATCTCTTCTCTGAACCAACATCCATCTGACTTTTTGCCCCCAAATTAAATGCCAGCAAAAAATTCTCTTTTCTTTATTAGTGCCTTCCAGAATTATTACCTTCTCCATTTGTTGTCTCCTGACCTCTCTAATACCAATTACGACGCTTGGAAACTATCATGGCGAAACACGCTTTTCCTAGAGAAGGATACTACTGATTTATTTCGTAAACGACGATAACGATTTTCCGATGAATTCTTTCTCCTTCATCGATTGGTCGTATTTTCACCCGTCCAATACAACCGATGTTAAAGACACTGTTCCAGATATATACTCTCTTCTCCACCGAATGTAAACTCTTTCGATCCTGTAGCAGAGGACAGCGAAACGTCCTCTCCCTGAGATAACAGCCTTAAGATTTGGAGGAGATGCATTTTATCTTCTATACCTAGGATCGTATTTTTGATATACTTCTCCGTTCTCTATCCGTGTTCGATGTGCCTTCTTTTTTCCCTTTTCGTTCTTTTTTGTGTCCTGGAAAGAGGGATTTACTGTTAAAGGAGAAAGAAGGGGTGATGGAGAATTTATAGTAGTCTTCTTACCGGGGTACTCTTCGTTTTCATCGTTGTCCCGGGAATGGATGTATGGACTGGCGATTGTCCGGTTCGCAGGAGAGCTTTTTAGCGAACGCTTTTTTTCATGTGCTTATTGTTTACTATTGAAGGGAAAAAGTACTCGTATTACATAAATGGATTTTTAAGATAGTTTCTTCTTTCTTTCTAAAATTCATCGTGCAAGTTTACGTAAAAATTGGATGACGTCAAAGGTTTGGATGTATACATCTATACGGAGAGAGGATAAATCTAAGAAATTTTTATATTTACAAATAGTTCTATTTTGCACTGTAGTCAGAATAATTTATTATTTATTGGTTATTCGGGAATGCCAGAGAATTCTTCCCAGATATCTATTATTGTAGTGCTTCTTAATACTTCTTGTACGCATTTAATTCATATATTATATTCTGAAATATTTAACTAAATAAACGAATTGGTATTTCAACCAGAACACCCAAGTTTGCTTAGGAGTTAAGTCACAATATTAGAGATATGACTTTTTAAAAATGGTTTGTCTTCAATTCCACGTTACAATTACTGGAAAGCATTACATAAGCATTTATCGTGTGTGAGAGAAAGAGGGGAGGGAGAGGCAAAGATAAACAGTTCATATTCTTAATAACGGTTAGAATATACATACTTCAAATAAGTTTTCCAGAAAAAAAATTGTGAGAAATTATTCCCCATTTAAGTAATTCAAAAATTTATTTTTAAAAAAAATTCAAAATCTAGTATATTTAAATACAGTTCCGAAGATCTTCAATTAAACTAGGATAAAGAATACATGCCACTAGAAAATTTGAATTTAACATGAGCTAAAATTTTAACGATAACTGCAATTTTAACATTAAGAAATATGGTAACATTTTACATACTCCAAATACATTAAAATCCAACTGAATGTGTAAATCGAAAGTCTACTCTTTATACAAATAAAAAATAAAATATTAACTATCAGGCTTTTCTGTTTTATGTAGTAATTGTTTAAAAATGTTATTTTATTAAACTCAAAAATTGTTTTTTAAGTATTTATTTTGAAGTTATTTTTTAAAAGCTATCGTTATATAGTTTTTAAATAAAGATATCTGCAGATAATAAAATAATTAATCATTTATATGTTTATTGAAATAATTAGTTACGAAAGCTTAGCATCTGATCATACGCTGTTACTGCAATGTGCAGATGAAGAAAAAGACAAAGACAAGGTTAGACTATTGAAATTTCCGTTTTTGCTTTTACAATTTCATTGCGAAGATTTGTATTACAGTTGATTAACGCTTAAAACATAGATGTGTGCGCGCGCATGTGTGTGTGTTTGTATTAATTTATAAATAATACTTTTCATCTAAGTGATATTTTTAAGAATCAGAATAGTCTTTTTAATGTTTAGCATGCATTTTGTTTTGTTTATTTGTGACTTAAGAATGTTCGATAATTATTTATCTGGTAAACATCAAATTCTCCTTCATACTTTATTTAGACGTTTTAATTCTTTGTTTACTTTAGAATTAAAAAAAAGTGGAACGCATGTGACATTAATAAATTTTTTAAATTGCATTTCCCCTTTTCTTACGACATTTTGTTATGAATCTTTGAATAAAAGTAAAATGATGTTAAAGGATTTTTGGATTTTTACATCATTCGTATTATTTTGCTTATGAAGATTATTCACGTTTGTTTTAATCAGAATAATTTATTCTTTGTTGCATGCACTGATTTGTTTATTAATAGTTTTAGAATATAAGTGTGTTAATTATTCCTCGATATATCTATTATTATAAGAATTCTTTTTCATACTTCATTTAGAGATAATAATTCTTCTATTCTATTTAAAAAGAGCAGACATGAACTATGAATACTTTTTATACAAATACGAATTCTGGGATTGCAATTACTATACTTGAGCTGCAGTTTTAATTACATACCAAAAAAGTGTAATTAACGCTTTTATTGTATTTTTTCGGTTTAATTAAATCGTTTTATTCTTGGTCTTGGTGAACTAGATAATAATTAATACTCAAGGAAAAAAATTGCAATTCTTTTGTTTAGAAAGAATAATTTTTTTCTAGTTTTTATAACGATAGAAGATTAGAAACGAAGATTTGTAAATTAGCGTGTCATTTTTTTCAATAATAAGTACAACTTGTGATGAAAAAAAAATGCTACCTGTTTATTTTGTACTTCACTCCTGTCGATAAAAATTTATATTATGTGAAATCGCTGCACTTCAACACATGTGTTAAACGTAGTGTTATAGCACAAGTTTAATAGCACTATTATAGTGCAAGAATTTAAATACTGAAGGAAATACAGAACACTCAAAATAATTATAAAAAAAAACTGTTTTTATCTTTTGATTATATTTTTTCTGATAATAATTTCTCATATAATAATCTTATTTACATCTTAACTACATTTGTGATGTAAAGGAAACGTAATTTAAAATAGAATGATTTTTATTTTAAGTGAAAGTACTACTTTTTTTCGCTTTGGAATCATTATAAAGCGATCGATACGAGCCATACATAAATTACTATAATAATTTTCAACTGAACTATTACTACAAGATTTTTGAAAACAAGATTTGGTTCAAAAAAAAGTACTGAAATATTCCTAATTGATCCACTTAACTATTTCATTCAAAAGCATATAAAGTAAATATTCAAGTGCTTTTCTTAAACTAAGCGATATAAATCGGTATGAGTACATTTGTGTGTTCATCCAAACACATATCTTTACTCGAAAACATTCTTATTTTTTCAAATCTAATATTTACGTCTTTTCCGTACTTTAATAACACTAATGGTTCTAGACGTATATTCTGTCCTTTTTGTTCCACTCGAGTTAAAACTGTGTGTGGACCGTCAAACGAAAAATTCTTCAAACCCCCCTTTTCTTCCCGAATCAGTTCAAAAGGAGATGGCAGAATATACGCTTGGGTACAATCAATGCACGGCTGACTAGAAAAGGGAAGTGCTTTTATTTAAAATACCGCTTTTGCGTTACGGACTCAAAGATACTTCCATTTTAAACAACATTAGCTCACGTGAGGGGAGCTGCGAGCAGAACTTAAATATCTGTCGTATTCCAATGCAAACATAACAACTGCAGACGCCATCATCATTCGAGAATTTTCGCTGATTTCAAGAAATATTGTCTTTTTCCTCCTTCGAAATCCTCTTATTGTGTTAAGTTTGACGATGTACCTACTCTCTCAAGTTTAAGCGTCTTATTTTAAGTAAATAACAGCTTTTAAGGGACTTGCATCGGAAAAGGATGAAATTCAATTTCTTTGCAGAATGATGGTGCTTGCATTAAGAATGTACGAATTGTTTCGACAAAATGCATTTATTCGAGCAATCTTTTTGAAAATGTATTCTGTAAGCATGTGCTTGAAAATAATTATTCGACTCTGTACCAGTTCATTCGAAATTTTCATGTGAAGTGTGTTTTAAGCGTACCAGTCTGTGAGGAAATTTACACACAATTTCCTACTTGTCAATGCACCTTCATTAAATTAAATTTTTTTAAAAAACTTTTATAATGTAAATCAGTAATTTACTACCAACATCAATGTTTTTGAAGATTATTTTAGTGTCGACATCAGGAGGGGGAAGAACTCGTTTAATTGGAAAGTGGCATTAGTGTAATTATTATTGAGATCTCTGTGAATAATCTAATAAACATGTGTTCAAAAATTACCAAATAAAAGTATTTAAAGTGTATCTATGTAGTACATAGTTAATTTATTAATTTCTACAAAATCCGAAATTTCTTTTTACAATCTATCTAAGGCCACGAAAGCATTAATTAGTATAAAAAATTAATATACGCTGCTTGTCGAGAGACAGAAATTTAAATAAATATTATATGTGCACAAAATCAAAAATGATATTTATAAATCTGATTGAGATTAAAATGTAGCCATTAAAATTCAGAAATATTATTTTGTTTATAAATTAAAATTTTTAAAAATACATTGATAATAAACGGAAAAATTATTACATTTAAATTTTTTCCAAAAAATGCACTTACCCTGTAGGAGAGGCCTCAAATTCCTTTCCTCCAATCTTGTCTTCCATTTTATATCATATTCACGTGAATATACATGATTAATAAGAGTTTTAGAGAGTAAGTAAATTTCTAGTTTAACAGTTATAAATAATTAATAATAGTGTTACAACTTTGTTGTCCCTTACTTTACAAATATTTTACTACCTCTTCTGTTTGGAAATAATAATTATGTGATTCATTATATCACTCACATAGCTATATAGCAATATTAATTAGAGTCTACAAGACTGGAAAACGATAACTTTTAAAAGAGTTCTAGAAAATCAAATATGTACTAAAGCAAGGAATGGTAATCTATTTTAGCTGGAAGACCACCGAAGATCATTGGATATCCTTATAAGGCCACACT
This sequence comes from Nephila pilipes, assembly GCA_019974015.1. Lineage (NCBI taxonomy): Eukaryota > Metazoa > Arthropoda > Arachnida > Araneae > Nephilidae > Nephila > Nephila pilipes. The sequence continues at coordinate 155,929 of BMAW01085163.1, read as the reverse complement.
AATTTATACGAAATCCAATAAGTTCTCATTAGCAAAACTTTAATAAGGTATGCTTAAAAGTAATTGCATCTTTTTATAAAAGTCGAATTTCTGTGAATTTCAATTACAATTCTCCTCATTTATAATTGCCTTTAGATTATAGGTACGTCTTTGGAGTGAACAACTTAAGATACATTGTAATCAAACTAAAACAAAGTTTTAAATTTGAAAGTTAACTAAACTCTAAGTAAATCTTAAATGCTAAAAATATTGAATGATTTATGATTAATCTGTTGCTATTAATCAAGTGACGTTATTTTGTAGGTGTATTCAAACTAAAATAATAATAATGAATGAATATTTCTGTTTTATTTATCTTAAAATCGATATTTATGAATTGAATTAAAAATATATTATCTTTTTATAATATTTTTTCCATGTCTACATGAAATAAGTTACACCTTTCTTGGAGATCTTTCATTTTGTATTTAAAAAATCATAACAATTCGTCGTTTATCATCCTTATCAGATGCTGTGTGCTTCTCTCATCTTCTACATAAAAGTTGTACATCGAAATAAATAGAATTTTATTTTTAATTTTTCAAAGTGTGTTGTTAGTCTTTTCGTGAAATGTGTTACACTATAGTAAACTGAAGCGTTGGACAGTTGGAAATTAGTGAGGTATTGACAATATAGCCAGAATAAGAAATTATCGGATTACCGCCAGGAAAGATTTATACAGGGTCAATGAATCAAACTCTCATCTCTAAATCTACTAAGGACTCGAACCCGATTGGTTTGGTAAAATAAGTACTTAGTTATATTAAACGTTATATTCTGACTCGTATAGGGATTTCAACAGATTTTGTAGATTAGGGATTGATGTTTGATTATTCCTGGATCCAAATCAAATAGCATTTTTATCATCACTGCATGGTAGTTTAATTTTACCACCCAACTCGCCTGTCATCTTAAATGTTGATCTGTTCACAAATCTAAATTTTAACCGAAGTTCAAGTACAGATAAAGTAATTAAAGTAGTCACAAGCCAAAGCAGTTCGGGAAATTTAGTTAATTATGCTTCAAAATAAAAAAAATAGTTTTGATAAATTATATAATAAAGGGGGAGGGAGGATAAATCCTTTTCCGCGAGCTCCCCTTGATGTTTGATTATTCCTCAGTTCTCAGTCCTTTGCCGCGAGTAATAGTACTATATTACTTCGCTTACCAGAATAAGATGCGAGTAAATCTTCCTAAGAGTAATTCGACCAAACAGAAAGAAAGAGAAACATTAAAAGACGTGTTAGCTGTAGAAAAAAATTACTTTTATAGACCTATTATCAACAAAGAGTAGATGAATTTTCAAAGCAATACATCTGAGTAAATAATTCCGTATTAGTGATTTAAATAAATTTCATTCAACGCTTAGTTGTTATACTAATAATTAATAAGTTAAGCAGATATAATGATAACATTAAAATTATATACATTTAACCGTCACATTAGAAAGTGATACATTTAGTAATCATGTAAATAGGCGATGATTTCAATAGTTTTAGAGTGATCGTATAAACCAGTATTAAGTATAATTTGGCATAGTGGTCCTATTATTTAATAAGTATTATAGATTAATAATTAAAAAGGACTGTTTTTAATGATAACAGAGACATTTAAAGGCTTCAAATTTTGCACTTTTTAAAAAATTTATTGTAGAAAAATACAGGGCTCTTCGCTGATTTTGCAGATGTATTAATTAGGAGAATTTGCTTAACAGAACATTCGTAGATCAAATTTTAAAATTGTAAACGCACCAGCCACACTATTTCTGTATTTGTGTTTTTCTCAAAATGTGGTTTCTTAGAATTCTGGTTCACTTTCCTAAGAGTCTACTTTACTCATAGAGCAAATATTTAGCACATTATGACATGATATTATTTCTGATACTGTGAACATATTTTTCTTCTAATAAGCTCTCACGAATTTTAAATATTGCTCAATATTTGTATAAAAAATTTAATAAAATTTAATTATATAATTTAAAATCTTCAAAATTTTATTAAATATAATTTTTGAAATTATAAATAACTTCAGAGTATAGAATAATTGTGCATAAAAAGTATTCTGAAAATTTTAAAGTTATAAATGCAATGGAATTTTTCCAAGATGTACTTAAGTTTATGTCACGTGTGTGTAAATACGGTGATTGTTTATTAATTGTTCTTAGATAATCACTTATGTATATAAATATAGATTTTTGCATAAACAGATATGACTTCTATTGCTTTTGATTTAAAAAGGAAGTAATTTTGCATAAAATAGGCTACTTTTTCGCTGTCGAAGGCGTAGCAGCTACCGTAGATATTATTTCAATTTTTGAAAGCATTTAAGAAGTCGTTGACTCAAATTTCGTTTTGAATTTCCATTATACCTTTACACGTAATTTGCGAACGAATTTAAAAGCTTTCAATACCTGTTGCCAGTCGATATAAAATACGTCAAACTTCAAGACATGCCAAGTGAAAACCAGCATTTCCTTGGTTAGAAAAACTTAAAAAAGCTAAATAAAACTAAAAGTGAAAAAGCAAGAAGCGGTAGCAACGTCAGTGCGGTGGAATCTGAGCTGAGAAAAGGAAAAATAATTCCCGCGGGCGATGGCAGTGATGTTATTGATGTCGGCCCTCTTTCCATCCAGCCAACAGAATGGGCGTATACTATCGATTATATATATATCCCACCAACACACGTAGGAGACGAAGAAGCAAAAAAAAAATTCATAAAAACCGACCAACCTCTCGCTTCAGGACTAAAATAGCAGTCGATATTATATTTTCTTCCTAAACGAAAATAGAAAAAAAAATGCAATAATAAATAAAAATGGAAAAGAAAAGGTGGAAAAAAAGTGTTCCGTCACTTTATGAGATTTGGATTTGGCGGGGCCATTATGCGCCACACTTCACTGAAATCAGGAACACAGAAAACTGTTCAAACCAATTATCCATGTGACGGCAGAAACATTAAACTGCCGCGAACAGTGGGCCTTGGCGAAAAAGATGGCTATAATTTCTCTCCTACCCCCTTCTAACTTTTTTCTTTTTACCCCCATTCTTCCTTTTTTTTTCTCTCACCATTATTCCTAAGCGTGTACTGCTTCCGAAAGTGGTCTGCAATCGTACCCACTTAGTCGCCTATTCGTTAACTGTATCTTTTATCAAGGATTTGGTGCTTTTTAGCTTTTATCAGCTTCGACGAACTACTGAACATTTTGAGCCACTGTGAACATGTATAAAAAGAAATCAAAATAAAAGTAAGATAAGTGTGACTAAAGAGTCGGCACGCGTATCTTATCAGACCCTTGCAGAATCGGAAGAAGGAAAATTCTGGAACAAAAAGAAATTCGGAGGGGAAAAAATGGCCACTCGAGAGATGTAAAGTATTGGCAAACACTGCATAACAACTCGCCGTCATGGTCTGCCAGTCCCGAGTCGTGTGCCGGGAGTGGATAGCCGAGGCGAAATTTATTGACAGTTTAGAAAATCTATATTCTGAGCAGCAAAGAATTGAATAAATTACTTCACAAAAATTACGGAATCTCTTCTTAGAATGAACAGAGTATTTATTTGTTTCTAAAATACTTTTGGGAGTTTTTGGTAATTAACCAAATGGCATAGATTTGTATGTGATTAGAATACGTTTCAAGTTGTCAATTATGTTTTAGGTGAAATAAAATCCAACGTTGCGCGGAAGTTGAATGCTTAATTGCAAAACTTTGATCAGTGAATAAGTTACAAATTCAAGAAGTTTTTGTTTTTGAAAGATCTAGATCCATTCCAACTAATAAATAGTAATAAAAAATAAGCTAAAGGGGATTTAATGTTATGCAAAGATTGGAAGTGGAATGAAAAAAATAATAAAAGTACTAAGAAATGTCAATTTCATTGCAATATCTAAATCGTTTGCCCCCCAAACAAGCCAAGAAGTAAATAAAATTAAAAATTCTAAATATATATAATGCGGTCTTCTAACAAATCAGTATTTCCCTGATTGCGATTATAGACAAATGGAAATAGTAGATTAATAAACAGATAAAAATATTTAATTTTTCTGAGCAAGTTTTATTTTAACTCAGTAAGAGCTTAAAGATACATTTTTCATTGTATTCTTATATTTTTAAATGTTAATTTCTTTACTAATAAAAGCAGGCTTAAATGAGGATATAAACATACAAACTTACTTCTATATGAATTAAACATTTGAAATTTGATTAGTAAAAAGACAATAGTGAGTCTATTTTTGTCTCTTCATGGAATGTATTAAATAAATTAAAATCCAAATTTATTATTGTTGAAGAAAATGATACTTTTACCGAAGAACTCTTAAAAAAAGTTACTTAAGAATAGAAAGCAGATCTATATCTAATATCTTTTGGAACCTCTCTTTTGAATGAACAGAGTATTTATTTTGCTCATAACATTGATTTTGAGAGTTAGGTATTATTAAAAGGATCTTCACATAATTATATGTTTGAATCACGTTAAGAAATGCAGTCAAAATATATTTGGAAAATACCACAAGTCAATGTTTGTCTAGTGGTGGTTCATATTTGAATAATAGAATTTATATTGCATAAGAGTGTTAATAAAAGTTCTGTTATTGTAGTGGAATAAAAACAATATTATTAATTTTAAATATATAAGTATAATAATATATTAAATTCATTAGTCAGTGATAAGTTTTGTTATTCATTATAATATGCATTTGATGGGTATTTATATAAAATCCATGGCACATGAGTAATTCATTTTAAAAATGAGTTTATCTCATGATTTTAACGTAAAATATAGTTTAACTAACTAGTTTAATACAGAAAATCATAATAAAGTTTTATATGACACAAATATCAGACTATTTTTACTGAAAAAGTTTGATGTAGAGATTTTTTTTTAATCCGAATTTCCTTTCATTTCCTTATTCATTGCAAGATTTTCAAGGAATCTCAAAAAGCATCCATATTGCGTATTCTGATTCTATGTTTTTCCTTTTCGTTGATCTATAATCCTTAAGCTTAAACATTAATTGTGATCAAATTTCGAAGGTTATAAGATTTATAACAATTAAAATTACTTCTTTCTTAAGCTACCATCTCTGTTTTCTCAAGTTACGGATTTCATTCATTCTTTAGGAAAAATACAAATTTTTGATATCGATATACCAAACACACATACAATATGCTCCATTCAGCAATATTGATTAAGCACAGAGCGCATGGCAAAACAACAGAATGAAATGGGAGAGAGTTCTGAGTCACTTTCCCACTTTTATTAATTCATATTTTAAGCCCGAGTTGATCTAAAAATAAATAAGGAAATCAACTGCTTTTGAAATTTTTCATTCGATGAATTTCTCTTTCGTTTTATTTGTTCTATTTCGGTTTTAGTATGCTTCATTCATGTTCTTTCTTAGCACACTTAAGTTAACTTTATTTATTTTATTCCCTTTATTTAATGCGGTTGATTTAAAATATGAAATTGTGTTTTAATTATCAATTAAATATTATTTTATCGGCACCAGTAATTCGAAATAAATAATGTGGATAGTATAACTAAATCGACTGACTTATTTTTCAAGACAAATTTTCAAAATGTTTGATTATTTGTATATTGAAAAAAAAATTATTTTACTGCAAATCAGATTAGATGCGTCATTTATTTACATAAAGTATAATAAACATTTTTTAAATCTTACCGAGTAAGTTCTATAATTTTCTTAGTAATTTAATGTATTAAATATATGGAATAACTCAATAAAGAATTTTGAATTGTGAATGACTATTGATACTTCGAGATGTTACCATCTTAACATCCTTCTAATTTATTTTTAGTCTGTATTGAATCTTTTATTCTTTCAATTTTCATAAATATTTACCGAGTTGCAAAATTTTGGGATAACATGATGTTTCATATTCTGTAATAAAATAATGTTATAAAAGAAGATTTCTAAATAATCGAAGTTGTTTATATTTTGTTATTTTTATTACGTATTCAATAATGTTTTGTGTTAAACAGTTATTATTTTTTAACTCTCAATAACATCCAAGTAGACTGATTTATAAAATGTTCAACTAATTTTGAACAGTATTGCAAAGTTATATTTAACGTAAAATGCTACATTTATTAGGTATCATCCTTATATTCTATGAATTTCAAAGGAAAAAATCAAAGACAGAAAAATTAGTTAAGTCAATAATTGATAAGTTAGTTATCCCGCATTTAAACTTTTATGAGCCGTAACTCATGATAAGACAATTTCAAACTTTAATATCTTTCTAATTTATGTACATTTATAAGCCTCACTAACAAACGTATACATTTTTTTTTCGCCTAAAAACTCTAACATTCCTCTTACATTAAGAGAGTCAAGAATAAAATGCTCCCTTTCAGTTCGCCAAACAGAATCCATGTTTGTGAAACTTCTCTGTGTTACTCCACCTTCATCTTTCAATCTATCCCCTCCCCTTTCATGAAATACACGAATTGAAACGTACCTATGTGCTGCCTCTACACAAACATGTCCTACTTCTTGGATCCTATTAGACTCAGTAAACTGGACCATCTTCATACTACACGAATCCCTTCTTTCTGATATCATCTCCTTTCCGCTCTTATTTTTCCATGTTAGTATACACTCAGAGCGATTTCTCTACATTCTTGGATCATACCCGAAGAGCATAGGGTAGATCTGAGTAGTAAATAAATAAAATGTGGTTCATCTGGTAATGCATTTCCTCTGACGAAGTTAAAGAGTCACGTTTTTCTATTAAAGTCTTGTTGGCATCTAGAAATGGGTGGATGTGTATTTTTTTTTATCTAGGTATGGGGTATTTCTCTCTTAGTCTTTTCTTTCCCTTTTTTTTAGTAATCTGTTCCGTGTACATACGTTCCGCGTGATTGCTTTGGCTAATCCTTTCTGGTGATTTCGGAGTTAGTGGGGGGAGGGGGAAGGGTCGTATGACATATATTTCCGCCAATAAGAGAATAGAGAGGGAAAAATACACTGCGATAGAGATAAACTTTTTTTAAGGTGTTGACATATGATGGGATATATGGGGCGTTTAGACTTACCTTAATCAAAAGTTAGGTTTCTGGTGTCTGAAAGGTGTAATGTTTTTCATTGTGTGTATGATCTAATGGTTAACAAAAAAAAATTGTACCTTATTTTTATAAAATTGTTGAGAAAATTACATATTGATATAATATTTGTAAGACGAGAGTCACTATTAATATAATTACTTTATGTATTCTTAAACTTTAACAATTTTAGTTATTAAGAGATTGCGATTGAATGTTTTTGTGTGTATGTATAAAAAATATTATATATAATATAAATAAAATCATAAGTAAGAAAAGGAAACTGTATGCTTTAATTTTAGGTAATAATTATTTTAAGTTAAATATTTTTAATGATATTAGACACAGTTTATATTTTATTATCCTGAATGTCGAAACTTCTTTTGTTTTCTTCTTTATGCTATTTAATCTTTTTTTTTTTCAACGTCTTTTTCATTTTTGTTGGATCTCGAAACTTGTTATCTATTTCCTTTTGTTTGAACTTTCTACAAGAATGTGATTTTTTACAAATAATTTAAGTAAAAACTTTGCCTCATTACTCATGCAATTTTTTAATAATTTGTAATTAATTATTATTTTCAATTGATTTTTTTTTCATTAAATTTGATTTATTTTCGTCGCCTTTTTAAGGATGCTTAACCTTATTTAAGGATGTTTTCATAATAATTTCAAATAAGATTTGGTCATAGTTTTTTAAAACTTCATAAAAAACTTGCACAAGAATTATATTTTAGTAACTGTTTCATACATTGGAAGAAGTCTTCGTTCTAATTTTGTTTTTCTTTTCTTGTGAACTCTGTACAAAAGAGCTAAATTATTTGTGAAAAAAGGGGCTATAGGGAGTAAAATTTAGTCTCGTTTATTTGTTGCACAAATAGTAGCAAATCACAAATTTTTGTGCATGAAATAAAAATATAATTGGAAAAAAATTGAACTTAATATTGTAAAGTTAGGAGGAAATGAAAACACTAATTATTTTTTAAAAATCTATGTGTATTGAGTACTTTACAAATTAACTAAAGAAGATCCCTGTTGAAGTTTTATAATCAGTAAAACATTGAATTTGTTACATGGGTTATTCGCAAATATTCCCTTCGAATAACAACTGGAATTCCCTTATGATTTTGTACTTAAGTTCCCATCTTCTTCCCAATCGAATGAAACGTGATGATGCAAATGAAGTAAAACTTCGAAAGTGAAAAGAACAGATATAATCAAGTAGTATGAAAGCGACAGAGAATTGAATTAAAATATAAAAAAAGAACACGGTAATAAGAAGGGCTTCAGAATGATGCGTGTAGAAGTCTTACGGCGGGAATTTGAATAGATTAGGATTCAATGCTGTTGGAGCAGTTGGAGTTCACATCATACTCCAGTAAGCATATTTTTTGATAGACTGAAGAAGTTGTTAGAGCTTACGGATAGAGACTTAACTGTGAAGAGCATCATTCTTCTATGAAGTTTAAAAAAAGTTAATTTGGATATAATTGATTATTTTAATTCCTTTATCTATGCTTGAACTTGTGTTGAAATTTAAATCTTCTAATTAAAATAGCATTTAAAATGACAGGCGAGAACAGATAATACGATACCTTCTCAAATTGCTTATACATTATCGGATATTGTTTTGTTACAGGCGATTTTAATTTTATAAAAATCTTTAGTTCTGTAATGTAGTTAATAATTCATTTTCAAAAATAAAAATTATGCTGTTTTATTTTTATGAGTAGATTTTTTTTCTTCAAACTTTACTCCAGTTTTTTTCTCCTGTTATTATAAGTGCAAAATTTGGGGAAATTAATCAGTAGTATTCAAATGTAAGAGCTCTGTGTCGAAAACATTTAAATAAATACCATTTTTCGAATCTATGATTCATCGTACGCCATCAAATATACTTCTTACATTCTTACATGTGTTCATAAAAAAGGATATATATATATATATATATATATATATATATATATATATATATATATATATATATATATCTGTATAATAATATATTTATATATATATTTATTTTGGGAAGTTTAAATTTCGATATAAATACGATCTGTGAACAACTATTTCTATTATTTAATCAAAACAGCATTCTTCTTCTTTTTTTTAAAATTAAAACCTATCAATCATTCAATAAAAGCAAACTATTATATTATAACGAATCTCTAAAATCCTTTACTTTAATAAATAAGAGATTCCATACGTAATTCAATTTCTTTTTAACTACAGATTTTATTCTTTTATTCCTTTTTCAGAATATCACATTACGCAGTATTTGCTACTTTTATTCAGAATTGTTTAAATTCTCATTTACTTGCTGCCTATCATATTTTTTTTAAAAGTACATTTGATTCGTAGTGACAAATTCAAAATAAGTCGAAATACAACACTTTACTGGCATGGAATTCTTATAAGGCGGCGACGTAACTTCTCCCTACTCCCGTTTTAGTAACTTCAAATACCCTTTTTATGGCTTCACTGCACAACAAGAGAGTGAAGCGCATAAACTGCTTTAGATGAAATAAGAAGATCAAATGTTTTCTTAAGCTTAAAAGTCCCGAGTATTATATATGTAAATAACCGAGACGGGATGTCAATATAGGTTTGTAAGTAGAGCATAAAGATCGAATGCCTTCTTACATAACATGTTCTCAGGTAATCTTATTTGAGTTTAAGTACATGTAATATAATGAGAAAGCCATGTTAGTCTGATAAACGATCAGTGTTACGTATTTTTTTTTCGAACCTATTTTTTCTCTCATTCCCCTCCCTGGGTAGGTTTTTTTTTCTATTTATTGAATTGGATACATTTGTGTCAAAAAGAACTCAATAAACATTAAATGAATTGAAAGCAACTAAGTGAAAAGAACATTTGAAAATGTAATATTTTTCCTTTCCTTTAAATTTTAATTGCATTCCTTGAATGTAAGAATTTTTACTTTCTTTTCCTTAAAATATTAAAAGGAAATTAAAATAAATATAAGCATTGTAAACATAAAAATATTTACACTATATATCATAGTTCTAATGAACATAATTTTTAAAAGTTAGATAGTTTAGTTTTAATAATCCTTATTAATGTTTTTATATAAAGTTTCTGAGATTAATCAATGATACTATTCAAAAAATAACATTAAGTTTTTTTTTATATAAACTCTTACAATTTGTATTAATATTTTATAATTTAAATTCTTTAAATCTGTAGTACAATAAAAAGTTACTTATAGCTTTTCAAAAAATAATCAACCATATATTTACCAATAATAAACCTCTCGTTATTGATATCATAATAACACGTCATACATTGAATATGTAAGCTTTTCGAAATCAATTTAAATGTGACTTAAAGCTAAAAATTTATTATCATCGATGGATTTTTTTAATTTGAAGCTATAATTTTTTTTTATCATAGTTCGAAATATATAAATCAAGTTTAATTCCATTAATTTAAAATACTTGTTATTTATTTTCTTTAGATGTATTTATTTATAACAGGATTTTTTCTCCTATAAATATGTATCAAATTTATAAACAAGAAATCAAAACTCAAAATTTTAATCTAATTTTAATGTTTAGGGATAAATATCAACAAAATTTAAATGTTAAATTTATGTAAATTGATACTTGATGTTTTATATAATCAAATAATCTTTTTAAACTTTCTGTAGCCGATTCTGTTGTCAATTTAATCATAAGGTAATTCCATAATTTCTACATATAAATGTGGTTTCTTTGTGATCTTCGTCAAATTTAAATTAATTTTTTTACCAAATATGTTGTAAAAACTCTATATATAGTGTGGATATATTAAAAAAAGATGCTCTTCGGAATTCGAAATTTCGGCGCTATATTCAAATATCAGCATGTATTATTTGTCAAATATTAATGCATTAAATGAATCACTAGTTATTTTGATATGCATTAAATCTGTCAAGGCTCTAAATCCTTCCGTTGATATGGTGTGAAAATGTGGAGAGGGTGGTGCTAGCTCAGTTACTGTCCTCATCACTTGACCGAGACTCAAAATTACAAGGTCCACATACAATGACCCTCATCCAAGTGCGACGTTAATCAAAACAATCAAACAAAATGTAATACAGCTAACTATTAAAATAAATCAGTTCTTACTCAAATACCAACAAATGAGTTAATTTTCACTGTCTAATTTTTACTACCTAGAATATACAATCCTGGTTTATTATTTACTAAAATATTTGGATAAAAGATTCGGATTACAGAAATAAATATCAAGTATACATTTAAGCGAATATTATTAAGGGTTTGAGCTGTGTATATACCAAAAAGATCCTTTTTTACTTTTCATTCCAAATGAAGACGAATACAAAGGCAAAGATTGACTTTTAAAGTTACTAAGCTACAATATTATGTTATCACATTGTGTTAGAGTATAATATTGTGCTATTGACAGCAAGGGAATGAGGAACTCAATTTGGAATGGAACAAATTGAGTTCCATTCCTACCTCAATTCAATAGAGTGAGGGAGTGGAATAAAGTAGAACTGAATTTGTGTATTTTGTGAGCTTTATCTTATCTTGTATTTATGTCATAACTTTAACTTGTATCGTCGTAATAGAAAATTATTTTTTATTTCTATTAATTATTTGATTTACTGCAGTACTATCTCTTTTAAAAATAGAGATTTTATTAAAATTTTATTCTAGAAACTCATTAATGAGATTAATTAGACATACTATTTTATTAGTGTATTTGCATTTTTTACTTCATTTTATGTTAATAAAGAAATTGAGAGAAACGCATATTACATGAAATTGACATAAATGCTTAATTATGGTGCTTGTGTGCATTGTAATTTTTATATGAAACATTATTTTACCTACATTAGTCGTGTGTAATTATTTCATTTCACTTATTATCTTGTCTAACTATTTTTATTAAGTTTTCATGATTTTTGATATTTTCTATTTGCTTCGTAAGATTTAACCACAATTTATATTACTAACAAATAGAATACTAAAGAGTATTTAAAATGCTAAATATCTACTTGTTAAACTCTGTGTTATTCGAAAAATGTTTTAAAAATTATATTTTAGTGAAATATAAATTGCTGCATATCTCATTTTCATGTAAATGTATAAATAATTAGTCTTAGAACTATAAAATTATTTAATCTTTAGTAATTCTACTCGTATTTAAAAAAAAATTGAGATTTCTAGAATATTATATACATTGGATGGTTTTTTTTTTCTTTACACTCTCTGTCTACAAAAATTCATGATATGCATTTTTAAAACACCTCTCAGTTTGATTGTATAATCAATATTTGTTATATTATTATATAGTTTTGTTCTTTTTGAAAAATGTTTATTCCTTTTACACGTTAATTTTTATGTTTTTCAAAGTTTCTTAATTTTTTTTGTCATAAAATTCTCTTGATATAGTATAAACTAACTTACTAAAGAAAAACGTGTATTTTTATGTAGATCAAGTTATTCACAAAATGGCCATTTATGTAACTTGGTAATGTAGTTGCTTTTTTTATACACACACAAAATCATATATCACAATGAGCAATAATATATTATATTGCGGATAGATATTTCATAACTCATCATCTATATTTGGAGAATTTTTTAACAGAAGAACAAGAATGCCTGCGACTATTCCATAATAAATAAAAGAGAATTATATAACTCTTACGTTAAAATAAAAACCCCATATTATATTTGAAATAGTAGTGGTTTTGTAATGGACAACGTTTTTTCGTACAAGAGCTATTTCTGTCGCAGTAATCTTTAAGCTCACACTACTACGTGCCAGGGTCCAATCGTATTTCCCGATTCACTCCTCGCGGTTTCCCTAGAAACGGACGGGAGCATCCATTGCGCAAAGAGGGGCGAGAAGAAGATGAACAAGAGGTAGAGAGATGTCGTAAAGCGTCTGGTGTCCGATTTCTGATTGTATTTGACGTTGATCGGGTTGTGGAAATGTTTCTAAATCGAAGCCTCCCCTTTCTTGTCATTCACCTGTAGGAATGTATTAAATTTAATAAGATATTTGTTTAATATTTTGTGTAAAATGATAATGATTTCATATCACCAAATGTTGATATATTAATGCTTATTTTTCAGTGCTTTAGTTGATTAAAATTTAAGTTTTCTTAAATAACTGTAGTGTGTATTACTTTTTGGAATTCATTTTGTATGTGGAAAGTTAAAATATTATGCTAAATATAAATAACAAAATTTTTTAGATTTCTCCATTCTGATATTTAAATGATGTCAGTAAACATAGATTTTATAAAATGTAAGCAAAACTAATTATTTTTATTTGAAATTCATTTCTCAATATCAAACTCAAAATCTTTCTAGTTTTATATATTTAAAAAATCGTGAAATCTTAAGACGATTTGCGTAGGATGTGCAATATAAAAATTAAAATTTTGTTAATGATAATCTTTAAGAAACATTTGTTGCGACTCTCAGAAGTATTAACATCCAATTATTTAAAGAAGACTGAATTTATTCTGTATTGTTTACTTATTGAGATATTATTTTTCAAACCCTTACTATAAAACTGATTATTACTGCAAAGGAAATTTAATTTGATACGTATTAGATCATTTGACAAAATATAATTTTCAGACATTCTAATTTAGATTTTTAATTGAAATTTTCCTATAGTTTTATCTTCTAAGTGATTTTTGACAGGCTTATTTTAAACTGTATGAATGATGATACTCTAGGGTTTGCAAAGTTTTCCACAAACTGTTTATTAAAACTTTTGTAGAAAATTTCGAAATTTCGTGTCATAAATATTTGACTTGTTTCATATATATGTCCTATATGATGTTAAATCTTATAAATGATTAAAAATAGAGATGCGAAGAACATGTCCCCCATAAGATCTCAGAAACGAATATTCTGAGTTCTTAAAAACAAATTAAAGAAGGAAAAATAGCTTTAAAAATTGTAATCAAATTTATTTCTTAGAAAATTTTATTATTAAATATTTGTATTTAATTGTTTAAACAGCTCAAACTCTTCAAATGATTTTGAAAGAAAAAAAAAACATTTGAAGTTATTGTTTTCAAAATAAAATATTTGTATACATCATTATTTTAGTATTAAGGCGCTTATTACAGTACATGCGTGTAAGATTTACAAATTAAACGATAACACCTTTTCATTGTTAAAAAGAATATTGTTAAAATAAGTTATGTAAACAAGAATTCTTTTAAAATGAAATTTTTATAAAAAAGGAGAGTTTGAAAGTATTTAAATTGTGTTTAAGGAACATTGAAATAGTTCTAATAAAAAAGAAGCTTCCGAATTCTGTTTAATTCAATTCCAGATTTTGTTTATTTGCACTGATGAATTAAATTGCAGTCTAAAATATTGTAATCATCCAAACTTATTGAAATTCGCCAAGACATTAAAATAATAAAATTACCGTTTATTTTAATATGTGTATTTCCTGGCCCATCAATGAATAGAAACTTAAAACGCTTTTGTTATCCTAAGATTAAATTTATATAATGCTTTTTGCGGGAATGAGATTGTGTTAATAAAACAAGCCTCCTTTCCCAAACAAAAGGGGCGAAATGAAAATAAATTAGTTTTGTTCCTTCTTTTCTTCCCTACCTTTGAAAAGAAAAATGAGATGTTTGAGAAACTCATGTGAATCATTCTAAAGCAATTTTTAAGTAAACACAAAAAGAGAGCCACCTAAGTATAGTTTGTTATACAGAGGGATTACGGACGCAATGCAGTTAAGGCTCTTTTTTTTTCCTACATTAGATGAAAATGGATTATTTTAGGGCATTTTAAAACACAAATATTATATATGCTAGCTTTGAGAAAGATATTATGCCTCAAAATATGTGTTACAGAATAATTTCATATGTTGCGGAAAGTAACCGTTTTCAGCATTTTTATGATAAACAATTAAGTATAAATAATGAGCTTCGTTTGTATTTGCATTATGTCAAATGTTACCTGAACATTTTTTTTACTTATTCATGATACATTTTATCACATAATATCGATTGTAAAATAATCTGTTTCGTATTTGATTTTGTTTTCGTATCTTTTGCATACAAAATGTGCTATAACCTTTTAATTTAGAAATATTTTTATTTTGCTTTGAAGGCAAAGGTTCACAAGCTTACTTTTCTGCCATAATTGTGTATGAGTAAGGAAAGCTATTTTACAGAAATAATATATAGAAGGAAAAGAATACCTATGTGTGTGTGTGTGAATGTTGAGTTTTATTTACTCATTAAATGTGGGTTAAGAATTGAAATAGGAAAATGCAGTTATTTTATTTTAATTATTTTTAATCATTTATAATTTAAGTAAACTATACAGTGTAACTAACAATTTCCCAAAATTAAAAATGAGCTACTGTTGGTTAGCTATGTGTGTAATTGAAAATTAATTTCAACATGTTTGACTTTTAAACATAATTTTACAGGTAATTTCTGAATACAATTGTATTTTAGTTTCTTTGTATGTTTGCATTCTATACTTAACATTTATTGCATTAATTTTGTGAGGGAATTCTTAGAATATTTAGAAACAAAAGTGAACACATCACAAATCATTAAAACTTTTTTTTGTGTGTGTAATTTTATTTTCCATGTTATACAAGCAATATCCACAACAGATGCTTAATTATTTCAAATCAACTACTAAGTATTAAAATACCTTGAGAAAAATTTAAAATATAAAAAAAATCTTTTTTAAATTGTTTTCACTTTAAGTTTTTATTGCTTTTGAAGGAAATTTTTTCCCCTTCTTTTGATGTGCATCAATAAAAAGTATTAAGCAAATAATAAACAATTAAAATAATTTGTTAGAAAAAAGATTTTAGAACTACCAATTAAAAAAAGGAATTGATAATTAGCAGAAGATTAGGCTTATTTCAGTAATTATTATGCTGCATTAAAATATAATTATCGTTTAATAGATATTTAGCTAACGCTATTTGATTTACGAAGTCAATTGTGCTAATTAAAATCTAACATCGTATTTTTAATGTATTTTACTCAAAAATTTGCAAAGTAATTAAATTAATCGGTACAATTAATTTTCACAAAAATATAATAATATATTCAATTTTGACTTTTTGGGGGGCAGATATTTCAAATGATGATATATATATATATATATATATATTTAAAATATTACGAACGTTTTGAAATGTTTTTAAAATGTTAAGAGAGGGATAAAACATGTATGGTATTGTATTCATGAAAATCTTTCGAGTTTTTGTACGAAACCTTTTTTTTTTTTTTTTTTTGATAATGTTGCGTTTAATTCTTTAAAGAACGTTTAATCCAAATTATTAAATATTATTTGTTCTTGCTTCGATATAAATATGTAGATTTAGTGTGACATAGTGTATAATCAGCTTAAAAAAGCATTGTTTCCCTCTTTTCTGTTGCCTAAATTATGCAATAGCTTAAAAAGTAGGATATTATGCAATTATATTTTTAAGATTGTTCTATTTGAAATGAACTTAAAAGAAAGAAAGTGCAATTTATCTGAAACCTTTATTAAGAATACTCGAATAAATTTTGTTATTTGTCTTCAAATTAATGTGTCACATTTTTGCGAAAAGCCTTTGAAATTTTCACGACGAAAGAATACAAAAGAAGTTAATTATTTTTAGGTGTATTTAATTTAATATTAATGAGGTAAATGCTCTTGTCGGAAAGAATCAAATTTCTTTGATGTATTTCTTATTTAGTTATTCGATGCTCTTCAAATATCTTATTTTCTCATTTGTCGCTTCAAATAAATTTATTGTGCTTTCTTGAAAGAGAAAATCAATTTTTTTACATAATGAGAATGATTCTTTTCTTGATTATGTATGCGTTAATCCTTTTTTATTGAATTTTGTAAAATGTTTATCTGTGCTAAACTTAGGTGAAAATTCCTTTGCACAAATTTCATTCTCTGTTAAACAAAATGTTTGTTATATTCATTGTTTAGCTTTGTTCTGTCATGAATAATTGATTTTCCTATCTTATTTAACTTTATTGCATATAAAACTGAAACCATTTTGTTATTTACAACAATGCATTGCTTCCAATTTAAGATGTGGTCGTGGTAATCCTAGTGGTCATGGTTCGCAACCAACGTTATTTCCGTCGAGACGTGGGTTCATGATGCCACTTTAGACCCGCCCACGAAGCGGGATAGATACATGTTAAATCTGTCAATGCTCCAAATCCTCTTATGAACGGGATGGGGAAGTTTGGACTTAGAAATGCTGCTCGGGTATCATCTTCGTCACTCCACCAATGTTTGAATTTACGAGGTCTGTCACCAATTGGCATTGTGTTACTTCTAAACGTGACATAAATATATAATCACAATCCCTTCCAATTTCGATTATTTGAAATATTTCATTTCCTATACAAGTTATCTTTATTTCGAATATTATTTACAAATAAATTTATATAATGGAAGGCTGTTTTATATGATTATTAATTTTTAAAAAAATTTTCATATGGTTTAATTGCCAATTGAAATAAAAGTATTTTGATAAATATAAATATCATCTTGATAATAATAATGTAATAATAATTTTTAACCATAAATATCACTTGATAAAAAATTTGTTTTTAAGAAAACAAGGAGGAAAAGTCCTCTGAAATATTCGAACTTTTTATATACAAAAATATTTGCAAATGTTTTGCTGTGCTTTCATTTTCACATAAACATTATTAAATTGAAGCTGGATTTTTGAATACACAAAAATAGAAACGTAAATAAGTTTATAAAGATAAATATACTTAACTTCGTTATTAACCTATGTACTCGTATCGAAATAATTATGTTTATCCCCCATACAGTTGGTTTGATTTACTTTATACTGTGACTAATTAAATAGAATATACTCTACTCTCGTATATCACTTTCTTCTTATTATTGGATAGCAGTCTATAGTATGGTAAATATCAAAGTATTCTTACAATTTAATGGGTTAATTAAGAATTATTGAATAATTTATCGTAGTAAAACACTTTTTTTAAAAGCCATAAAAGCCTTCTTAAAAATATTTGCACAAAATGTAGAACTTCGAATATTAATTCTACATAAACATTAATCAAATCGAAATTATATTTTTTAAAACACGATAATCTAAGCGCAAATAAGTCAGTGTACAGATAAATATCTGCTTCATTAGTTTTCATACTTGTATCGAAATAATGCTGCTAATCCTCCATTAAATTGTCTTTGGTTCACACTAGCTTGACTTATTAAGTAGAAGCTGCAGGTTATCAAATGTACTTGTCCCTACTGGAAAGTTAGGGCTCCCTTCTCGTTATTGGAGAACGGGCTGTAGCACTGTAATTACCATCGCACTCCTACAATTTAATGGGCTAACTTGATTAACTGTGAAACACCTGGAATTGCCCACTGGAAGAGTATTCATTCCGAAAACAGGGGATGTGATCCGTTCCATTCGATTTATCGGGAAACGAGTCCTACTCCTTGTGCAACTCAACCTTTAGTCAAATGCTCTCCAATAATGTATTATCCCTTCGAATAGTTGTGAAGGTAATGGATATTATGTTCAAGTGCAAAATGAATCAGTGGTACCTTTTGAATTTTGTAGTTTAATCGATGTCCACTGCACAGAAATGGATTTAGATAGTTTGGATTTCATCTCAGTTAATCTTGCGGATAATGTGTAGTCGGTGTCGACTGTGCCAGGGTGTGTGCAAATGGAATGATAAAGCAATGGGATGTATTTATTGAGAGATGGAATTTGTTCGTTGTGAAAATGGATTTCGCCTTTTGTAACCTGCTTGAAACGCGGAATTAGTAATACTATTAGCTACTGCCATGTTGTACTTCTACTTTTTTACCAATTATAAAACTTGCATATGAATTTATATGGAAATCAAAAATATTTTATACCTAAAAAGGCTTTTCAAAGTTTCAATTTTTATTTGTTTGTAAATTACTCCAAAATGCTTAAAAGAACGAACAGGAAATAAAATTCTTTAACCATATATGTGAAAGAAAATGTTCATTTCTATATATTATTTATAAAAACCGTAAAATTACTGGATATGAGTAAAATGTGTCATTACTGTGAGTTGCCAGCTCGAATATATTCCATTGGATGAAAAGATGTTTTATAAATTAAATAAAATTTTGAATTATACTTAAAAGTTTTTCATCTCCTAGATATTTGACATACGTTACTTTTAATTAGAAAAAAAAATATTGTATAAAATGTATTTGTAGAATGGGTAGTTTGCTCTTACTTGGATAAATCGAGAAAATTAATTACAAAAAATACCATTTCAGCATCTCTCATTATTATCTAACAGTTCTTTCTTGATATATATATCACTGAAATGGTCGCTTCACTAGAATATATATATTAGTGGTCGCCTCGTGTCTGTGGGATACCCGCGACTGACTTCTTAACATTTGATACAATTAACTTCGAGTTTTGGGGTGAATACTCAATGTAGATCATTTAATTTACAAAGAAACATTTATAAATGTCGTTATAAACTAACCTAAACAATAGAAAAGCAGAGAGTTTGATCTGAACTCGCATGGGTAACCTTCCGTGAAAATTTAAAAAAATGTATCTGAGAGATCTGATGTGACAATTGCAGTGATAAGGCGAAAAATTTTTCATTTTCTGCTACAACTTATAATGATGCACCTGTGATTATTATTTTTATTGGGCTAAACTCTCCATCTTATTCGTTTTAATTTAAAAGCTTTAATATCTATTTTTCCTTATTAAAGACAGAATTTGTATCCGCATATCGTACTACAATTATGCTTATTTTCATATTTATTTTTTGTTATTTAATAAATAAGAGATGGGGCTAACAATATTTAAAGAAAATTCGAATGAATTTGTTCAAAAATAACTTCATGATCGTTAGAACTCATCTGAAGTACCTTTCCAAATATTTTTAAAGGAAATAATACATTATAAGCTAATCCGATGTTACATTTTCTTTCCATATTTACCTTTCTTATCTTAGACATAGCCTGCATAAACAAAAATTCTGTTCATTGTATAATAAAATTGTGATGTTTAGAGACTCTTTTAACAAAAGTTTAGGGCGTTTATTAAATGTTTTTTTTAATAATATTTTCAATTTTAAGATTTTTAAATTATGAATATGTAATTAAATATAATTCGAATTCATCTAGTCGTTAGTCCACTTCACAATTTTTTATCAATTTTTTTAGAACAAAACATAAGTTAATTTTAGAAAATTTCTTACTAAAAACCTCAGTATTATCCGAGCTTTGGTTATGACAATTTTGACTTTAGTTAATTTTGATAACTGTTGTTATTCGGTTGTTATTATTATGCTCAATGTTTGACTTCTTGTTTAAGAAAGTCATCCTCATTGAAAGAAATATTAAAGGCTCTTCACCCCTTAAATTGCCTTTAAAAATAATAAACTTGAATTGTAAATATATTTATATATATATATATATATTCAGGTAAATATATTCAGGTAAATATATTTATATATATTCAAATTTTTCAGGTAATTTAAACTTTACAATACTGACAGGTAAATATGAAAATTTAATTATAAGTACGGAAAAATATTTTATTTATAATTTATTGCAAAAAATTGTTTGCAATCGTTCTCTTAAAGTGCACGATGAAAATAATCAAAATTTCATAATTTGAGTTTTGCACTATCATATGAATTACATTCCCCCCCCCCCTATATACATAGTCTTAAATATTTGAATCTAAATTCTCTTGTAAATGTGCATGTTTTTAGATTTTTAGTATAACTTATATTCTAAAAGGGATTTATAACTTCATGATGTACGTACTTTCATAGATTATTTTTATTAACGTAATAAAAATGTTAATTATGATAATAACTTAATTTTTTTACGAATCGGAATGAATTATCTAAAAATAAACTTTTTAAAGTTTAAATAGCAATAACTAAAGTTTCTCTTTCAAAGGGAATTAGGTTCCCTTAAATAAAACTCACATTTTTTTTTAAAATTTAAGACAAATACAATCGCTGAGAATTAATACTGACATTTTACATGAGTTCTATAAGTTTTCATTTCTCTACATTTTGCTCCGTTTTGTGAAATACAGTAAATACTACTCGTAGCTTGTATATATGTGACCTTGAACTTTACTCGATTAAATCCTTATATTCCCCATGGTTTTCTTAAACTCACATTTCAACATAATTCGTTAGTTTTAGAGTTACTCTTTTATACATAATTAATGGCACCATTTGTACGTGTTTATAATACGAATTAGTGTTAAATCAAATGAATTAAGTTTGATCCGAGCAAAGCCCACAGATGAGAAATAAAGAGTGGGGGAAAAGCAAAAACGCGAGTCTTGACATCCATGGGAAGCATGCCAAAATAACCATCTCCGGATCGATAGGAACATAATAGTGGCCGTAATCGACGGGCCTTTAACACTTGCTATAACAAAAATACACACAGATGCGATAGAGACAAGAATGAGGTCACTCAGGAATTTGAGTTATTGCAGTGGACAGCACGTAGTAATTGTATCAGTTCGGCTTCAGAGGAAACCCAATGTCGCATTTTCCGAGACTCCTGGTAATTTCCCCTTAAGGATAAAAATAGATCCCGAATTTTGAGTCTTTTGTATAGGCTCCTGTCCCTTCTTATTTCACCATTATGGCGAGGTTTTTTTTTCTGAAAGTGCATAAAGTAATGTAACGATATGAGCGAATCTGATGTAGTGAATGGGTGTGGTGTTTTGAGATGCTATAAAATATGTATCAATTATATTGAACTTTTTATATTATCACCATTACCTCTTGGTTTATGTTCTAAATATCCTCCTAGTGTATGTAATAATGATATCTAGAATTAGGTTCGTATGTGTAAATGTTTTAGTGGACATTTTGTAATGTTTAAGTCGTATTGAAATTTTATAAAGTTTTTGTCAGATGCTGTATTGGCTTTTTTTATTATGATGGAAACTTGTGTAATGATATAAAGTTTAAGAGTGGTATGAAATGATGATAATGAGTTTAGCGTATAGACGTTAATGGGAAACAATTTAATTTTATTCACAAAAAATGATTTATTAAAAATATGTTGGTGGTACAATTCCTAATGAATATTAAATTCATATTTTAATGCGAAAAACTTTAGAAGTCTTATTTATAAGAATAAAATAAAGCGTAAAACAATCTTACTCCTTTTTTATATATTTTTTTCAAAATTTCACTGCAAAGTTTCTTATTGATTTTCAAATGGGCATGAAAATTTTGTAAGTTTTGTCATTTTCCTTTAAATTAAAAGAAAAAACACATAATTATTAAAATACAGACACATTAGACATTGAAACATTTGAATGTATTATTATTTTCATCGAGTGGTTTTTCGTTTTAGCATTTTATGGAACATAATGAAAATAGAGGGTTATTTATCTTTTGTGAAATAAATTTTTAACTGAAAATATGGATCAAAAATCCCTTAAATTGCCCTTTGCAACGAAGGATATTTCATCCAATTTAGATTATGTGCAGAGATTTGAAAGCCTAATTAAAATCTCTTCTTATATTCTCTTATTACGATCGATTTTAATTTATATTCCTTAATTCTGCCTGTGTTGGGGAATGTTAATGAAAAAAAATATGAATGTGTAAGAAATACTGCAATTTTCACAGTTATATTTATTTAAACAAAAATTTTAAAGGCGTATCCACTTCTGAAGTTCGTAACTACCCAATGCAATTGAAATATGTATGATTAACTAATTTAAAGATTACCTTAATCTTTTGTAGGGAAAAATAAAATTTTCCTAATTAATATTTTGTGAGATTTTTAATATACTATTTAGTATTATATTAAAAATCTCATAAAATATTAATGTTGATATTTATCAACATTACTGTATTATTATTATTATTATTATTTATCAATATAAGTACTGTTGATAAATATCAACAGTACTTTTTTTTTATTAAATTTAAATTTTATCAAGAAGCGCAAAAGTGCATTAGAATAATTTTTATTTTCATAATTAATAGAAAGTAAACATCATCCATATTCCTGCAACGATTAATATAATTTTTTACTAATCAAATAACTGAGAGTAGATAATAACAAATAAAGATTAGTAAATGTCATTTATTATCTTTGCACTGATTGCAGTAAATAGCAGTTTGGGCATAAAAGCACCCAAATACCTGTTTATAGATCAGCGCCCTGATATTTGAGCCTATTCACCTACCTACCAACCAAAATAAGGTTTATTAATTCAACAGTGGTTGAACAAGCCAAATCATAACAGAAAGATCAACCTGATCAAAGCCCTTTTGATGAATTCATTCTCCCCAAACCAGAGTGTGAACTTTCCCTACATGATAAAATAATTACTGGCATAAAAACGATTTTCTCTCCAGAATATTTCAGTGCGGAAACAGGTTCACTAATGAAATCCGTTATCAGCTTCTCATCTCGAAGTAATCAATTTAAAAACTTCGGAAGGTGTAATTGACCCTCAATTAATGCTAATGGACTTGAGAGAAAGCTTGTCCGCGTTGTCATGGACTGCTCTCAGGTGGACAACGCTACGGTGGCCCACCCCATCGATCGCCCCGAGTGTTGCATGTGTGACTGCAGCCCCTTAATCAGATACCATTTCTTATTTTTAGAG
Organism: Nephila pilipes; assembly: GCA_019974015.1. Lineage (NCBI taxonomy): Eukaryota > Metazoa > Arthropoda > Arachnida > Araneae > Nephilidae > Nephila > Nephila pilipes. The sequence continues at coordinate 132,154 of BMAW01085163.1, read as the reverse complement.
AGAGATCCATCCGTTCGTGGCCCAAGTGGTGCACGTCACATCACACCTTCGCCCGAGGAAATTAGAAATTAATCCTCACATTGTCGAGTGACACTAATCTAGGTTCACGTTGGACTTAAATTATTGCCTTCGTTGCTGATTAGAAAGGACGGCCCATAGATCTCTGGTGGAAAGCAAGTTAATCGGGACTTTTGGATTAATTTGGTCTGTTTGGCGCTTCGTTTTGTGCCAGGATCTTTTAAGTCCTAGTGGTGACTCTTTTATCTTTAGGTAAATCGTTTCATCCACTGTGATTTTTTTAAAAATGTTTTAGAAACAAGAGCTATTTTGATTTATGTTTAATAGTGTGTATAAATTTATAAATAATAAATATTACTGTGATTATGTAAGCCACATATTTAGAGCAATTTTTTTTTAAATGAAGTAGTAAAAATACAATAACAATTGACTTTTTTTTTCAAAAGAAACTTTATCTGTGATGTAACAGCTTATGTATCGATCTCCTCTTGAGATTGTGATTCAAAATTATGAGTGTATGGGCTGCTATATATGTTTGCGAACCTTTTTGTAAGGTGAAAATAGACAGCTAAAAGTATTCGGAGAACAATCAATTCATCCCAAGAATATTACTTAAAAATGCCAAAACTAAAAATAAATTCTTATGTTTAATGTTTATTTAAATCCGTTATTATCTCGATTAGTTCAATAACTTTGAAATATTATCGAGTTTTTTTCGGTTTTTCTATTAAGTTTGTTTAGGATATCTAATTTTTAAAATCAGTTTTTAGCCTATGTTTACATGTATTAGCAGCTTTGGCGAAATCAGCCGAATGGTCATGGACGCGAGCTTCTTTGTTTCAACAATGTCCCGACTCCCCTTGAGACCAGAGGTTTAGCGATGCTGATGCACCATTATAAATATGTCGTGGCTAAAACTCCACATGTAAACAGGGTGTGGAAGTTAGGAGAGTAAAGTTCTAGCTTTGTGGTGACGTTTTTATCACTCGACCGTGACTCAAAATTATGAGGTCCGTTGCAGTAACTTTCGTGTCGCTACAAAGCGAGACGTTAATAAAAAATCAATCTATTGGCGAAATTCATACCTGGGTGGCGCCCAAATGTGAGCATTGGAATCATTATGGGTTGCCCTATGTTATCAGAATTTTAAAAAGTATATTCGTTTCGCAGATGAAATATATTGATTTGCGTTTTATGAAAGTTTGAATTCTCTAATTAATTATAAAATTAACATAATTATGTTTCAATTATTTTTCAGGGGGGTGCCATTTTTTTTCCTGCAATTTTTGGGGATTGTACTTTATCACAATTTTTCTTCTCAATCTTTCAAATTTCTTTCATGTAAAATATTTAAACATTTTCTTCAATTCAATTCATATAAACATAACGTTACATTGACTGTGTGGCTGCGTGTGTTCTATTTTGTATTCCTCTACAACTTTTATACGAATATATGGTTATTATTTTTCATTGAATTTATTATACCAGTTCTCCATGAACAACGGATTTTAGAAAAATGAATAAATCCTGAAAAACGCTTTTTTAGGGGTGTAACGTATGTTAAATTTTGCAAAACTGCATTGCATTATAGTATATTCTAATTAATTACTACAAAAATTAAGCGTCGTTTCATTTTTCAAAATTAAATTTCTTCATTATTAGGTTTGTAATTTTTTAACCAGTTCATTTCCTGGTGTTGAATTAAAAATATATAAAGCTCTTCCAATATTATGATTGCTTTTCATTTAAATTGTAGTTATTCAGAGTGCTGAAAATCATTTTGTGTTTATATCTTGTTTCTTCTCATTGAGTTTAATAGCTAATTACGAAGCACACAAAACTTGGACAATCTATGCTTCAAGTGTATAATCCAAACGATGGTGCCAAATTTATTTTAATTTTCGCTAAGGCCTCTGTATATGTAAGCACCATTCAGTCTTATATAGAATATATTATCTTTTAGTAATCTTGGAGAGTGTCTTTAGGGATTATTGTGAGAAATCACTTGTGTGTAACTTGAGAATACTTAGTTTAGATGTGGAATTTCTTTCTGTTGAGAAGAAACTAGAAAGATGCATTCTTTTCTAACCTTGATATAATATTTTTTGTAAGTTCGTAGGTTTAAAATTTCTTATTTCAATATATTTATCAGATAGAAGTTATAGAAGTTATATTGATTGAGTTTTCATTTAATCCAGAATAATTTTATTCCATAAATAGTACCTTTTTTGTACAGAAAATTAATTTTCTTAATTTAAAGCAAATTCTTTTGAATTATTAATACGAAATATTTTAAATCACTAAGATCCGTTATATACTTCAGAATTATTTCAATTGAAAACAGAAAAATGTTCTTAATGATAGTTATAAAATAAAAGTAAAATATATCATATAATCTGATATTTTTATATGAAATATGAATATGAAATGACTTCTCCTATCTGATATATGAATATGAAATGACTTCTTAACAGAGTTTAATTTTATTTCGACTTTTTCCTATCTAGTTCACTCAGAATTGTTTCTGGAATTTTATTTCTATTACGACTATATAACAACGCATAAATGAGAATTTATTGATCTAGTACCACGCCACATGAAGAGTAATAAGAATAAACTACTACTACTACTACTACTACTACCCACTCTACTATCTATTCAAAAGTCACGTTTGTCATTTGATCGTGGAACAGAATTACGAAATTTATCAACAGCTGCCAAAAATATAGCTTAAGTGCAATTATAATTAACAAAAATTAATATATCTGAGAAGAAAAATTAATTTTAAATCATTGTAATTAATATGCTTTTAAAATCATAATGTAGCACTTAAAAGTCATCCAATCTGACTATTCTCTATTTATGGATGTCTTCGAAATAAATATTCTTTCTAAGAGAAGCATTTCAAGAGGTATTATTTGAAGACATAAAAGCTCACAGAATTAATTTTAAAAGCGACTGCGGGATCGAGAAATGATGTGAAGCTCTTAATTATAATTATTTTAAAGAGTTATGTCTTTTAGGAGAAATGAGCAATTCAGAGAAGCTTAAATTCTTTGAAGACAGGAAATATCTATGTTGGAAAATTGTTTTGGGATTTAGAATTAGCGGAAAAATATATAAACGTCTCTAAAAACCCACAAAGACATTGTATTAACAGTCTAGCCTTTAAGATAATTTAATTTTTCTTGTTTGAACGTGTTGAGATGAAATTATAATCTTATGGCTTAGATAAAACTATTTTAAACAAAGCCAAATTTGAAATCTTTAAATGTTATAATAAAAGAGACAAATTCAGTTATTCAGAAATAATTAACACAGACTAAATTTGGAAAAACTGTTATTTTATGAAGCAATAAAAATTGTCAAACTATATTAAAAATGTCTATATGTATTGATAGTTTTTAATTTTATATTTATACAGTATCATAAATCAACTTGGAACTTGAAGAAATTTTCTTGCATGTTCTAAAATTTTTATTTACTAAAATTTAATTGGTTTGTATCAAAAACTAATGATAAATAATCTTTATAATTCCAACTAAGAATATCTCTCAAAAACAAACTAAATACCTTCCCATATTAAAATTTACTTATTTTTTCACACTCATATAAAGGGCTTTATTTGCTAATTTCTCTTGCCTATTAAGTTCTAGTAATCTCTACCAAAAGCCCATCTTTAAATTATATTTTATAAAACAGCTTTCAAATAGATGTTTACGTATATACAACGGTTTAGTTATATATATATATATATATATAATTTCTAAATTTACCCTATATTTTAACTAACATATTAATGCGTTCATCTTTATTTCATGATCCTATTCCTTTCATTTAATTTATGTAATCAAGTGGTTTCCAAAATTGCTAAGATCATCATTTCCACCGCTCTGAACTAATAGGGATATTTCCTTCCAGTCAATAAGTTTCCGTGTAAAATGTATAAAGATCCCTACATCTATTACCATGCGATTTGTATAATCCTTAACTTCTCCAGAGAACAAACAGTCGAAAAACTTTATCACCTAATTACTAGAGAGAGTGGACGTGTATCGCGTCCACTATTCCCAATGTATCTACCTCCCTCTCGTGTGCACATTAATAAATTCGTAATTCATTTACGCAAAGTTTCCTTTTATCTCATTACTGTCATGTTTTAAGTGCAAAACTTAACTTCTATTTAATATTTTAAAAGTACCGAAGTATTATATATATATATATATATATATATCCCAATTTCCACAGAACGTGATAGGTTTAATATAAAAAAATTATAAAATATTATTAATTTGTTGAAAAATAAAATTCTCTTCGAGTCATTTAAAAATATTTTTAGATCACATTTTGTAAATTCTTTGAGAAATCATAAATAATAATTTTTAGCAATTATAACTCATAACTTCCCAAGTTCTGGAAATAATTTACATTAACCGATAAATATATTTAAAATATTTTTAATCAAATTAATTTTTCTCTTAACGATTAATCATTCATTTATTTGTATTTATCATGGGCTTTATAATTGGGGGTAATAATATTCACAATTAGAATCGCGTTTTGATTGTATCTTTTGCTTTTCTTAAGTACAGCCAATGTTTATATCATAAAAATAAAAACGATTGAGTTAGAAATTTTTTTGTTTCAAACTTTTATGCAAAATAAATTGCCATTGTGATAGATTGTCCTTGTATAATCTAAATGGCGACCTCAATTGTCCATCACAAGAATTTTTCAAATCTTGTTACAAGAGTCATTATTCGTCTGAGTCAGACCAGACTGAGAATATTTTTTGTCGAGGAAAACTGAAGGCGTTGTCTTAAAATGTGTCACTTTTACAGATGTTCATCAAGCGTAGACTAATTCATTATGGCAGGAGCTGCCTTTTCCAATCAGACTAAATATCCTCTTTTCGGACTTGAATTTCAGTCGATGTGGAATTTATTTCAAATTTCTGAATAATATGACTATATTACCTTTTATGGTATCTTTCCAGAAAGGTCTTTTTTTAAATTTTTAATTTGCTGGAGTTATGTCTACAAGTGAGATCAATTGAAGAATTGAAATTACCAGTTTTAAAATGTCATTGAGGACGTCCAGTAGATTTATATACTTTATTATTTTTGTCTCTTAAAGTCGTTTGTTACCTTCATTAAATAATCATATGTCTAGGCGTCTCTAGGTATTATATTATAAAATCTAGGACATTCATTTGTACAAAATTGTAGGCAACTGATTACATAGTTTCTAACATAGTACTAACAGAATGTTGATGCAGCAGAGGTAATTAATTTCATTTATGGTGTACCTGTCCAATTTTGTTCACTGATTAATATTTTATCATGTAATATGTTCTGATGGAGCTCTGAATATTATATAAATGGAATATTATACATACCTTGAATAATTCTTAATTTTTAAATTAAACCGTTTTTTAAAGATTTTGATGGATTTTAAATCTCATTTGTTTTGTCTCAAAATTCTCAACACATTTGAAATGCTTTCGTTATAACATAGCATCCTTCTTGATATACTTACGAAAGAAAATTCACCGAAAAGTTTTAATTGAACCGTAACTTTATTTTTGAAAATATTTGTATGCTATTAAGGGTGCAAAACGGCTAAAAAATTTCTGTGTGTTAAACTTTTAAATAGGAACCTTAAAATGTAGTTTTTAAATTTTATTTTTCTTTCACTATTTTTAAACAACAAGCATGATCAAATATGCTCCGATACAATATTGAATAGTTTAGTATTTTTATTTCAATATTTACAAACAAATGAATATCGTAAATAACAGTTAATGGTGCTTTATTCTTGTTTAATTTCCGTGTGTTAGTGGTCGTGGATCAATGGATCAATACAGTAGAAAACAAAAAGGGCATGTATTACGTTGACTCTTTCAAACAGAAAATTTATTCATAATCTCAACTTTTGGAATAAATCAATCAATCATATTTTGAATAAATATAATTATTCACATTAAGGCCATTTTGTAGAGAACGAAAAAAAAAATATTAAAAACATTATTCTTTTTCCGCGTCTAACTTCATAAATATCTTTTCACTCCTGGCTCAAACTTTGGCGATTCGATTTGAATTTTTTATTTCTCTCGTACGTGTTTCTTTATAACCACTCAGAATGGATCTGCATCCTAGTGCCTGAACCTATAAATACTGATGGGAAAAAAGAGAGACAGAAGATGCCTCAAAAAATTAATTTTTAACTCCAAATCGAAAGAATGGTTATTCAAGCATGTGCATTCTGGCAGGAGCTTTGATTCGATAAATATTAGATTGAGGGAGTCTTAGTTATAAAGTAGCTGGCGTCAGCCCGATGTGTGCGGGGGTATAGGGCCTGTCTGAATATCTTATTTAACGCATGCTTGCAAATAGGCGTCAAAGCTCGACATTTATGCCAGCATTCCTGACTCTTCCCAGATTTAGGGCTCGGTAGGTCTGGTCATAAATTTTTCGCGCCAAAAAAGAAAGCTTCGCCATTTGTATGATAAAGAAAGTGTTCTTGACATTATATTTTTTGCTGGTAACTATATTTTTCACGAGTAAATGCTTTCTAGTCGAAGAGAAATGGAGGACCATGCTGGTACACTGTATTTTGTGATACGTGTATCGAAAATAAATTATTCTTTACAGACAATGATAGTTTTTGTTTTGGGAGAAACTGTATGCTTTCTTGAATTTTTGTTTGAAATAAAACATTGATATGGGTAACGAATATTCTTGTAAGAATGTCTACTCTTTATATATGTAAGTAAAGTAAACTAATAAAGTTTATTTATTTATAACATATATATATATATATATATAGTAGGTTGGTTATGGATTTAACTTTATAGATATTAGATAAACATTTCACTTGAAAGATTTATATGTATCTAATAAGAGAATAAGTAAATGATTTTGAGTTTTCTGGTCAAAAATTAGTGAGGAAAAAATTAGTATTAATTCATACAATGAACAATATTTTAATATAAATTATAGCTGAAATGAAATCTATTCATTCCATAAATCATGCAAAATTATGTTTTATGTATTGTTTGTGATGAACTCGTGATAGTACCATGTAAGGATTTTCGAAATTCCGAAAATCCAAATATCAGGAATGGAATAATTTATCCAAACTTCGTTTCAAGTTTCTTAAAGCAAAATATTTTGAAATCGTTATTTTAAAAGTTATCAATTTTAATGGGCATATATATATATATATATATATATATATATATGTATGTATGTATGTATATGTATATATCCCATAAATGTGGAAATTGAACGTGCATTTTAATTAATATAATCTTTCAGATGGCATTTTAATGTAACAAATATAAAAATATAACTATATATTTATAGCAGTCATAAAACTAATTAAATGTAACATAAACTTGATCTATACACTGAAGAATATACATGCAAGAGTGTGGTGTTAAAATAGAGATTGATCAGAATTTCGGTGGCTATACAATCTTTTTAGTTGTTCTTGAAAAAAACTATACATATTTTATTAAACATTTTATTCAGAATATTAGTATTGGAAAAAAGTTTTTTTTATCAGAATTTGACTGTGATCTTTACTGATTCTTAATTAGTAATTAAAACAAAAGAATAATTAAGCATCTTTAATAGTGAACTGTTCGTAAACAATGAATAATACTTTTTATCTCATTTTCATCTATACTTTTATTACTGCATTTAAGTTTGGTATTCATTAAAAGAAATTTAATATGTGAAACTGTAAAATAAAAACAAGTTATAAATCATTAGAATATATTTAATTAAATTATCTATTCTGAATAAATCTACTGCGTCTTGACTATATTCTTAGCGAACTAAAATGTGCGATCCTAACCGCTGTAAGCCATTTTTCCTCTCTCTCTTTGAGCCGCAATTCTTTCTTCTAAACCCTAAGCTTTGACAGATAGGATCCCTTTCGAAAGAAGAGGGACAGACAACTTATCAACACAATTTCTGTTCCCTCAGAACTCCTTCCTTCAATTTTTTTTCTCTTATCCTTCCTTATCTTTCCCCTTCAGTAAGGAAGAAACAAACAAGAACTGCTCTTCTTCCACGATCTGATTCTTATTCCGTCAATAAGACGACGAAAATACGATTATCTTGTAGTTAGTTATATTCTACCAAATAAATAAAAACACTCGCATGTCTGTTTAATTGCGGCATGGAAGGATTGTAATGCCATTTTGCATCGTTTTGCTTCCTAACACAATTTGCCATATCCCAAACCTAAATTCCAAGCATAGCCATCGGGGTTCTGACTGAAGTTTTAATTACCTTCCAGCATCGAGTTGGTCGTGTTGACTTTGCTCTGAGAGGTAAACAGTCAGTATCTAAACGATTGAAGTGTTTTCCACTGAAAGGAAAACGTATTCCTTTCTCTATTGTCTGAGACTCTCTCTGTATATCTGAATCGTAGGAAAGTTCCTTGGGGACAGTGGAGTTTTGTATGAAACACTTTTCGCTCATTAGGTGATAATGCGATTAAGAAAGTTAGTTAATTCGTTCTGAGTTTTCTCGGCAATGAATTTCTTAGATACTATCGTCAAACAGCCACCGCATAGTTTATGTTGCATTGAAAATATCACCAACATTCATTCTGAAGTATGTCACTTGGTGCATATTTCATCAAATGTATAAAAAGAGATCTTAATGAAAGTTATTTTAAATTTAAATAAGGTCCAAGATTAATAAGGTTTATCATTAAACGTGATTGAAACTATTGGTTTGTTGGTTTTCAGCATAAATTTATAATGCTTGATAGTTGAAATTTAATGTAGGAACCACTGTGTAAAATACATATAACTAAGGAATTTTGATAATAATAGTATATTGCATTTCAGAATACAATTTTACAAGTTTATGGCACACGTGAAAACTGTACGTTATTAATCTGTCAAATATATAAGATGTATTATCACAATTTCTATGTTTGTTGCTATTTATTATCAAAGTAGTTACAATATTGATTTATTCCTATATTCTAAGTTTATGTATTTGACAAGGAAAAAAATATTTGTGTTACATAAAAAAAATAAAGTAAAAAGGTGTTATGAAATAATTCACTTACAAAATCCGTGAATAATTCCATTAATAAATTAAAATGGCGTGACTCTGAAATATTCAGTTCTCAAAAAAAAAAAAAAAAAAAAAAAACTATAAAACTGCTATATTTTGAATGATCATTTTTAGTTTTAAGGATGAAAATTAAATTCTATATAGATTTATGAAAAACTCTAAAAATATTTCTTCATTCTCACATTATTACAGATTTTGAAAGGTATTGAAATCATCATAGGCTACCCATTATATAAATTTGTTTTTAAGAAATTAACAATTAACTAATTGCTTGAATTGATCTTAAAATATTATATTTCTTAAAACCAAATTAACTATTATTAAATCACTAAGTTTCTATTATGTAATATAACTGTTCATTTTTTTAAATAATACAATAAAATTTAAAACGAAGTAAATTTGCTCTTCAATTCTTGTTAAAAATATTTACAAGAAGTATCTGTACTGAATAGCAAAGTATTTACTCAGAATTTTAAACAATTTTTCTCTACATTTTGGTGAACAAATATTTTCTTTAAATTCTTCACGTTGATATGGTTATTTCTGGAATATATTCAGCTCACCTTTACTTAAAAACACTTTATGAAAGGCAGGTGTACAAAGTTTTAGAAATTGTGCCAAACATGAATAGATGGATGAAACCATAATGCACTATCAATTCTAGTCACGAAAACAGCTGCACATTTTTAGAGGCACGAACCGATGTATGACATCATTCTTTAGAGGTGCCAATTTCATGCTGCTTATATATGTGTGTTGACTTTCTATCATGCTTCGGTGTTTGCACAAAAAATCATTCAAAAACTACTGATTAGTTGTTAATCCATGAAATTATCATTTACATTTTCACTAAGTTTTTATTGAACACACATATTACTCTATAATTACTTCACCAGTAATTGTCAAAAAATATGGACTGTTTTTTAAAGAAAATTACAACCATTAAGATTTTTCATAGTTTAACTTGTCAAATTAATTTTTGATTAATAAGATTTATATAAAAAGGATTTACAAATTTTCATACAGAAATTTAATTATTTTTTCTTTTTTTTTCTATTTAAACGGATTTAATAGTTTTTCAAATAAATATTGTTTTGTCTGTGGAGAAAGCGAAGATGTGTGAACCCTAGATTCTCAAAATTCAGACTATACTATGAGAAAAAATATTTGTGGTATTGAATTTCTTTCATAGGATGACTATAAGAAGAATGCTAAGGTTGATTAAGATTAATCGGATATAGTGATAAACACTTACCGGAAAAAAATGGTAATAACTTGCTCATTTCACCTGAACATAATTGACACTGTCTATGTCTGTGTTAAGCCTTGCGATTTGTTATCGCTTAGTTTCAGAGGATATTATCAAGATTTTCCTGTAGGTTTAGGGGATTTTTTTTTACAAAAGCTTTTTTTTTTTTTTTTTTCATACACTTTGCTTTAAACAATGATTGATCGGGGCTTTAAAACTGCTTTTTAAGCGTGGTTTTTTTTTTCCCCCTTGCTAACAAAAATTTTCTCAAAATGACCAAAAAGCTGTTATAAAAACTATTCCAAAAGCAAAAAGGAAAAATACAGATACCAATCTCATGCGATCAACAATATTATCTTTCTCTCTCAATAATAATCACTAGGAAGTAATATCAGTAATTAAAAATGAAAACAATATGTAATAAATCGTTAATACCTCAATGAAAAAAGATGTACACCAAATCCTAAACGTAAACAGATTAAACATTGCGAACAAAGAAAAATGACGAAAAGTAAATATTGATATTTAATTATAAGAGAAAAACATTATATACTATAGATAATCCCAAAATAAAGTTAAATGGAGAAATAAATTGACAACTACAAAAATTTTCAAAAATGGTATAATATATATATCTCTGTGTGTAATGATTTAATTTTAATTTATATTAGTTTCTCTGAATAATTTAATTTCCTAAATTTTCCCATTCTCTCATTTAAAAGTAAAGCATTCATTCTAATTTGCTGATATAATTCCTTTTTAACTTTATGCAATCACGCGTTCTTAAAAATTGCCTGATAATGCAGATATCACGGCTTCAGATCTGTATGGATGATCCCTACTAGACTTTCTGTCTGCAGCTGAGCCCCTAAGAATCCCTCCACTTATATCATGTGATATATTATGAAAATCCCTGCTATAGAATTCAAAGCAAGAAAAAATATCTCTGTTATGCTCTTCTGCACTCTTGTACTGTTCGTCAAACTGGCGGCGGATTTGTATTTCCAGCCTTGTGGATATGATCTCTCTCTCTCTCTCTCTCTCTCTCTCTCTCTCTCTCTCACACACACACACACACACACGCACACACACTCAGCTACAATAAAAAAATATGTCTCGAATTATTTTATGTAAATCTTAATTTTTAAAAGAAAGATGAATGGCATTTCAACGAAATTTAAGATCTTGAGAAATTCGTTAATTATTGCTAAGAGCGTGATTACCTTCTTAATTTCTTAAAAACACATCTTCATCAAAAACAATATTTTTGAGAGCAAGATATACATTTTTATATCTGTAATTTTTTTATTTGTTTTCAAAACGGCTATAGCTAATTGTTTTCTTGTCTAGTATATAGATTATGTTACCATTTTATGAATAAGATTTTTACATTTAATTTAAGCAAATGACATCATTTATTATTATTTTTATACAATTATCCAATACTCTTTTATCTCTGATATATGAAATTTGGTATAGTATTTAAATTCTTTAATAATTTGCATTCAACGTTTTTCAATTAATTTAGAAAAAAAAATTAGTTTTTTCGAAATTCAATTAGATTTTGATTTCCCCCCCCCCCATTCTATCTCTACTTTGTTCTTTTGTCCATGAATTAATCTGACTTCTTTGGATTATGTAAATATTTCTTCATGATGTGTTGGTTTTCAATTACTTTAGTATTCACATATTTCTTTCCATTTCTTTTTATGAAAAAATCTAGATATTCTAGATTGGGAAAAAGTGGTATAGCAAAAGAATTACAAATTATAACTATTAGAAACCAAAATAAGAATAAAAATGCTAGAGCTATTAAGTTGAAAATTTTTCAGAATTAATTCAAAAAATAGTAAAAAATTAAATTAAAAATACCTCTCACAAGTTAAAAATATTATCCAAAATTAAAACATATGAAGTATAATAATAACATAAAAAAGCCATAAAATTACCTAAAAATATTATAAAAGATTCCAGAATATTTTTATACATAATAATTTAAATTTAAAACAAAAAAAGTATAAAACCAAGAAAAACCAATTTAAAAGATTACAACCGATTAACACAAACATAACTTTACCAAGAAATACTCATCTTCAAGAGAAAAGAATTAGGAAAACTTCGAAAATGGAGATGATGTAATTTGAATACTGCATCAAACTTTAAGCTGAGAATAGTTTAAACTGATTCAATATATGCAACCTCAGAAATTCAGTAATTAGATCATCATTAATGGTATATATATATAGACCAAAAATTCCAAAACCGAACAATAATTCAACCAAAGAAAATAGGAAACAAATCAAGGAAACAAATATAAATCATTGTAAATGAACGTAAACATTAAAAATAAACTATAGTTACTGACATATGTTTTTAAAAATGTTTTAATTTAATCTCCAACAAGCACACACACAATTTGAAGTTCACAAACCTTCCAACATGGCTCCATAAATCTGTGTTTTTTAACTACCAAACACTATTGATTGATTGATTTTACGAAAGTAAATAAATTTACTTATCCCACCAAATTTAAGTATTATTTTAAAAACTAATATGCCAAGAAAATCAATATACTTTAGTACCTCTTATAAAGGACATCTCTGAATAAAGGACACCTAAATTTTAGAGACTATTGTTTTGGTCCCTGTCCCTCTGATTAATATATATCTTATTAAAGGACACCTCTATTTAAGGGATAAAATATCTGGTCCGTTGGGTGTCCTTTATTGGGTGACGAGACTATTAATAATTTTACAGTTAATAAACCAACTAAAAATAGTAGGTTTAAATAGCATTTTAAATTCATGAAAGAGACAGATATTAAAATATCTGTCGCTATCTGGTGGAAAATTTTTAAATAAAACTAATTAATAAAAAATTTTAAAACTTAGCAATGCCAAAATTTATGGTTATAAAAATTTTAAAATGGATATTATTCAGAAATAAAAAGATACAAAATATTCAAAAGGAAACAGAAAAGTTTTTATACCACAAAATATACAAGCTCTCTCTCTCTCTCTCTCTCTCTCTTTCACACACACACACACACATATATATATATATATATATATATATATATATATATATATGTGTGTGTGTATGTGTGTGTGTGTGTATGTGTGTGTGTGTGTAATATTGTAAAGTAATTCAAATAACTATATAAAATTATAATAAAAGCAATAATTAAAATATAAGAATTTTTTTAAGTTACAAAGAAAACTTCCAAAACTTTTTTTAGATTATAGAAAAAGATATAAGAAAAACGAGAAAAAATATTAGCAGCAGAAAAGTAGATTAAAAGAAAAAGAAAGAAAATGCATTACAAAATAATAAAGAAAGATATCAAACATACTTAAAAATAGTGAAAAAAATACAAATAGAGAGATGATAAAATTCAAATAACGAAGTACAATCCACGCCATAAAAAATGACGGGAAAGGAAAAGAAAATCCCAAAAGAAAATTAAATATAATATTTATAAATTCTATATGTCTGGCTTTTGACAGATTAGATGGTTAAACATGTTTACAGGCCCAACAATCCAAACAAAACATGTTATAAATTCAAAATGGAATTTCCATGAATTCAGAAAAACAAGTTACAAAAAAAATTTATATATATATATATATATATATATATATATATAATGATTTAACTTAATTCACATTAATATCTCACTTAAATAATTTAATTTACTAAGTTTGCCCATTCTCTCCTTTAAATGATAACGTTCATTCGTATTTCCTGATACAATTCCTTATTCTTTTTAATTAATTCATCACACGTTCTAAGAAATTCGCTGACAATGCTCTCTTCCCACGGAACAGACCTGAAGGGATGTTACCTACCAGACTTTAAGTCTATACTTATCTTCCCTGGAAGTCCCTCCATTCATATCATGTGGACTCTGATGTTTAATTGAATTTTCCCTCTTATAAATAGCAAAACACAGCGAAAAACGCTCTCTTCTTATGCTTCTCTCCTCTTCTTACTGCTCTTCTCTTACGCTCGTCCTCTTTCTGATGATCATCTGAGATTTGTATGGTAATTTCGCTTCGGCCCTTGGTGGCCAACTAAAGTCTGTTACAATATGGAAATAAAAGTATTTCGGCCATGTATGGAATGATTCATTAATACTGAACAAACATTAAAGTAAATACGTTACACACACACACACACACACACATATATATATATATATATATATATATATATATATATATATAATAAGAGAGAGAGAAATAAGATAATTTGTATTGATGCAACTAACTTGTGTAAATTTCTTATAATGATTATTTTGTAATTAATTACAACTTGTAAACTATTTTTTCTAGTAATATTAATAATAATAATATTTCTGAAGATAGAAATGGAAGACATCTACGCTAGAAAGTCACTTTATTGACATGAAATTTAAAACTGTCTCTCTTGTCATTAATATAGTTAAATTTTTTTCTATAACTTTCAATGAATGACTAAATATTCTGTTTCAAATTTACTGTTATTGGTTTGAATAAGATTTAAATGTGGGGGATAAAATGATAGGTTAGATTTAACTTCTGAAAGCTTATATTTCAAAACAGGTAGATCAAAAATATATCAATATATAATACAATTATCTTTATCTATATGATCATGCTCATAATAATATAAGAAGATATTCTCCAAAACATTACTCGCAGCTAGGAAATACCCTCAGTTTGTTTAAATTTTTTTATCATTATGTTTAATAAAATTTTCTCTAATTACAATATTATCGATTCAAGTTTATCATTTGAATAGAATTGGTTAAAATTATAATCCTTATAAATAATTAATAGAGTCTTAACTAGATCATCGGTGTTTATTGAATTAAAAAATTATTCAAATTAATAATTATCAGTAGCGAATAAATTTTAGTCTTTTGTTTTCTAAATCTATTTTTAATGAAAACAGTTTTATTACATTTATTAATAATATCTTACATAGTGTGTGTGTGTGTGTGTGAATGAGTGAGAGATAATTTACCTGTTTTGTAATGTAAGTATTCTAACCGTTTGTGATTTTTCTAAATTTAATGAGCGCTTTGTGAAATTTTGGAGTATTAAATATCTGAAAAAATTTAATTTTATTAATTGTAACTTATCATTTATATAGAGCTGTAATTCTATACTTAATTTCTATGTCACTAAAATTTTCTTAATAAGTATTATTTTCTTCTATATGTTTATTAATAATTAAATTATAATAATATTTGCACATAATTTCGTAATTATTTGGAATCTTGTCAACATAGAAAATAATAAAGTTTATATATATAAATATATATATATATATATATATATATATATATATATATATATATATATATACTGTGAAACTAGTGTTTCTGAGGTACGAGAAAGATTTGAGAGGAGTGCGTGAGAAACTATACAAAGAATTTGCAAGATTATGTTTACAATAGAAATTAATCATATACTTTTATTTCCTTTTGATTTAGATGTGCAATAGAATTTTAGTCATAGTCACTGAATGCAATAAACTTTGGATCGTAGCCAAAAAGGATGCACTTAGAAAAAGTTTGAAAACCACTTCTAAATTTGTTTAGGCATTCTCGTATTGTTGGTTTTATTGTATGCTTCCAGTATGAACGATTATTTCTACCAGTTACGACAGTTTAGAATGTAAAATTTATCGGTAGCAAAATGGATAAAAAGAGAGAAAAAATAACCAATTTTGTAAGCATTAGCACAACAATATTATTTAATTTTTTAAAAAAATAGTATAACTCTACAAAAGAATTTCTATAATTTTTAATGATAAATATCTTATGCACCTTGCACCCTGACCATGAATTGCTCCGGTATCCAATTAGTGTTTGCATATTATATGCTCAAAAAATAATCATATTCATATTGTTCTATTTCTTCAAAATTTATAGAACGCATTTTAAGAAAAAAGAGAAAAGGAACTTTATATATTTTTTGTTAGGTGAGGGGAAGAAGAATGAATCGTAATAACTAAGAGTGCTAAAACAAAAAAATTTTGCTAAAAAAGCATTATTTTATGATCCGTAAGATACCTGACAAACAAAGAAAAAATGTTTCTTTTTTGTATGACTAATGTTTCAATATTTATGATTTATGGGTATATATTGCCTACCAATTTACTAATAACTCTTACTCTGACTTTTGATTTAATTCACATATTCTTCGTTATATTTTTAGCACTCATTTCTTATTATGTTTTATAACTAAATTTTAATTTTTTTTTCTTTTTTTTGTATTTATTACATTTTATTAGAAAATTATATTCTTCACTTTTCAAAAAATGTGTAATTTTTTTACTTATTATGAAGTACTTATAAATATAGCCTATATTTTGATTATGTTACATTTTCAACCAATTTGAAATAAATCTTAAAATATAATTTCGTTAATTTTGAAGTAGGGAGATATCTCATTATCGTCACTTCTTTTGAAAGCTTTTGTAAAACCACATTTTGTCATTCTTTAACATTTTTTAAGAAACATTATGATTGGTCTTGATTATTTATTAAAATTAGGTGAAGAATTAAAGAAGTAGATGCTGTGGTTCTTTAATTTTTTTTTACTATGGATATATGTAATAAAATTTAAATTACATTAAGTGGAATATATTTTCAAAGTCTTCTCGTGATGTGGTATAGAAAGAAGGGAAGGAGGTGATCCACTTACGTATCGTCATCGTCAATTGACTTTGTCTGTGTGACGGTAATTCAAACTTAACTATTTAGTTTTTTTACACTTTTTTTTTAAAAAAAAAAAATTTCTACTACACATCAGCTCGTGTTATTGTACCTATATTTTATTAAAATTATTAACGTGAATGTTTTATTTTTTAACATTCCTCTTCTCAACGACGGCTTTTTTTCCGTATGCCTAACATTAATTTCAGTTTTAATCACCTCTAAGTACATCATTCTACAAATGCATTTTTAATTTCGGATTATTTAAATTAAAGTTATATTTGTCATTGTTTTAATTATCTCGAACATTTAAAAGTATAATTATTTAGGTGCGTAGATACCGAAATTATTTCTGACTAAAAGAAAATTAACGAAAAGTAATATGTATGATTCACTTTCGTATTATTTAAATAATATGTTTAATTATTATTTTTGTGTGACATATTTGTGTTATTTATGTGTGTCTATCACTTAAAAAACTTTAATTAAGATATGTTTTAAATTAATTTATTTTAGGGTATATGTTTATGATATTTCGAATTTTTTTTTTATATATTTTTTAAATTTTTTAATAGTTTCAATTTGTTTTTAATTAGTTCGAACTTTAAAAAAAATTAAATTTAAATAAAGTCATCTACTACTTTGCATTTTTTTTCTATCTGTTAAAAAAAGATTTTATCATAAATTGGAAAAAGGTTATAAAACTAATGAAGGGTTTCATGCATTTACATTAATACTTTAAAAAAAATTCTCTCCTAAATCACATGTTAAAGTAACTTATTATGAATTTTACATGAAAATACTGTTCGCTCCACTTTGATATACATATATATATATATATATATATATATATATATATATATATATATATGCATAAAACTTGTAAAATATTTTTTCTAAGTTATATATATATAAATAATCTTTTTTGAATATGGTTTAAAATTTAAGAACAACGAAATCCCCCCGGGGGCCCGCCCCTTTTTTTAAAGCTGAAAATGCTTGAATTAAAAAAGAGTCATATTCTCGAGATTACACACAACTATACTTTCGAAAATTTTACTATATAACTTTGAGAAATCTCTCCACATTCTTTGTGAACTGGAAAAAAAATTATTTGAGAGTGATTTGTCTGCGTCTTGAAGACAATTTGTTATTAAAAATTGTCTTCAAGATGCAGAAGTGGGGTACAAAATATATAACTATTCGTAAACATGAAATAAGTTCAGAAGAATTTGGTATGGGTCACCTTTTCAATAATGACTGAAAAATTCAAATTTATTTAATGGAAAAAGGGGAAACTTATTCTCGAATAAGATGAAAATTTTGAGATTATTACGGTAACTTAGAATTTGTTTCAAATGTTAATATAATCCATCTAAAGATTTCATATTAATTGTGAAGTTTCTATATTTCACTAGTTTAATTTAAAAACAATATTCAAGTTGAAAGCTGTTTTTTTTTATAATTTTGCTTTTTTTTCTTGCAGTTTGTAAAAAACAATCTTATAATGTGCTATAAGGACAAAATTTATGCAAACGCCTCCTGAATGGCTGATGAAATAAATCAATAGAACGAATATGAAAAGTTTTATAATAACAAAAAAAAAATGTAGAATACATCGTCATAAATTACATTCACAAAATTGTTTCATTCTATAATGTAGTGAATTAACTTCAGTTTTACTCATAGGATAATGGGAATTATATCAGAAGAATTGCTCAAATCATTTAAATTCATGTTTATAAATTGTCTTATTTATTCTGCTTTATCTTTTCTAGGTGATATTTGATCTCAGTTTGTGCAAATAATATAAATTATGTCGCTTATTTTTCTTAAAATCTGAGTAGTAATGGTTTATGTATATAATCCAATATAATAATGGTAAATTTTATCAACATATAATTCAGCTATTGAAAAAGGGAGATGACGAAAATAAAATTTTAATTTCTTTCAAGTCTTTCGAAAAATTAGCTACATTTTATGTTTTTATTATTTCTTTTTTAATGTAATAATAATGTCTTATTTATTCAAATATTACGTTTCTGGAGAGACTGAAATTACACCTGAAAATTAGACCAATTACTTATTTATTAATAAATATCAAATTCTCGAAGAATTGAATTTTCCAATTTATACAAATTTCTCTTTGAATTTTTCTGTCAAGAATTTTTTTTAAAAAAAATATCAATGATATTATCCTAAACATAAATGATTTTTTATAAATTCTTCTCAAAATTCTTAGCATTAATGTATTAGTCGCATTTTAAATCTACATTTTATAGAAATGTATGATCATCAAACATTAAGCATTCCTTTCATTGTGTGATTTAAATCTGAAATGCAAATTATCTTCTTTATGGAAGTTTAATTATATTTTTCTTTACCTTGTTCAAATTTCAATGGTATTGTAATATATAACGAATATATATTTAACATAAACATATTATCTTTCTGTATGATAGAAATCTCATTTTAGCACTTTTCAATTCTTTTTACACTTCATTCGACTCATACTTAATCAATATTAAACTTCTCACAAGTATTAGTACATTTCTCTATTCGTATTTAGATTTTAATAGCATGTTATATTTTTCTTATACATCGTAAATTTTATAATAAAATTAAATTCTATACTACTATTTTATCTATGTTGCTGATCAAATTTCATTGTTGATTATTGTCGCATTAAGAAACAACACGAGGACTATTGGCAACGAAATTTGTAATTTTGAACCAAGGTCAAGTGACGAGGACTACATTGCTCTCGTATCCCTCCACTTCAAACTTTTACACCACCCCCTACAGGAGAACTTGTAGCCTTGACCGATTTAACATGAATCATCCCTGCTATACGACGGGTATTTAGTGGAATCAGAACTCGAACCCACATTCGAAGAAAACAGCACCTTCACCAGCTCGCAACAATGATCACTCGGTTACCGGGGTCCATCTAAATGATGAGATTTTTAATGTTTGTATTATTTTATAATTCTTTAAATGTTTCTTTAGTTTTCATTTTTTAAAATAAAGTAGTGAAATACTATTGAAACTTTTTACTCCAGAAGCAAAGAATGCACTTTTTGTGTTCTTTATTGTTTTGCAGGAGAGAATGTAATTATGAATAATTCTTCTATTTCACCATTTTTTTCGATTCTACTAAAAGTAATTTCTGTATTAATTTATTTAAGCCATTTTAAAGTGACGTTGATGAATTACTTATTCAAATCATAATACAGACTTAATTATAGTGGATGTAAAGTTTTTTTTTAAATCAACTAAAAACTTTTACTGCTGTCATTTCCTTTATATAAAGACATAAAATTCTCCGAAACTTAACATAATCATCATGCAACTGTACGAGACATAATATTTTATTCTATGAAAAAGCATGAAAAGCGTATAACATTGCGATTGTAACTCGAAAATTGAAAAAGAAGGTATTGTCCATTATACATCTGGATACCAAATTAAAAAGTCAGAATGAAGAGTATTAAACTATATCTTACTAAAAATGTATTATTCTATGTTTTATTAGTTCCGAATCAATACAAATTCCGCATTCTGAGAAAATAAATTCATTTTTTTTTGTCAACGTATAAATCAAGTTTCGATTTGCTATGGGCTTTTAAATCTTTTCATGCAATGACTTTTAGTACAACACTTTGTTACAATCACGCTACAACATTTTTTAGATGTAGGTAAAAGTGATTAATCACGGCTTTGATTGTTATTCGTGACGGAATTTTTTATGTTTCATTAATTCTCAGGTTCCTTCCCTTGCTGATCCATGACACGTATTAACGATTACTAGACCTTCCATTGGCATGGTCACGAATTTTCGCAATTTCTCTAACTATAGAACATGAAAGGTTCTTTGAACGAAATTCTCTTTGAGCTTATAATGTTTATAGTTGATGGTATCGCTTCCGGTACAAGAATATCTAATTGAAAATTCATGCTAGAAAATTTCTTTAGTTCTCTGTTGTTTGATTAATTTCTACTGTAGCTGTCCGTTGTAGTTGACGATGATAATCACGGTTGCACTGCATATGTTAGGAATATTTTGGCTTATAATTAGTTGGAAATTACGATAGTATTTCTTAGACAATTTCAGTAAAAACTTGTTAAATTAACCATAGAAGGGACTGGAACAAACTGTTTAATTTAAATAGATGGTCGGACTATAGAACTGACAATACTGTGTTAATTTTCATACATTTTCTTTCTAGTAAGACTTTAAATCTACGAAAGCATACATAATTAAAATGCAAAACGAGTAACCAATATACATATTCTATATTTGTGACTTAACCATTTTTTCAGAAAAAAGAAACTAATATTATTGCAATATGTCAAGTATTTGTAAAAAAATTATTTCTGTAATTTTCGTTCTCGATCTTATTTTGTTTTTATTATAATACTATGTTACCCTCTCCCCTTTAACTCATCACTCGACACGCATAGACCTGAAAAAAATATGATTCTAATTATTTTATCAGGTATATAACATTCTAATTCAGTTTGAAGTTTTTATATGCGATACGATTATTTGAGCCGTTTTATTTTTAATAATTGTAAAATGTGTTACAATTTACACCATTCCTTCAAATTGAAAATTTTCTATAACTTTTGATAACGAAACGAAATTACACCAAATTCATAAGTGTGGTATGGAACAAACAAATTGAAAATAACTACGAAAAAGAGTAAAATATTATGATTAAGGAACAAGATTTGTATTTTTCCAAATATATTGCTTTTCAAATTAATTGAATAGTACTAATTGAATTAAATTAAGGAAAGAAAAATTAATATTATATACAGGAATCAATATGATAGAGATACAAGTCATTAAAGTGGTAACTATGCAGTCACGTTTCACAATTAAAATAAATGAAAAAGTATCAAAAAAAATTAAAGAAAGATATGTATTTAAAGCAAAATATTTGAATAAATTTATCATGTTCACTTTTAAGTGTTGAATGGTTTAAATAATTGTGAAAAACAATTCCCATAGTTTTAAATCCTATTTTTAATAGAGGAAAACTTTTATAGATGTGATATTTTTCTTTCATCAAATATTTTTGAGGTATCATATTTGTTTTCAAAGTAGTATGAAAACTGCTATTCATGGAAGAATACCAAAGCGTTTTATTTTGGACCAACACTATACCGTATGAATATTAAGAAAAGAAATAGGATGCATCCCATTTTTAAATCGATCTTTGCATTGAATCTATAGTTCGTAAAGTAAATTTAAGAATTTTTGCAATGAGTTTTTCTTTATTGACAAAAGAACTGTAATCACTATTAATCATTCATTAAAACTTCAATAAATTATTTTTGCTATATTATAGATTTTATTTGTAAGTTAAATAATAAGATTACGTTTATTATTATATTCATGTTTCGATTTAAGTATTTATTTTGATTATTTTATTATAAATGTTTCGAAAATGCTTACATCTACAATCCATTTTGACTTTTATCATCATTATTTTTTCTCTAATGCTATTTGATGCACGTTAATATTATCATTTACGATACTTTTTAATAATGTTGATGAGTGAAAAGGAAAAAAAAAAAAAAAAAAGAATGGATACATCATTTTTAAGAGAATACGAAGTAAAAAAAATTGAAGTTTCTAGAATGTAGTTTTATTATATTTTATAAAAGAACTAGTATAAAGTCTTATGAGATTTTACAGATGAATTTTAATGAGGACTTCCAATCTCACGAAAAGATTCTTTATTCTTGACTTAGATTTTAATGTTCCATTTGCGAGTAACAAAAATATCTTTTAGTCATTAATGTACAGATAATCTTCAATTTTAAGCGATTTTAATGGAAAATGTTATATGTAATTTCTCCTTACATGATATCTTCATATTTGGAAGCAACCAGAATTTTACCAGAATAAATTCCATAACCTTTTACCTGAGTTCAAATAAACGAATACTTATGTAAATGAGACGCAATACATCTTCATTTATTTAAGGGCAGTTTTTTTTCTCTCTTTCTTTCTCCCTTCTACCCAAGAAAGTAAATTAACTGACCCAGTTTCTTCTCCTCTCAAGGCACGCATAAATCTCGTGTACATTACATCAGTCATTAACAAATCAGGAGAAAGGATCTCCACCATGACCTGTGATGCCGTAACACGAGAAAGCTCTCTCCTAGGCTCCTGATGCGGCCAAGGATTCTCGCCAAACCCCCCTTTTTCCGCAGAAAAAGAGGAGAGAGCGAGAGCGAATCAGGAGCAGAAAAGAGGCCGAGAGATCCCAGTGCCTCTCCTCTATTGATCTGCATCAAGATAGGGATGGAAAAAATGTGGCTTGGAGGGGAGATGGGGAGGTCTGGTCACTAGCGACGCTTCTTCCATCCCTACTACCCCAGCCCCTCTTCCACAACCTTTAAGGAGATCGCTTTTATTTGCCGGTATTTTTTCCTCCCTCCCCTCCTCCGCATTTTTTCCCGTGCCCCCTTCTCTGTCCTTTCCTATGGGGAATCTGGAAAGGTAGGGGAGAAATACAGAAAGACGAAAATGTTGTTGGTCGGACGGTTAGATTAGGTGAGAAAAGAGAAGGGAGAAAAATAGGATAGCCTCCGGGCCTCTTGAATTAAGGGATTTAGAACTGGCATCTAATGCTGTGTGCGCCTTTTTAGGGGCGGCGGGGACCATATCTGTACTGAGGAGTTATTACGGGAAGGCTTTGTGTTCCTTGAAAAAGCCGGGGTGTATTTTTCTCCGATT
Source organism: Nephila pilipes (assembly GCA_019974015.1). Lineage (NCBI taxonomy): Eukaryota > Metazoa > Arthropoda > Arachnida > Araneae > Nephilidae > Nephila > Nephila pilipes. The sequence continues at coordinate 108,323 of BMAW01085163.1, read as the reverse complement.
CGAAAATCCAAATGCTTTATCACTCACTCCCTGTAAAAGAAAAAAAATAGAATAGGGGAGGGGGGAGTTTTCTTTTCGTCCTTCGATTCGTTTTAATTTCTCTTGCTATCCAGTTGGAAGAGTAGTTGAAAAAGAATTGTACGTTGGTATACAATGGATGTGTGCGTGTGTTTTCTCGCGATTGCTCTTAAATCAAGATGGTGCTAATAATAGTTTTGACAGAGAAAGAGAAAATCGGTGCGGTTTTTTTTTAGTTGCACAAATTTGTATGTAGCTGTTAAAATTGCTGCGAGTAAGATGTATTGCTCGGAATACTACCTAATTTTTGTTCGTTTTCTTAACTCTTTGCATCTTAAATCTTTCTGTTATGGTAATTGGATTCGAAGCATGATAAATTGTTAGCTTGTACAGGTGTTAGCCTAAATAAAGAATTGAAAGTAGAAGAAAGGAGTTTTCGATTATCGTAAAATGAATGGATTTAATAAATTGAAGGTTGCTTTTATTGTCTTTTTTTATTAGAGTCAGTTTTAATAAAACATGGTTTTGGGAATCAACGTGGTTTTATTCTCATATAATTAGCTTTTAGATTAAATGTGCCCCGATATATTTTTAATGCTTAAAATTATTAAACAATATTTAAAATGTTTTTAAAAATGCATATTTACTCGGCAGTTTTGATTTCGTTATGCGAACTCCAGAAATAAATTCAGAATCAGTTGTCACATTACAGTGAAATTTAATTACATCGTTTAGAATTAATTTAGACTTTGTTTTCTTATCAATATTGAAATAGTTTGAAATTCAAATTTTGTTTTTAAATATTTTAAGATTCTCAGACTAATGTTTGTTATGTTTCAAATATTTTTATATAGTGTATTCTATTATCGGAAAAGCTTGAAAACTTACTATAATTTTTTTAAAAAAATATTTTCTAAATTCATAGCTTTTTTAAACTGTGTAATTTTGCGTTAGTATATATTTGATTTTCTAATCTCTTGCGATTTTACATATTCGAGAGAGAGAGAGAGAGAAAGCAATATTTTCATCAAGTAAAGTATAATTATTCTCAGAGTTTCAGTTGTTTAGAAGAATGGAAAGTGTATGTCTATATGTACACGTGTGATTATTTATTTTCTTTTTTATATATATTTATTTTTAGAAATTGATTCAAACATCCTTTAATACAGTTTAAAAGCCAGTGTTCAATAAAAAAATGTTATTTTTAAATACATATAGGAGGTAAAATCAAATAATAAATATGTTATTGTGAATATTTCATTCCTATAAGATTGCTTACTGTCCGATTCCATCTGTAATACAAAAGATTTCTTTATCCTATTTTCTTAGTTTTAGAGACAGTATAACTAAAATAACTAAACTAAAATATTCTTTTCATTCAAAAATATTTTTATGAACATTTATCTACATCAATAGCAGAAGAATTACTTGAGTTCGAGTATATTTTAACCATCTAGTGTCTTTTTTGTTAAGATAACTGAAACGCTAAAATGTTTCAAAATTTGCATTTTATTTTATTTTGCTGTCAAAAATTAGGAGGCACTTCATTGATTACATAGATTTCATGTTTATGAAGATTTTATGAATAAAAAGCTTGTCAATTGAACTTTAAAATTGTAAAAAACATGTTATACCATTAAGAATAATATCAGACTTTACCTTTATCCCAAAATACATTTTTTACAATTTTATGATTCTGGTAAACTTTTCTAAATTCGACTTTAACCATGCTCTGGTATATTCCACATTATGAAGTGTAGCTATTCCCTATAAAGTGAACATTATTTTTTCAGATAGACGCTTACAAATTTTAGTAATGGCACAATATTTGGCTAAAAGTATGATAAATTTTCCCCGAAAATTTTAAAATTTCTCTCTCTCTCCAAATTAAAAAAGCGAAATTATTTAGACATTACTATAAAATAAAATTTTTAAAATTATATTGTTATTATAAAACAAAAAGAATCGTTGATAATTTTTTTCAGAAATTTCGCAAGTAAGGAATTATTTGGAGTATTTTTTTCAGAAAATAAAATTGAAACTTAAGTTCAGTTATAATAATTACCTATCAATGACTCAGTTAAAAAGCTTATGTGCTAAATTCTTTATTTTATGCTTAAACATATGTAGAGATTTTACAAAGGGATTATTTTAAATAGCAAAGAATTATTTAATTAAATTTACGCAAAAAATGATGAAACATTTAAGTAACTCAAAAGGTAATGAAAACAATTTTGTGTATAGTATAAACATATATAAATTTTTACTTGAAATATTTACTTAAAATTTATAATAATCAAACAAAAATTTAACATTTAGTATAATGTGACCATATCACTTAAAACAATTACTTACAATCAAAAAATTTCTGCTAGAAATTTAATCATAAGAGTGTGGGACACTTGAATCATTTATACAAAGTTTGATATAAATATTTTATAAATTAGTTTATAAAAAAAGGACACTAGATGGTTTATTGAGGAATGCAATCAAAAAACCTAAATTTTATTATTTGAGTAATAAAATTTAGGTCTTTTGATAGCATTTTTATCAGGTTATTGACTATAAAATTTTAGATTTTCTAGATTTTAAAACAAAAAGTATTATATAGTTTTAGAAAAATAGTTTTAAAAATGACTCAAGTTTCTAGTCTTTTTGTGAGACATTAAAATGGGTGAATTTCAAACATGCCCTAAAAACGATGAAAAATATTTAAGGTTTAAATTTCCAAATTTTATATTAGTAAAAAGAGTTTTTTTTTTTTTTGCATTGAAGTCCATAGTGATAATTTTTATAGAATGTGCGATAATTTTGATGATACTCTAATGATCTAATTTTAACATATATTTTTTTTATTATTTGTATTGATTTGAGTTAAGAAAGAAGTCAAACTTTTCATTTTTAAATCAATGTAAACAGTTTTTTATTACATCTAACAATATTGTTATCAATGAAATAAAAATTCAGAAAAAATCGCCGTTAAACACTTTATTTGCTAATTTATTATAAAATATTTTCTTGATTATATCTGACATTATCAGTATAAAAAAATTAAACTACAAAGAAAACTAGAGTCAAAACATTATTAACTAGTTAAGAATTATAAACAGAGTAAAATTGGGTTTCATATGAAGGTCTTTAAAATATGAAATTTTGATTTCTTTTCAGATTTTAATGGATTTAATCCTCACATGTAAATTGAACTATTTACTGCATTCTGTTATCCGTTACACTGATTTGTTCTGAAAAAATCACCAGTGTTTAAAAATAAAAATTGTTATTTTATTATTTATTTCACTCTTTTATCGGTTAAACTAACAATATCATTTAAGTTTTATTCAAAAACATTTCTGGTAAGAGTTTTGAAAGCATTATCAAGAAAGCATTAATTAAAATAATTTAACTTGATCATTAAACTAAAATTCTGAAAACTTCAAATCAGCTTAAACATTTACTATTACGCGATTCGAAGTTCTTTCTAGTTAAGTCTTAAATGATTTCTATTGAAATCTAATTATCGGGTGTTTTAAAATCCAAAACTTGATAATTGTGTTCTTAAATAATGCATAAACAATCAAGGAATATTTTAATTTTATGTGATACACTTCAAAAATGAAATTTTTTCAATTTAAACTTTCAGAATCCAATATTCTGATATATTGACACATATAGCTTGATTATCAATACTATTAATAAATTATGGTACATTATGAAATGCAAATTATTATGTAAAATGGGGAACAAAATTAGTAACGCATTTGAATAAATGTAGAGACTTCGAAATAAATAACAATTTATCCTAGAATATTAACTATTAACAAAATATTTTTCATCACTATTATGAATAAATACTTATTTCTTACAAAACTGACTGTTTTTATGATTTACCGTTTATTCAGTTTTTAAACATATTAATCAAAAAGTTGAAATTTTATTTTAAATTGTGTAAAATAATGCTCTAAAATATTCAATGCAATAATATATATGTGTGTATAATTTTCTCTATAGTTTATTTTATTTTTATTTATTTATTTGATTTCATATAATTACTAATCGATTCCATTTTCGTGAAATAACGCTTTTTAGGTACTTGAGTAAAGTACAAGTATATTCGTCGAATATTTATACAGACAATTATATCCTAAATGAATTACAATATAGTAATACGTAACAAAAAAATTTCATTAGTATCACTGCAATTATATTACAGTATATTTTTATTTTTTGATCTAAATGCAAGTACAAAAATTAATGTGTGAAAAGTGTTTCGTCTAAAAGCTTTTAATAAGCTTTTTATTTAATTTTAAATTATCGTGTAAAATTGATGGATTCCCATACTTTAAAATATTATATGCACTTTTATTTTTATTTATTGAGCACCTGTCTGTATTACACCATTAAACTTCCCTTTATATAGTTATGTAATAATATTAAATTTAAGAACCTCGATTCAAAAGGGATTTATCTAACAAAATACGTAGTTGATAAAACGTTAATATAAATTTTAAAATACTTTTTCATGGTGCAGACACAGAAAAAGATTGAATAAAAATGGTTTTAATATTTTTCTGAATAATTTGTTGTAATCAAGCGATACAAATTAAATTAAATTTTCCTTTTATAGGTTTTTACCATTGAATTCCTATAATAAAGGTAGATTTAGATTATTAAATTGCTAAAATAAAATTAAATTGGAATATAAATAAGTGAACACACATTTAGAAATTTACAAAACAGAAAAAAAATTAAATTAAGATAAAAGATTAATTCCCATTTAAATCCACGAATTCTTTATTTCAAGTCATGAAAATACTTGAAAAGGCATAAAAATTGAGTCAGAAATCGGCTTGTGACAAAACACCGTATCACCTTCCTACATGAAGAAATAATTTTCAATCGTTGCCAAAATGCCAATACTAAACTCTATAAAGAAAAATGTTTAACTGTTTCTAGCATGCCAACACTTAACCCTATAAAGAACAATATTTAACTGCTTCTAAAATACCAACTCTCTAAACTCTAGAAAAACCAGTCGAAAATCAAAAGCCAGCCTAACATGTAAAGAATATTTAATATATATATATATTTCTAAATTCTTGAATAACCTAGCTTAATAGTCTAAAGTCTGTTACAACATTCAATATATCATTCTCCATTTTTGTCTTTTCAAAAAGGTTTTCGGTTTTTCAAATTCTTCAAATTTCCTCAATTTTAATTTCTTGATATTACACACACACACACACACACACACACACACACACACACACACACATATATATATATATATATATATATATATATATATATATTAACACACAAGTAGTTTACGGAATCATTGACAGAGAAACGATTTACAGCAGAAAACATTACGTCTTGTGTTACATAAGACGAGAAACGTAAATAAAGAATGTTTGACGATAGCCAAATAAAAGAGAAATGTAACACCTAAGCAAACATCCTTATTTGAAAGAGAGTAATCGGCTTCTATGAAATGGGGAAATGTCTGTCTATTTTATTTTTTTCCCTCTATCTTACATGGTAGACAGTCAAACTTTATGGATTTTTTTAGTTATTTGGAGGCGTGAAACCTTAAGCGCTGAGGAAAAAAATATTTTATTTATATACTTCTTTTTGGAAGTTTGCTCTTTCAGTTTTACTATATATATATTTCCTTCCATTTAGCTTGGGAGTTTTAACAAATATGTACTTTTGTATTGAAGAATTTACTATTTATCGTTTAATCGAGAATATATTCTTCTATCGAATTACGCAAACAATAATTGAAGGATCTTTTTTAAAATAAAAAAGTTTCTCTTGAAAATCGTTAAAAGAAATATGTCATTAATAAATAGAAGATCTGTATTAATTTGGAGCATTAAATGAGGTTTGCTTCGAAATGTGAAACCCATTGAAGGTTGGGTTTCTAATTTAAATACGAATTGCATTATTTTCGTTTTAAAAGTTATTTGTTCCCAAAAATATTTTAATGTAAGATGTTTCAAAGCTCATTAAGAAGATTCGTTTATTTATTTGAAAATAATTATAATTTCAAACGCCAAGGGTAATTTTTTTTATACTCAATGCGAAACTCTCCGAAACTGATTGTTGAATACATTATTTGCATAGTAATTTCCACTTGGATGATTTTCTAAGAATCAAAATTTATTTATTGTGTCTAAATCCCCTGAGTCAATATTTCCATGAAATGCTTTAAAAAATATTTGCTAATTTACTCAGCCTTTTCATCTAAGAAAGTTTTTTTACTTGTAGGAGCGAAAATTGCCAACGTCGGTATTCACAATGAGAAATATATACGATGTTTGTTCATGAACAGTCTATTGGGAAGCATAAGTTTTTCAAAATGCCATTAATAAAGAACATTATTTTCATAAATGCGAGATTTTCAAAACACAATAATTTGCTATTCAACATTACTTCACAGAATTAGATAAAATATATTTATTATTTATTGGAATTAAGAAAGTTACTAACACTTGTAAAAAGAGAGTTTTAAAAGCATTATTATACATTTAAGAGTACAATATTTCATTTCATCTTAATGAAAATTAAATTTATGAACTAATCTGAAATTATAATTAATTTTTAACGTCAAAAATATTTAATAGATATCTCTTATTGTCTCCAAACACTAATTAGTTAAATGTATGGAAATGGTCCTATTCATCAGAAAACGTAATTAATTAATTTTCAAAAGGTATTATTATATATTATACTTGATATTTTTACATTGATGAATTATTAAGAAAATTTAAGTATTTTGGAGCACTTTCGCTCAAAATTTCTTTTAAGACATAAAGCCTTGTTAAACAATTAACAAAAATCATTTTATTTAAAACCCTCAATAAAATTATTCTTTTTACTTATAGTCAGATAAAAAATCTTGTGTATGGGATGGCTGAAAGTATTGTGGGAGAAAATGCAACTTTTGATTTGTTTTTTTTTTTTAAAAAAATAATGCATTATTTTTTTTAATGAAGAGCAATAAATTAAATTTTTATGAGTTTAAAAAGAAACATGTAATTTCAGTTTCAAGTAATCATGTTTAGAATTCTATATTTGACTTCAAAGTGATTTTCAAAAAAAAAAAATCATGTCAAAAACATTAGGTTACATTTTATGGGGATGTTCTAATATTCAGTTCAACATTTAAAGATGTTTTCTGTTCTATATTAAATATCTGTAATGAAATCATTTTTAAGAAAATTTTCTAATCTGAAATAAATAACTTTTTTAATGTTTCGTAACATATATAGAACTGAGACATACGTTTCAAATTTTTGCTAAGTACTATTTTGATGTTCTCTTCTAACTGTAAAACATTCAAATGTAAATTTTTCGATGTTCTCTTCTAACTGTAAAACATTCAAATATAAATTTTTCGATGTTCTGAATTTTGATTAATGTATCTTATATAAATATACAAATGTAGTTCTTTCCCGTTTTCTCTTATTTTTTCATAGATATAGATAATTTACAAAACTTATTGGGTTTCCTTTTCTGTCTCGATTCAAAAACATATAAAAATTCTTGTCCTTAGAAACAGCAGAAATATGGAATTATTTTTTCATTATACGCCATAAATATTTTCAACCCGTATATGGAAAGAAACGTATATGGCTTATAGTGAAAAAATAATTCCATATATATATATATATATATATATATATATATATATATATATATATATACACTATTATTTTGTTTACACATGTATGAAAACTATGTAGCTTTTTGTAATTCTGTATTCTGTTGTTCTTTTTTACTGGGCACGTTATGTTTATTCATATGTTGTCTACCACGATTTCAGTTAAGTTATTATTCATTTTAACGATGATATTAATAACCATATCTGCGAATCATAATATTTTTTACGATTTATTGTTCAGTTTTATTGTCTAAATTCAGAAATAGAATGAATAGTTTTTAAAATAAATATCAAATATATTATCGCAATTTAGAAATGGAAAAAAAATTAAACTCTTATTTATATCATTTAAAATCAGCATGGTGGGATTTAAATTTGATATTTATTTCTTTTATTTAAAAATTATTATTCTATTCAAGGAGAATACGAAGTCTCAATTTATGATTTATATTTTCGTTGCTATCAAACTTTTTTCTGGTGCAGTGAATAATTTGTTATTTTATTTACCAAAAGCTTTTTGATTGAAAAATAAAACTCAATATTTATGACGTATAATGAAAAAATAATTCCATATTTCTGCTGTTTCTAAGGGCAAGAATTTTTATATGTTTTTGAATCGAGACAGAAAATGAAACCCAATAATTTTTGTAAATTATCTATATCTATGAAAAAAATAACAGAAAAAGGGAAAGAATTACATTTGTATATTTATTCAATTCACGTTCAACTTCAACAAATTTATTATATGCATTTCACGTATTCATTACGTTCTAGTTTAAGAATAATTTGATGTATGTGTAGGTGAACTAGCTGTCATATTTTTAATCACATCTTTCAAATATATTTTTATTTGTTTTCTGGTGTAAAGATAATGATAAAAAGATAACTACTTCGTGTGTAGCTGTACTTCAGTAAGCTTGATACAAAACTAATAACAATTTTAAAACAAAATTGGAACAAATACTCAAGATAGAAAATGACATAAAAATATTTGTATCCCTTTCATGCTTTTTGGTATCTATTCACTGAGAAAGAATTTTCATTAATTTAGTATGACTCAAGAAAGAGAGACAGAAAATTTGATGCGTTTATGGATAGTTAAATCATCTTTGCAGAAGAATATGGCGTTACACAATAAAATAGTAGGAATGCTTGATGTGTCTAATATGTCTAAATTAATAATGTACATTTGTAATAATTCATGTATACTTATTATAGTACCAGATAAATAAATATTATTATGCAAGTGCTCATATGAGCATAAAATTAACAATTTTTAAGCAATCTGTAAGCATTCCTTTTAAAAATTAAAATAACATACAAAAACCTATTACTCATTGGTAAGTTTTCTGCTCGGCCTTTATGGAATTTATTTTATAAAGCGCTCTATTTCCAAAATCAAGTTTAATTTCCTCGAATCTTGCCTTTCTTCCAAAACATTAAGTGCCATCCAAACCGGATATTTTTAGCAATCATCACGAGCAAAACCAGTTGGTACAAATTAAAGCAATTTTAGGACAGTTACGTGAGTAATTTTCAATTCCCTTCCCTTCACACAAGCAAGCACAGGGCAGAACTATTAGAAAAACGCATCGTTAGCATAAACATCCGAAAAAGAAGCAAAAATTTCCTCGCCAAATATTATCACGCCGCATTGATTCTACAAAACACGAGCAACCAACTCTGTTCCATCAATCCTCATAACGCTCGTTAACAGGAAAAGGCCTCTGCGATTCGTTACTTTTTACGGTCTCTGCCACAACTAGCGCTTGCTTCTCTCTCTCAAGAGGGGGATTTTAATTCAAAATATCAGTCACTCTCTTCTGCGGTAATATTCAACATATTAATAGCACTCGTAAACAAATATGTATAGGTAGTAGGAAGGCTGTAATGTCAGTGCATTTCTCTTTTACGACTTCTCCTACAATAATCCCCTTTTGCCCTTTTTCTCCAACCTTGATATTGCCTTGCTCGGGAATGGCCAGAGTGAAGATATCCCTCTCTCTCTCCCTGTCTGTCTGAGGAGGTAAATCCCGACCATGTCCTTCAACTCTAGAGGAAGATTTAGTCTTCCCCGACCCTACCCCCTTGACCCAGATTATCATCAACATCCCCTTTTTCCCTTATTTCTTTCTCCCTGGTCCATTCGATGACCTCATCAATAACCTTTAAAATGATTTTTTGCCGCCTTGCTTTGGTGGAAGAACTATGTTATTGGATGAGGGTTTCCCATCGTGTACTTGCAGTGTATATTGCCCCTTAAGTTCGTTTTTCCCCTTTGCTTTTTGGGGATTTTTTCTCCTCCTCCAACTCATACCCCTTCCTGCTTTTAGTCCAAAAGAGATGGCTTGTTTTGGTATTCTCCTTTCTTTTATTTATTTATTTTTCTTTCTTCTTCCCTTTACTCTTGCTGAATCTGTTTCTTTTAGGATATTGCATTTGTGGGTTGAAGCTCGCGAGACGATTTTTTTTAAAAACTTTTTCCTTGTGGAAGAAGAAAAACGATTTTAAGTTGTTTCGTGTGACTAGAGAAGTTTTTTAGTTTGTAGTTATTTAAGGTTTTGGATGGTTGGTTTGTGTGTGATTTTTTTTTAAGCGGTTAGGTTTGAAAATGAAAACTGGACTTCAGTTTTATATAATTTCAACTTTCCTCTTTTCAATTGTCAAAGGTTTCTTAGCTGAAGTGGAAGAGTGATAATCATCTGTCTAATTTAATTTATAATTAAAACTACCTAAAGGATAACATTTCAATACATGCTTAGTTGAAAATAAACATACAAGTTTCGTATAGAATTAGGTATTTAATCAATTCAGTTGATTGCTCTGAGTTTTAACGACCATACACACAAATAATGTATTTAAAATAGATGAAGGATACAATTTTATAGCATGATTAAAATCCATACTTCAAAATGTTTTTTTAACAAAAATGAAGATAATGATGATGTGAACACAAAAATAAAGGTTATTATTGATATTCCCACCGAGAAGTAAATTTTTATCGATATTATTGTAACAAATAAGAAAAGTTTTAGTTCTGAATATTTTAATTGCTCTTTCAATGATATTCTAAAAGGGAAACATTCTTAAATATATAGAAAGAGTTTTGTATTTATGGTTGTATACGGAAGGAGAATTTTTTAACTGTTATATTTCTAAAAAAGTTAGTGACATTTAGTTAAGTTTTTTTTATGCTCTGTGTAAACCATCTTTTAATTTTATAGTTCATAAACGTATAATGTTTTTGTGTATGACTTTCTTTAGTTTTATATATTACATTTTTTTTTTCAAATCTCAGACTTCTCAAATTTTAAAGAATGAAAAATAAATAAAATACGCATGAAAAGATTGAGGAATAATAATTTTAATATAATAATTTACATTATCTAAATATTATAATAAAATATACACCTTTCCAGGCAGTTTTATTTCTTCATTTAACATAATTTTTCTGCAAAAAAAAAACTGTATTTTTATACCTTAATTTCTTATCTATTTGTACTGAATTAAAGTAAATAGTGACTGTATTATTGACTTTTAAAGCTAAAGTTTCAGAATTATTAAACAACTTTTCAATAAATGCCAATTTTAAATGAATGCAATCTGGAATAAAAATAAATTATATAATTGTTCTAATTGTTCCTTTTTGTCTTATTGAACACTTTTTATAGGTACCAACAATAAAAGTTTTTTTTCCTATATTTAGAAGCACAAATGATGATCCTTTTAAGGTAATTTTAATAAAATATCCTACCTTAAAAGCACTTATATCGTAAAGATTACGCATTTTAATTAGGTCTTTTTAACCAGGCGATTTCAACATCGAGACATTTGAGAATTCTTAAGAAGGAATCTGATAAAAATTATCTCATATGAATCTAAAAACCGTTTAAGAAAACGAAGTTCTCCGTAATTTATAAACGATGCGCTCTCCATAAATCTATTTTTGTTTGTCTTATCACTGAAATTGATTATCAATTAAAAATATAGTGTCAACAAACATTCTCGTTCTTGAGCAAAGGTTTTAACATCCTAAAGTTTGTTTATATTATCTGGAGTAAACATGTGGTTGTACTTCGATATGAATGTCAAAATAAATATTTCTTATCAAAATTACACTCTTGTATGTAGGTGAAAAAATAAATATCAGCAAAAAGTCTTTTCAGGAGAGCGGTTAATATGTTATCGCTTATTAGGACTATATACAAACACCATGTTTTTTAATGCATTTGAGAAATTAAGATGTTAATGTGATAAGATTTCTCATTGGGAAAATATTTAAATTCGATTTCATCGATCACTTCAAATACTTTATTGTGTTGAAAAGTAGTTTTTAAAGCGGTTCATTCCCTTTTAAATGCTTTAGTATCAGTACTTTTAAATTATGTGAAAAATTGTTGTGTGGTATTTCATTCTTAAATATGCGTTGTTTCCTAGAAGTATTTTCCAAATGATTAACAAAGGATCTGATTGATATTTTTAGAACTAGACAAAATGGAATTTATCCTATATTTTATTGATTAGATTTGCTTGACTTATGAAATATATTACAAAACAATAAAAATCAAGCACATATACAATATTAAGTTCATTTTCAAAAATTAAATGCTAGACATTATTAAAATGGAAACAGCATTTGTTTTTGTAATTTTGTTACTTTTCTTTATGTAATTATTACAAAGCTAGAATATCTATTTTTTAAACTCTATGTATGTTCTTTAATAACAGTAATTAATTATTAATTTTTATTCTTAAATCTAAAAATAATTAAAAATTTAACATGGTCTAAATAATTTCTACACCTGTGTTAATAAAGGGACTCTATAATTTAGAAAAATGCCTCTGAATTTTTTTTTCTCTGCCATGATAGCCATTGGTCACGATAGCGAATGACCGATATTTTTTAGTCGAATCATGGGCTCTACTCCTGATATTTTTAAAGACTCGTCGTGTAGTGGGATTGATGCACGTTAAATCTGTCGGTGTTTAAATTCTTAAGAGAGTAGGGTACTGGCTCAGTTGACATCCTCGTCATTTAATCATGGCTCAAAATTACGAGTCTGTAGACAATATTCCGCTTGTTGCTTCTAAATGCGATGTTAATGAAATAATCAAATGTTTTCTTCAATGTACTTCTTGGTCATAACTTTTTCCTTGATGGACCCCTTATTTGTGGCTAAAACTTCTGATGAACCTCGTACGATGCTTTTAAATTATGATTTTCATATTTTTTTTCTTTTCGTTGTTCTTACGAGTTTAATCTATACATCTATGGTGAAAACATTTTTAATCCATCAAGACTATTTAAGAAATCTTTGATTGGATTATCTTGTATGTCTGATCGACCCTCAGGGATTTAACGGCAGCCAACTCAAGTGTGAAAGATTTCGGTTTGTTTAACAAAAGTTTAAAAACTTATTTATTCTGGAATAGCAGTTTCAAGTGTCTTGAAAGTTTGAGTTTTATTTATCTATTTTTATATTTTTATTCTTATTTATTTGTTTATTTATTTTTATTTATTTATTTACTTTCATTTATTTACTTATTTACTCTTACAAAGACTGAGGTATAAAGTTTTCCATTATTATACAAGTTTTTGGTAAGATTACCTTTTTTTTTTTTTAATTTAACGAATAAACCCAAGCTGGTTCATTCGTACTTTATGGTATAGGGAGGCAATGAGGGAGACGGGAAATATAAATTAGTTTAAAACATCATTGTATGATAAAGAATTTTTATTGAGAACAGGACAAAGAAAAATAGCTGAGATAAATATTTTTTGGAAAGAAAACATGATCAAAAGAATTCTTATATTCCAAAATTTATTTCACTAAGACTATATAATGAAACAAAAAGCAAAGTTCCAAGATATAACATCTTAAACTTATCCTTTACAAGAAATGGGGAAATAAGATTTTCTACTACAAACCCTGTATGTGCTACACAGATATTATATTTAGAAAATTTATTGAATGTTTCAGTTAGAGCTAGTATCATATGGAAGGGAATCACTTCTCTATTCCTGCTCAGTTAAATTCCTGCTTATGTGTCTCTGGAAGATTTACCTATTGAATAACAAGATACAAATAGCTTAGAAATAGTGTTTCGTTGTTTATAAGATCTGGAACATTCCTGGAAATCTCACCAGTGTTGATAACCTTCCTAGGAACGACCCTACCAGTAAAACATAAAACTTTGGTTCATAAATCACAAAGTTCAGCTTTTCGTAGATAAACTCAGACAATGTTCTAAATACAAATATTTTAATTTTCAACAACAGTCGCAGTTATATAAACAAACTTCAACGTGTGTACTTTTGAAGTATGATACATCCCGTTCAGGAGAATGTACTGCTAATTAGAGTTTCATCAGTTGTAAAGGATTTCATCCAGCTGATTATCCACATTGTCATCTATTCATTTAAGATAAACAATTATTGGAATTAAATAGTAGACAACACTTAACATTACCGGAAGCAAGACAATGATTTCAAGATACTAATACTAAGAACTTTTCCGCGGAATTAAAAACGCATTTACAGGGTAATAATATACAAGAATTGTCAGATCAAGAATTTCAAAAAAGGTTAAATTCCTTTCGAGCTGTATTAGAAAAACAAACAGCATTTCTAATGGAAGCTTTCTTAAACAAATGGAGCCAAAATTCATACATTTATGTAACATTTTGGAATTTGGGACTGGTGCTACATCCCCAGACAAAAAGCAGGCACTTACAGTGATAAAAAGTGCTGGTAACCGAATTTCCTGTATGTCCTTTGGTACGGATGAATTTAATAACACAGAAAAAGGATGAAAACAGACTAAATAACCTTGTTTGTATATATGCACTATATATATTTTTTGCCCTTACTTGCACTGTGGATAAAGAAATCCGCATTCCCTTCTATTTTTATGATATATCCTCGAGGGAAGGATAGAAATTACGCAAAATAATTTTTTTTTTATTTCATTCAGGATCTTTTTGCAGGAAAACCGTAGAGGCCTAAAACGAGAGGATCTATTTGGTTAAATATTCCTCCCTTTTCACAATCAGGAATTTTGTTGCTTTAGGAAACTTTCCTTAAAAGACGAGGACAGATTCAACATGCCCCATCAAAACTATTTTTAGATTAAACAAAACAAATAGAACCAGAGAGGACTCAAATAGCAGTACCAAGGAATATTTCTGCCCAACCAATTCCTACACAAATAGCGCAGACGCAAGATCTACTAATACTTGTAGTTAAAATAGGAAAATTAGAAATATTTTCTTCTGTATAATTAATATCTACTATCCGAGGGGACTCCTGGCTTCATTTTGGGGGACTTGAACCACCATCATCAGATGTAGGGATGGCATCATTCTTCTAAATATTGTAATGATTTTGAAGATTGAATGGATTCACATTTTATTATTTTCAGTTTTTTCTAATCGATATCACAATATGTTCATCAACCTTTTCATGGCACACTAATAATTATGTTATAATCTGCTCATTTGACAGAGATCACTGTCCCATCATTCCAGAATTTTCATTCCTCAAGCAAAATAAGCAATTTATAAAAAAAATATATCGGTAAAAAGTAATTAAACAAGCAAAATCTACTTTGAATACCCCTCCCCCCAAAAAAACAAGACAAAACTCAATAAATTGTGTCTAAAGTATTTAAAAAAATACTCGAGAAATTCGATCACCAATAGATTATTTTCACAATAGTGGAGCAGCACATGTAATAATTTCTTCAGACTCAAAAACTTTTTCAGGAAAATGGCTATTCGTGATATTTCTTCTCAACTATGGAATAAGTACAAGAAATATTTAAGCAGATTTCACATTAAGAAAGCAAGGAGTGTGACCGATACATATATTAATCACAAAGATATTGTAGACGCTAAACAGTAAAAGAAATCGAAATTTTTCGTAGGAATTAGCTAAGACATCAAGTCTGCTTACGATTCAGCGTATTTAGGGTGCCTTGTTTACAAATATCTTCTACGGGTATCACAGGAAATATATTGCTTTGGATATACAATTTTCTTTTGTACATATAATTTCAAATCCGAGGGAGAGGTTGTATTTCAACGAGGAAGATAGTTCTGAAAAGGGTACCTGAGAGTAGTGTTCTCTCCCCAATGTTATTTACAATCTACATGTACGATTTCTTTGAAACATTAGAAACAGAAGTCGAGTTTTTAATAAATGCTGGTGATATTTTTATTTATTGCTCACATGTCCATAAAAAGTCGCAAAATACTCTGGAAAGAGTCACAAAATGGTTCTTATGTTTGAAACTTACCTTAAATCCAGACAAATGTACAATCATAGAACTTTCAAATAAAAGAATTCAAACATTTCCTAATATTATGTTGCCTGGGTACTCACTTCCTTCTTAAGCCTTCATTAAATATCTGGGAGTATATTTTTCTAAGCGGAAATGAAATATATCTATAATGAATCAAATGAAAAATGGAGGGTTTAGAAAAAATTAATGGCCTTAAAGATATGACATGTAAGCATTATGGCCGAAAGCTAAAAATTTAATTTACTTAACCAATAATAGAATTTACAATACCTTTTATTACACCTACCTTATCATAATTAAACGGTCCAATAATCAGCTCAAACCTCTCAATATAATCCAAACCAAAGCTTTTAGAATTGTATCAGATCTTTCACAATGGACACCAAACATTATGCACTTAAAATTGTCTAAACAGGATATTTTCTCAGAGAAAATAAAACTGTTTGCAAATAAATTTCTTATCTCAAATATCAAACAGTAACTTTTCTCCTATGCACTAAATAGCTGTAAGACAGTACATTTGAAAATTCTGGAAGAGGACAAAAACAACAGCATTAATATTTTCCTATTTTGAACGTTAATTTAGAACAAATTGTGGGAATCTCCAGAATGTTGTATTTCACGGAGCTTCAATGGGAGATTTATACAAATGAATTTGGATTTCTGGACAGAATTTTTCCTATTCCTGTTATAAGAGAACTATGTGATGAAATAGTGGAACTAGTTTCTGTCCCAAGTATTTTTCGTAATAGCTATGGATGCGTCAAAAAACCAAAGTGTAAATTCAATAACTAGTATCATAAGTAAATCATATTAATTCTATCTTTACAGCAGAATTACAAACCATGGACCAAGCTTTAGATTTTTTAACTGAATTGAACAAAAAATCTGTTAATTCTGATCGATAACTATTCTGTATTGTCTGCACTTAAAAATTACGATATTAAATCATCAAAATTCATTCATAAATTAACTAGTAAGATTTTCATACAGTCATATTTTTGAAATCACATGATACTGCTTTGGATTCTGGGGCACTCGAAAAGTTTTTGGAACGAACAGGTGGGAAGTCTCGAAAATTCGGTAATGGAATACAATGTATATAACCACTGTATTGCCCCAAAAGACATCAATAGCAATATTTTCAGGAACAGGATGAATAAAAAAACAATGGAAACTTTTATTCAAGCAAGTATTTCGAAATCTTAGGGAACATTTCAAAGTAGATATAATTTCCAATTGAACAAAAAGCAAAAGAGAGGAAATACTAAGCACTCGAATTATCAGAAAAATGATCATACCCCCTGGACTTTTGTACCAATTCAATTTAAATGATAATGCAAATGCTATGGTCCTATACCAACGATTTGGAACATTTTCACTCGACTTGTAGTAAATACGCGTCCTATAAAAATCACCTTTGGAATATACTCAGGATAAACACATAGCGCAGTATTACTTTCAAAGAACTTTTGGAAAATGTAGTAGATAATAAACACTCACAAGTGTTCAGAACATTCTTGAAGAAGTTGAAATATTCTGATATCTATTGAATTAAAGAATATTTTAAAGCCTTTGTTATTTTACATGACGTAAAACCAATCAAACTCTTCCGATTATCTGAAGATTTTCAACTCTGCATAATTATGTGCCTTCGCTGTGTCATACTGTTTTCTTTCCTTTATTTCAAAGGAAAGTAAATTTCTGAAACAATGTTCAAAATTATCAAATTTATATGATTTCCTTGATTCGCGTGAATCGTTTATATAAGAAAAAAAAATAAACATAGTGCAGAGTTAATATAATTTACAAAAGTACTGTTATTATTCTAACATATATTTCTCCGATTTTCATTTACCATAAAGTTTAAAATTAGAGTAATAAACACTTTTGTTTTTTAAAAAAAGTTTCATACCATTTCACACGGGCACACATTTGTTGTTGCATATAAATGAATCATAAGTTTGATTGATTGATTGTTTATAAATTTCGCACTTGGAAGCAACACGACTACTTGCGATCAACCTCGTAATTTTGAGCATCGGTCAAATAACGAGAACGACATCGGAGCTGGCAATTCCCACTCCTAACTTCCTCACCATGCTAACAGGAGGATTTGGATCTTCGACAGAATTAACAAGCATCTGCACCGCTACATACACGATGCATATTTGATGGCTTCAGGTCTCAAACTCACGACTCGATGGAAACAACGCCGACCTTGATTTCTCGACCATGACAACAGGACTACCGCGCCCTCAAATGAATCTCTAAATTGAATGAATTGTTGGTTGTTTGAAAATGTTTTGTGCAAATATTTTGAATGTTGTTGTTTTAGGAATAGTTTTGTATTACTTGTTGAATAAATTCAATATTAGTTACGGATGCTGGCGTATTTTCTAAAAACCCTTCCGATAGCCCTAGGAGAAAGCGTACCAAAGTTTTAGAACCATTGGTTGAAAAATAATGAATTTGAAAAATTCATTATTTTTTGTTATGTAATTATTTCATCACACACACATAATTATAGATATGCCAGCTAATTTCTTTTAATTTAATTTTATGTAAGAAATCAACTGTTTTTAATTCCGGTTTATTGTATTAGTATGATTGATTGATTGGTTTCATGAACGTCGCACTAGAAGCAACACAAAGGCTATAAAAAGTAATCTCTCATCGATCTTCCCGCAATAATAATAAATGAATCACTTATTTAAAAAAAACATTCTGCTTCGATTTTTGCATCCATTTTGGAGCATTTTAAATACAAATATAAAATTCATTTTTGCCACTCTCATAGATTATAACCTGTTCCAGTTAATGCATTTTTCTCCATCAGTCAGAGAACGATGGAAAAACTTAAGAAATTACTTAAGTGAATATCATTTTTATTTTAAATAAATATACCATATGCTTATTCGGAATTAAAAATTCTGTCTATCTTTCTCTCTCTCTCTCTCACACACACACACACTTTTTTTTTTCAAAAATATCATCCATGTTCTTTTTTTCCTCTGAAGTTTACTTACTACTTAATGGATTTTCCCTGCTGAGCAGTTTCATTTTTGCATCTTTAACAAAAAAATATTTTTGTAATGCTTTTTACATTACTTTTATCGAAATAAAGAGAAAAAGGAAGAAAAGTACAGTTAACTATCTATCTACCATAACGAAATAAAGAGGTTTATTGGCTAGGTTACTTTTTTAATGGTCAAAAATAAAACAGAAAATAACATTTTGGAAGGTCATCAACGATCATTGCCTTCTGACCTTTATGAGTATTATTAGTGAAAAACAAATTAGAGAAAATTCTTGCGATAAGCCAATTTAGAAATGATCTGAGAATTTAAAACTAAAATCAAGCAGAATCGAAGATTATCCATCATCTAGATTAAATTTCTGTCCTTAAAAATCCCTGGTATTAAATCGCATTTTGAGTAAAAATAAAACATATATTTTTTTAAAAAGCTGAATTTTCAAATAAAGAATATTTGAGATTTTTTCTAGCAACACTTCTAAGTGTTAGTCTATTTCAAATCAGCTTTTGAAAAGGCTTAGAAAATCTGGCAAATCATTTTGCTGAAAAATTTGACTGTTTCAATAATTATTATCTAATATTTTCAAGATCCCCCCTTCATTTTTTATAATGAATAACAAGTCTCTATATTATGACAGAAATATGGTATACTATTATTTGAATTATTTCTGATTATATATTTTTCTTGTAATACTCATACATTTAATGCTGTAAAAATATTACTTATTCTGTAAACTTATTTGTTGTTTTCTTGTATCAACTCTATAGGGGTTTTATTGTAATTTTTATTTGTTTTGTTAATTTTTAAGCTGAATGAAAAATTCTTCAATTCTTTATTCTTGGCCTTAAATGTGACTCGATTTATAAAGAGAATTCCTATTTCATGCAAGTATTATCTTCACGTTTTCTGTTAGATTTTGGAAACGGAAATCTACTTAAATGTTTGAATAATTATTTTTATACATACTTTTATCTCTTTATAAGAGATATTAACATATTTTGTTTTAAAATAAACTTTATATTGTGTTCCAAAGTAAATGTTTAACTACATTTGATCAAAATGTGTTATATAGGTTTTAGATGTTCTCTGGAATACTTTTTTCGTTTGTTAATATTTCATCGGTGAAGTGTCATATACATAGATAATTAAACTGTTATAAAATAATTCCATTTACAATTATTACTCTATCATAAAAATGATATAATTATATATATTCTAGTCAAAATCGAAGTAATAACAAAAATTACCGAATTTAGATGGAATCCTCGTGTTAAGAACAAAGCATCCTTGTGTATTTGATGTAAAAATGAGTGCTTAATCTTTACTTTTACAATTGTCGTATTCATATTTTATTAAACTCTTTTGAAATAATTTCATATTAAAATATTATTCTATCATAAAAAATGACACAATTATTCTAGACAAAATTGAATTAACATCGATCATCACCGGAATCCGAAAGGAATCCAAGTGTTAGAACTAAAACAAATCTGCATTTTTGATGTAAAAAAAAGTGTGGACTCTTTTCCTTTATGATCCTAAACATTGCTACACGTTGTGCATAATTCTTGTCATGCAGTAAATTATTTCCTCGCAACGTGTTCGACACAGTAAGCAGAATAATTCAATGATCATATTTTCGTTCTGTACTAGAGGCAGCCGTAAACTCAGAATTCCATTAGGCTTGCGGGTCATCCTCTGCTAACTAACTATTTTATCTCTTTCTCAGATCATAAAGTTGCTTCTCTTATTACACAGCCGCTTTTATGGTTTAGCAAGATTTGTCAGTGTTCCGCGCATCGAAGAGAGAAAATATTTCTACACTCCAATCATTCTTTTCATTCACTTTTAAAACTTTTTTGACTTACTATTAGGGTTAATTCTATGCATTTATAATTTCACTTAAAATCTTTTTACATTTACGAAGTTTTAATTTTAAAATATGAATTGCTTCGTGTATTTTGACCCCCCCCCCCCGAAACTCTGGGTTGCACACATTGTTTTTTTTTCCAAATCAGACATCAACTTATCTTAAATCAACTATTAAAAAGATTTATTTAAATAAATTAAACTTCAAATGTGTAAAATACTAACGCTGTATTTGATGTCGGTAGTTAAAAAACTTACCAACACAAGTGAAAATATTTTGATTAATATACAAGTAATATAAATATATGTGTGTGTGTGTGAGAGAGAGAGAGAGAGAGAGAGAGCGTTTGAGAAAAATAATGTTAGGATTAGAAACAGTATTACACTTGATTGCAATATTTTTTAAATAAAATTTTTCTTTATAAAAGTAAGCTTTCAATGGATAAAACATCAGAAGTCATATTTAAAAAAATTAAGTACCCTTAACTTATCTATTGAAACAATATCTAGATTTATGTATAAATAGAAATTTTAAAAAACATCAAACCAGATAGATATTTAAATAAATGCAAAACTGTCATCTTTTATCATATTGTTCTTAAGACATTTGAGCTATTTTACTGAACTTAGCTTCTTTTTTTCTTTTATTTCTTAGAAGAAATAAGCTTAAAGGTTTTTTTTATACTGACATGAATTTTAATGTAAGAATATTTACATAGCATTAAATTCTAAAATGGTCTGAACATGTTTCCTCTTCATTGAAACCGAGGGTTGTTTATTTATCTGAGCGAAGTCTTAGTTCCAGAATTTGCATATGTTTATAGAAATTTTTAAATGTAATATAAAAGAAGCATTTAATCAGATTTATGAAATATATTAGTGAAATCCTACAACCAATCAGTGTTGACCAGAATTTGATCATTCAAAATAAATCTTTATTGTTAAACTCAAAATTAAAGTATATAACACAGAAAAATAAAGGTTGGAAGTTTTTAAACAAGGCGTTTGTTTCAATATAGAAAAGGAAGAGATTAAAAAGTTAAAACCTTTTAAAGTTACATTATTTGTTTTTTCTAAAAACTGGTATTGAAAAAAATAAGAAAAAGCAGTTCGTATGATTAACTATGAAACAGTGCATCGGATGATTCAGAACTATAATATCGTTGCATTTTAAAATCAAATACAAATTATAATTATCAGAGCAATAGAGCTGTTAATTTCATTCTACTCATTTATTAGTTTAATAATTTAAGTCTCAGACTTTTTTGATATCACAAGCAGTTCTTTCTTTTGTCAAGGTACTTTTCTGTACTCCAGGTATGAAAATATGACACATTTAATTAAAGTTGGCATTAGAGTAATAATTCTTTATGCAGAATAATGAAGTGTTTATGTTTAAAAGAAAAAAAAATATATCATCATATTTTATCACATTCCTTAATATCGCCGAAAGAATATGATATCTAATTACTTTCAGAATGAAAATGTTGGTTAAACAAGTCTGAAATTATTTTTTTATCTTGTGTTATTGCTTCAGAAATAATTTAAGAATGTTTATCGTAATAAAATTTGCTATTTTTAATTTAATATATTTTTGATTACATATCATTCCTTATATACCTATATTTATATATTTAAAATAAGATGGATATTCAGAATTTTAAATTAATTTAACCAAAAAGAAAGCCGTATCACAAACTTCAAGAAAGATAAAATGACAAAAATAGAAACATGTTTATGGGAAAAAAAAGATTATTGTCCATATATTCTATTGAAATAGGGACCAATAATTCTTGAAAATCATCAGTAAAAACTCCTCTCTATTTTATGTAGTTATACCTCTCTTGTTCTTATCTAAAAGGTTGATTGAAAATCATACGTTGAGACTTCTATCTAACTCATTTGTGTGTGTGTAGCTTCGTATGTAAACTCGAGATATACCATAGTGTTCAGAAGGTAAAATTATACTACTCATAAAATAAAAACAAACATTTATTAACATTGTTATAGTATCTAGTTTTCATGAAACAATATATTCATAGGTAACCTGTTTAATCTAACTCAAGGAAGGACTGTGTAAAGTATTTCCTTCATTATTTAACTTAACAACAAGTTTAATTAAATAGTCATAATCAGTTCAAAACTCCAGTCGAAGATACGTAAGAGCAGGACAGCACACTTTATTTTCTACAAAAAGAATATGCAAGATTTGTCTCTCTCGAATTCCCCTTAACTCATTTTATCTTAGTTTATGTTCACATAAAACAACCTTAGCATACCAAATCACTCATTCCGATTCAAGCACATCTCGATTATATCAGATTCGACTCATATTATTCTGATCAGGAATCACTTACAACTACTTTCAATATTGACGATTAATTACGATGATTCACACCAATTTACAGTATCTATCAGATTGACGTTATCCTTAACTCCCTTCCACTTTCCTTTCAATTCTATTTCGCTTATATATCACTATCTCTAGTTCAATTAACTACACTTGTTATCTTCATCTAATTTATTAGATTATTTTTCATTTGGTTGGCAAAGAGTTGTAATTATATGCAATTCAAATTACTTCTAAAATATGTGTGAGAAGTAGCATCAAATGCACATAAAACTGTGGTTTTCGCAATTGTGATTTTTTTTAATATAAATAATGCTAAAAATAAAAAGGAATAATATTAATTAAGAGAATGAAGTTATTAATGAATATGAGTCATTAAATGATATTAATATATAAATAATCTACCACAGCTTGAATTCATAAACGAAAATTTAAGAATATGCATTTACAAAACTCAACAATGCAAGGGAAATTTTGAAAAAAAAGTTGAATTGTATATATCTCGTTTAATTTACTTTATAATAAAATGAAAAAAAAAAATGATAAATCTAAAGGCTTTTGAAGACTTTTTTAACTTTTTACGGCAAACTGGGGTAAATTACTCTTTTTTTAGATTATGGTCCTGATTTTTTTTTATATGTATATGTATATACATAAATGAAATTGAAAAAAAATTTATTCATACATTTTGAACCTATCGTAGTTTAAGAGTATAGTGAAAGTTTGATTGTAGGTTCGAGTGCGCTGTAAGATAAAAAGAATGAAAGTCGCTACTCTAGATCTATTCCATAGCATAAATTTAGTTTCCATTGTTTCCGCAATTAGTATTTTTATTTTCATTCATTTTTTTCAATAAAAAGAGTTTTTCTCATTGCTTAGGTTTTAAAAGACATTAATTAATCAATCATTTTATTAACATTAAAAAATGTATTAAAGTGGAGCTTCTGTAGGTAGGCTTAAGTTGTGAGGCTTTGTAACCTTCTAATCATGGGCCTGATTCAACTATAAACCGTTGTATGGAATTATGGGGGCTGTTGAACTTTCAATCAAAATGGACATCAAGTTTTGATTTTGAGTTGTGAGAAAGCAAAAAAATCTAAGCTATTAATTTAGTTATCATCCTCGTCATCTGATAAAGATTCATAATAAGAATATTTGTCTCTAATATATCTTCCTGTTGATTTACTACGACAGTAAAAACAAGCAAATGTTGATAACATCTGATTAGGGTTCAAAATAAGAATATTTGTCTTTAATATATCTTTGTGCTGATCTACTGCGACAATAGAAACAAATGTTTATAAAATATTTTATAATATTACTAAAATAGTACTATTTTTTTAATATAGGTGAGTCCATGACACACGTGAAAAGAAATTGTCTCTGTTTTCCACATTGTTCAGGATTTACTATATGATTTTCTAAGTGGTTAGTGAACTGAACTAAATATAATCAATTAACTTATATATATATATATATATATATCTTCGAATGATAATATTCTTTTATATTGTAAAAAAATTCATATGCTTTTAAATATACGATTGTGTTACATTATTACTCCAAGTAATTCTTTGTTAACCTCTTGCAAAATTCAGTAAAATATTTCCTGTGTTTCATAGAATTAAAAGGATATCAGTTATAGTTTGATAGTGTATACATTTTGGAAAACTGAAAAATTTAATTTTCCATGGTTTAATTTTAAATAAATGGTCGAAATCATTCCTCTAATACTAAAAGTTAAAATAAATATTAGTTCCTATTCTTTCTATACACATTTAAGAAAATGATATTGTGTTATATTTGACGCAGAGAAAACTCAAATATTTTCTTTTCTAATACTTATTTTCTACTTCGAAAAACAAACTTGTAAATCAACTATTTTCTCTTCGAAGAAAGTTTGTTTAACAACAAATAACAGCTTTTGTGTCCCTTTTCTTTGCACTAGCTTGTTGGTGGGTTTATTGTATAAACTGATACATTCAGTTTTGTTTAACTTTCTTTTAATTTTAAAATTTTTGGAACTGTGACCTGTTTTAAACAAAATAAACTGTTAATCTATTTATATGTATAAGTTTTCTGATGTGATAAAACTTAAAACAAATCTGCAAAGTTTGTTTACCTAAGCTTTGGTTTGCGGAAAAAGAAAAGTAATTCTCTATTATAAGGTAGAAATATTTTTATTTTTATTCTATGTAAACAGATTTGAGTTTTGGATTTGTGACTGCATTTTGTCTTTTATAAATATTTTCAGCTCATGAAAAATGAATTCATGCTCAAATTAATGTAATGTTTTTTTTTAAAATTTGAAGAATAAAAATGTTAATATATATTAATTAATAGATACTCGTATTAATAATTATAATAATCAAAACAATATATATTAATTAATAGATACTCGTATTAATAATTATAATAATCAAAACAATATAAATTATATACATTTTACATATACTTCGTAGTGCATAAATAAAACTTAAATGTTTCAATTTAATTTTTGAATTTATTTGATTAAAAAAAATTTATATCTCAGCAATCCTAATTTGTTAATCACTTTATAAAACATATGCGCTGCGCCAAACAAGGTAAAACTGTGATCCAGACGTTTGAAAAAATAAGAAAAAAGATAAAACTTGTACAAGAAGGAGGTAGAAAATAGAGAAAGATCGCTAGGGTATTTGGGACACGTGTCACCGGGTTTACCGAAGACAGTAAACCCCATAGGGAAGGAAACAGATCACTTGCCTCGTATTTGTGATGCCCGTAAATACCGAAAGAAGGTAGGCCCCTGTGGACAAATACAGAATTAATGAAAATATTTGTAAAATATGTATCGAATTAAACCTACGAAAAAAAAGCAACTTTAGGTTGCAAATTACGGATAACGATCGTTATGGAAAAAAAAGAATTTTTTAATTTTTTAACATTTAGTCCATTTACTACCGTTATAATTAAATGCAGAAAGATATAAAAAGATGTTTGCTAAGATCAAAGTCCCTGATTGCAACTGACACTATCTAATTTCTCATTGTTTGTTACAAATATCTGGCAATGAATGTTTTTTACCTCATATAATCACTGATATAGAATATTTTATTAATATTTTTAAATATGAGGATAACAAACTTTCTAAAAAAATAATACAAATGTTTGAAGAGGTGTTAATTTAATTTATATATAAACTGAATTGAATTAACTATATTAAGAGGAGTTATAACAACCTTGACTTATTACATATACACTTATTCAGATAAAAATTATTTCTATAAGTACCAGTAATACTTTAAAAAAAATCATATGTTAAAATTAAGATTTAAAAATCAAAGGTAAAAAGATTATAACTACGTAAAACAAATAGTAATTATAATATTTGCGGCGGCATTGTTTTTGCTGAGTTTTGAAAGGCAGGTGCCAACACAGGTATTGTCCTCGTCACTTGATCGAGGTTCAAAATTGTGATATATCTGTCAGCAGTAGCCCTCGTGTTACTTCTCATTGTGATGCTAATAAACAATCACATCACATTCTTTCAGAAGAAGAATCTGTTTTTATCTTAACTCTAAGAATAAATGTTTAACAAACATGCTTCAAGCTGTATACTAGTTAAAAGATTAAATGCATTTAGCACAATAAGATTGAACTATATAAATCTAAGATGTTATTTCTAAAAAATATATAAAGTTTGAGTACTAAATAACTTACAATAAATTTCATAATATGTTTCTACCTTTGAGTAAATCTATTAAATACCTAGCTGAAACATTAAGTTGGTTTTTTTTTTTTTTTTTTCAGCTTAAAGTGTTTTCTACAAAATTAAATAAATCATATTTATTACATCAGATATAAAATTGTGATAAGATACTTCATATATTTTATTATGATATTTTATAAATGGTTATAATATATAACATAAAATTTATTTCCTCGATATAAGAACTGTTCTTCGTTACAAGTGAAAAAAGTTTTTAATGAATGAATTTTTCACATTAGTTGTTTTTTATATTATTTCGTGATCCATTTTGGCTTTAAATTCATTACTGAAATGAATTTCAGTAATTATGTTCCATGTTTTAGAAAATTAATTCGAATGCCATCTGTATATTATGTTAATGTAAAACAACGACATAATGACTAATGCTAGAAACCGATTGTATTAATAAATCTTTTTCGGAATACTGAGCCAAATTTAAGAGATATCAAGAAAACATATTATCATTCGTCATAATGTGTTTCGGGTTAGTGGAGAATCATGTTAGAGAATTGAACCAAGATTTTTGGAATGAATTCTGTACATATTCCATTCTCGATAATAAATGATCTTACCAATTATATGTAATACTGTGACAGATAGAAAAAAAACTGAAAATCTACATTTATTCAATAATGCTTTTATGAAAATTTGATATTTCGGTGCATCTTAGCTTTTAAGAAAAATACTGCACAGTACAATATAATTGCATATGACAGTGGCTTATGCAGAATTCTTTTTATTTGGGAGCATTGTCTAAATTTTTATTAAATAAATCGTAGAATGAAAACTATGCTTAAAATAACACCGGTAAAAAATGAGTTTTCTTAAACTTGGGTTTTCTTTCAACTTCACACTTAGCATTAGATAATTGTTATGCCTTAAATTTAAAAGCAAAAGGGAACGTTGAGTCATATTGAATGTATTCAATAATTAGTTTTAATAACTTATTTTGTTATTTGACGTTTATTAAATTTATCATCTATAATTAACAAAAGAGAATTTAAGCAATGACCTCCTTCACCTTGGCGACGGATTCGGCGACTTGGCGAAAAACATGGCGTAACATTTTACTCTTAAAATAATTAGATTTTATCAATTAATTTTATAAATTATCGTATCGTCCTCCAAAACAATCGTGTTTTGAAAATTTCAGTTCAATTGAGCTCTTTAAAATGTGAGAAAAAAGCTCTTAAAGTTTTGACCCTGACATATTTACAATGTGAGAAGTAGAAAACGCATTAATAAAGCATTTTTTGAATAGTTAAAGGAGGAATCCCTGTTCTACTATTTCCCCCCTCGTATTCCCCAAAGATTTAAAGTGAAATAAAAAAAAGTCATTTGATATGCCTATTTTGAACTTAATAGCGTTTACAAGCAAGTTAACAACTTATATAATGGAATTGATTCTGCTCTTGTCTTCTGAGTATGATTTGATCATGTTTACGAGCTACATTAAAAGATCCCCGGTTCTTTCTGAATTAGTTTTGTAACGTTCGAGGGGCCTTTCATTCATTTAATTGTTCTATTATTAATTAATATTTAAAACATTCACAAAAAGAAATAATTTGTCTAAGTAATCAGATAAATTAATCTTTAACTCATACTTGGTTTATTCAAACTTAGAATAAATCTTACAGTAATAATCACCCCACAAAAGGCTTATTATCTCGTGTGGAAGACGGTCATGCAAATTCCCGTAGATCCACCCCCATAACGTCCTATAGAAGTCTATCCAATTGGATGGCATAGTGAGGCTGTATGAAAAGGAAATTTCCGAAGTTGAAGTAAAGATGAATATGAAAGAATATGTGAAGAATGAGGGGTGGGTGGGTGAGAGTTGTTAAACCGAGAAAGATGTTATTGCATTGATATTTTCTTTATATATTTATGTTATGTTTAAATGAGCATATTTTCTTATTGAAAAACTTGCCATCGTTTTCTTCATCTCCGTCTGTGGATTAATCCCTACACAATTCCGAACCTAAAGATTAACGTTTTGAAAAAACATTTAACATCAATACATAGTTTAGAAAGTTGAAATCGAGTAAGAAAATTTTTATGTAAAGAGCAAGAATTTTATATTCTTTATTAAATAATTTTGCATTACATATCGGTTAAATAAATAGCAAAATATTTTTTTAAAAACTATTTTACGTTGGTATTTCAATTTACAACCTGGATAGTAGTATAATTCTTTTCAAATACAGCATATCACAATCTACTTAATACGAATAACAATTTAATAACATTTGTTTTCAAAGTTTAGATATTATTTTCATATAGAAACTCGTATTTTATTTTATTATCATTATTTATGTATTATTTTTAACAAACATGGCAGCGACAAAAGGGAATAATTAATATATGTGACATATAAGAAGAATTTTACAGCATTTGGGAAAGTTAGAGCCGGTAAGTGGCATCCAAATCAAAACTTATTACTTCAATGTTCGATGTTTTCACTGACAGTATCTTTAGTCATTTTTGCAATTGTCACACAGAGAAGTAACACGAGGTCTTTCATAGTTTTTAATCAAGTGACGAGGATGACACCTATCTGGGAAATTCCTCTCCAAACTTCCACATCACGCCAACGGAAGGACTTGGTACCTCGACTAGATTTAACGTGCAAGACGTTATTTAACGTTTCTTTTAAGAAAAGTGCAAAATAAATGGTAAACTCAGTCATGTTTTGGTAGCTTTCTATGAAATTTCTTATATTTCAGAGACTTTAAAACGACTGTATAAAGAAAACACTGTGAAAATGAGTATATTTAATTAAAAAATCGAATAAAATCCATCGTAAAAAAACAGAATTTTTAATTTAATGGGAGTTGATTTTAATATAAAATATCTAAAAAGAAAGGTTTCGTAAATAATATATATATTTGCATATTTTAATTTTTTTTTCCCGCAAAATTTTTGTATCGAGAAAGTAGTTAGTTTCTGTTAAGATATAATGAAAAATTTGTTCTCGAAATGTATTCCGTGTACACGAGAACGAACCGAATATTCATTGGTGGGAATATCAATGTATTGTCAATGTTTTTCACAAAATATTGATGGTAAAGACTTCATGTAAAATTAAAGTCCTATAACATTCAATTCGGAAAAAGGTATTGTTGCGAAGAAAATAAATTGAAAAAAAAAAAAGACCTATTTTCATTTTTCACGGATTTTTCTCCTATTTTAAGGAATCCGAAGATTCCTTCACAGAACCCTTTCATACAGTTCCTGTGTTGGTTCATAAATTTTACGGTCGATTAATTACGCATTTAATGGATCAATAGTTTTATTTGCCGGCGTAAAAACTTCAAATCCTGAACAGAATTTGATTTATGCGAATAAAATGAGAAATCGTTTGCCGCAAACGATTAAGGCTTTTAAAAAATAGAAAAAAGTGACTCTGAGGTACAATCGCTTTTATAATTTGAGCCCGTGTCATTCCTCTGTTGCAAAGGAATGCTTAAAATAATTTTTACATCACTTAGTATTGAAAAAAAAATTAATTCGTGTCCTATCATTTTGAAGGGATGTTCTTTTGTCACTGAAAAAAGATATATATATGCTTGATTATAGGAATTAAACCATCTATTTTATTACTTCATTTAAACCTGGAAATCCCTTATCCTCAGAAATCTTCTTTTCAAACATTTTTATATATATTTTTTGAATAACACGTAATTTTATTATTTTTTCCCGCGACTATTCTCTTTTTCTGAAAATGATACATTTTATTACTAGCATTATAATTATTTGAATATATAAAGTATGTAACCGTAAATTATATAAAATTTCCTATTTAGTATAAAACTTTCGTTTTTCATCCGTAAGATCTATTTAATTAAAAAATTTACTATGCAGCTAAAATTTCTATTTTACATTCTTTTTCGATTATATGATTTAAAAGAAGACAACAGACAAGAAACGTAGGAAAAAATAGATAGCAAGATATTAATTCGAATTACTAATAAAATGATAAAAAGAGTTGGGCTTTAAAACGTTTTTAGTTCCAAATTTATATCATATTTCCAAATTTATATCATATTTCTTTTTGGTATTTTAGCAATGTCTCATGAATTATTGATAATTCATAAATAATGATTGTTAGTGGAATTGTGCTTCTAAATTAAATTGTTTATTTGATTACAAATCACCTTTGTGCAGTATTTGTATAAAAAAGTGGTTGATTTTTTTTAAAAAAAAAAAAACATCTCATTACATTCTTTGTATAACAAACATTATTAGAAATGCAATTTTTTTTGTAATTTATGTTTATAATGAAAGAAAACTAGCTTCATGTTAGGGTATTTTTTAAATTAAAAATGCATAGTAATCAGGTTTTTTTTATTTTACCATTTTCTGCATAAGAATGCGACTCAGATTTCAAGCAAAAAGTTACATTACCTTTTACTTGTATGTATTAAAATGTAATTCATATGTGTATCGAAAATTTCATATTTCAAACTCGAAATTAAAATAAATTCCTTTCCTACTAATATCTAAAGTATTAAGTATCACGAATGTTGAAAGAAATGAAATGTGGAAATCACAGCAGACATAAATTTAATCTACTATAGAATGAAATACAGAAAATAATAACTTTATATGACTGAAATACTTATAAATAATGAATTAGGTATATAGCTGATATCAAGTATAAGTTGTTTTTTTTAACTTTTAAATAGGTATATAACGGTTTGAAGTTTCATAGAAAAACGCAGTTTATGAAATCATATCTTCGTTAAATAGGAACCGATTTACTTTTAAATCAGAAAAAAAAATTATCATTCTCTATGGCATAATTGCCCAAAAAAATGATACATTGATATAATAATTTGGATTTGAATTTAAATGAAATCTTAACTAAGTTATAATAATTTATGTAATTTTGTCAAGGATTTACCTTTTCCGAGGCAAATTTCTTGTAACTTTTTAGTAATTTAAATTATCTTTATCCATGAGCAATAGTTTGTACCTATTCAAGTTCAATAATTAAAAACATTTTGTAACTTATTTGAATTTGTATGAAAGTGTTAATAATTCTTACACTTTCTTCTCTTTACATAATAAAATTATTTATCGTTGCCGACGTTACAAACGAATAAAATCGAATCGCATTTTTCATTTTCATTGCATTTCATTCGTAAATTTCATATTTATTGACTTTTTCACGTATATAAATGTGAGCTATAAATTTACGTGAAATAGCTATTTTGTCTCTTCTGAGAGTTTCGGTTGCAGATCGATATCTTTAACTAGTAGTGAAAATACATTTATATTCGTTGAATTTGTTTTCGAATCTTTATTTATCTAACTGTAGCTCTTATTGATGCGTTTTGAAAGAGGTAGAAATGGATGACTCTCCGGATAAAAATGTCAAAGTTATGACTCCGTTCTGTCTGAAAGCTGTAACAACGAATGTTTAACATATCCAACGAGAGACAAAGAAATATTTCCGCCTGTAGCTGAAAAGTAATATTTTTCACTATAAATTCGTTCTGGAGACTTAAACAAAAACAGAATACATTCAATCACTCTTATCTATATAGTTAGTATATTACTTCCAAAATGGCGAAAAATAAATTCGCCATCTTGACATACACACATTGGAGCTTATATCTTTGCATTGGCTATAAGCCAACGACATATCTTGCACAAGCGAGAAAAGTAAATTTGCGAAATTGAAAAGAGGAAGGGGGAGGAGTACGATTTGCTAGCCTTTTATTTATTTATTTATTTTCGCTTGTACCGGAAGAATTATTACGTAACGAAATCGAATGGATTCAAAATGTATTATCAGATTGACCTTAGGCAACAATAAACATTACTCCTTTTTTGCTACCCTCATCTTTTCTTTACGAGTCGACTCCTATTTGTTTGTCGCTGTTGGAAAATCAAACCTTCTGCAACGACGCATCCAACGTCATATCAATTCTTCCAATGTCAACGGGAAAACAAAGTTTTCTTGACAGAGACATTGATTGGCGCTATTGCCGCAAGATGTCGCTCAACGTTTCTTTGCTGGATCTGGTATTTTTTTTGTTTCGATACAATTTCGCAAAACAAAAAAGAAATATGATAAAACGATATATATGTGACGATACACTCAAATAAAATTTACCGTAGTTTATTTAATTTATAATTAGATTTCGGACTGTTATCTATATCTGCATCTATTTTAAATTAGTACAGTGTTATGAAAAGAGGAATCAATTCGAAAATAATGCTAAAATATATATTGCTGAATATTATTTTGGGATTTAATATTTCGTAATAATGTATACTTCATTATAAGTGAGATATAAATTGATGGCTGTTTGCAATGAATTTCTAGTGTTACAAGTGTAAAGAAGATTTAATCACGTTGATATAACTACATTGTTAAGCATTCAACTGAAGTTCTTATAAGATTTTAGAAATTTCATTCGCGCCAATTCAAAAATTTAATCTAGTGCATTTGATACATTTTTCGGTGTTTTGAATATTCCAAATAAAAATATGAATAAAAATGATCATATAATTATACAATTTGATTCACAAAGCAATTTGTGGTCTCTTGCATTTCCTTTCAAAATATATCTTTCAACTCCTCTGTCGAGAGCATTAGAATATGCTAAAATTTAGTTCATTAGAATTTTTAAATTAAGTTTTTCCTTTCAAAGAATTTTATTGCTAAAGTATAAAAATTGTCAACCAACCATTCAACAAACGTGACTGCTAATACATACAATAATGGTGGTAATTTAACAAAGTTAAAAGGTTCACAGTGCTGAATTTCTTTTCTAAAAATGATGGAAAATCCAGTTGTCCTTTCTAAACAATAAAAGTATTCTAAAAATTAAATAAAATCTGAATATGCCTAAAATTTAAATGAAATAAACTTTTTTTGTTTACTGATTTCAAACCTGACACAGTTTATGAATTCGTTTGACTCTATTTTTAATAAAGCAATACGTTATTAAAAAAAACAGCCATTGTTAATGATATTAATATTTAAATAAATTATATTATTGATAGATATTTATTTGTATCACAAAACAATTTTTATAGGTAACTATAACTTTTAATAATATGTTTTTGAGTAAATTGTTGTAACTTAAGAATTGCAATTTAGTCTTCTCATTTCTATACGATCATTTCATTTACGTATTTTTTCAATAGCTACAATCATTATAAACTCTATCCAAAGAATAGAATGAAAAAGAAAGGTAAATTTTAATTATCTAAATTTTAAAACAATGACATCATGTGTAGATTGTATTTATACATTTGAATTCAGATCTATCTTTTAGTTCTGTAGAGATAGCAAAATAATCACATTATTAAATTTTTTATGTACTTGAACTATACTTAGAATGTGACTGGAAATAACCATTTTTATAACGCAAATGTATTTATTATTGTAATTAAATCAACATGCAATTCCTTTTAATTTTTGCTGTATTAAGTTAATTTCAAACTTAATGAACATTAACAAAGAAAAGATATTATCAACATATATAAGAAAATCATCTTCGTAATATGAAAATTTATTTTGGATTTTAGAGTTAGACTAGCCAATGTATTTGTATATATATTCACTATAAAATCATTTTAGAAAATAAGTTATTAAATACATAAACACATGTAGAATTTCAATCGTGGTTAAATATAATTCTATTATACTCTAATTACTATTAATAGTAAGGTTAAAGTACATCAAACAATGCAAATTATTTCAGTTTGTACTAGTACTTTATTAATAATTAAAGTTCACAGAATTCCAAACACTGATAATTGATAACCTTTCCTTTCATTACCTCTGAAAACAATCTTCCTCGAGTCGAAAGGTGCGCCAAAAGGAATGACCTTTACAGCGAACCAGGGCGCCATCTAAACATCTAGCAGTCTACGAATTCGAATTCCATCTGATGACGCCTGCCCCAATACTCCCTTCCAAGTCATTAGACAAACCACCCAGTTCGCGCTACAAACGATATTCTGAGCCTCTACATCATGCACAGAACCCCATTCGAGAAAGGCGAGAAAGCAAAATTATTTCCCTAACTGGGCATTTTCTCATCCAATCGGTAGTTCACAATTTTTCAATGACGTAATAGGATTAGCGCGCCTTTCCCCATTTTCCCTTCACTTTCGGAGTTTCTATCTGAATTACCCCGAACTCTCCGCCTAGAAATTCGTTATGAAGGGATTATAAAATCCTCGGTTAGTTTCGTCTTAAAAGGGATTACAGCTCGGTCCCTGATACTCCTTTGCACGCTCCAGAAAGTAAATAGTTGGCGTAAGGTCTCAACGTAGAAAGAAGGAACGCTTCCACTCAACTCCCGCCGAGTTTTTCTGTAAATGAGATGGTTTAGGTTGAAAGCAAGGCGGCGGGTTGTCAATTAACTGGAGTCGTTGGTATACCACGAGACACGGTAAATTGGAGGTGCGCTAATTGACCTCTGAGGCTGGGGTTCACGGTGCTTTAAGGATAAAGTTTAGAACACACATGGAACACCGTAGATGATGAAATTGTCCTCTAAATTGAAGTTCTAGAAGTTTCCATACTTATGTAAAGCTCTATTAATACTGAGGTGTAAGGAAAATAAATCTTTATTCTCTTTTCGAAATAATTATAAAAGAAAATATCACTGCATTAAAAAAGTTGCATATATTCCTTCTTTGAAAGTTTTTATATATAGAAAAATATTTATACGCCGGTTATGTAGTAATAAAAATCCAAGTTTGTTTTCCATTTGTAGGATATTAGAGCTGTAGAAAAGAGAAATGGTTATTGTATATATATATATATATATATAAGATTTTCTAACGAATATTTAGTTTATCCTTTGACATTTTGAATTTTATGTTGTCATTTTGCCAAGAGCTGTCATTAAAAATGTTTGGCAAGATTTTTAAAACAGAATTTGGATTTAATTTAAATCTTATGAACTCATATGAATTTAATATTTTTAGCGTAAAGCTTGAAAAGTTAATTTAACAAATGTTCTTGATTTTATCTAGTTTTAGTCAAAAATATCGCAAAGATTGTGATAAATAGATTATGATATTTTATCCAACTGTTACAAACTCAGGTTTTCAGATTTAATAAATTTTTTCTAAACAAATTGAAAAGATTGTGTGTCAAATGATAAAAACATTTTTAGCTCTTTACGTAACAGAAAAAAAAATCACATTCTTAAAACTACTACTCGCATTTTTCATTTATTTAAGTTAAGAGTAAATTATCATCAATTTTAAAGTACATTAATATAAATTTAAATTTGAATAAAGCCATGGGTGGTCGCTTTGAATTTCTTTAGGGGGAAAAAGGATAACCAAAAATATACCATTATTCCTTTAGCCTATTAAAAATCATAATATAATATTATTATACATTTGTTACTTGATTTTTCTTAGTAAATATTTTTTAAAAATAAAATTTTATTAATACTTCTTGCACACGATTATTAGTATAAATGTTATTAAATATTTCTTAAGATAAAAATGGTGTCGTATTTAAATTTTATCTCCATTACAGATGTACAATGAAACTAAAATAAATTTATTATTAGCTTTCTTTTACTACTTATGTAGAAATTGTAGAAATCGTTTGAGAATAAGGTTCACCTGTAATGCGTTTTCTTCTGACTAGTTTCTTGGAATTGGTAGTCGTTCAATATTGATTTCTAATATCAAGAAACAACAGCAATTTGTCAATGTGACCTTAACAAATAAAGCATTCAACCAGAAATATGCGTCTCAATCGATTCCATTACAGTGAAACTTTTTTTTCGAAGCATAATAAAGTTAATTCCGTGTATCATTTCCATGTAGTTAAAGCTCCCTTATTACATATTAAAATGAATAAAAAATTTCGAAAGCGGTTCGATCATAACAAGTTTGAGTTCTTATGTGTTTCATGATTACGTTGTTTTGAAAAGTTGTTGTTAAAAACAGCATTGAAACGAACACCATGAAACAGTTGAGAGGAGTTAACAAGTTTCAAGAGAATATTTGCTGTTAGTTTTCATTGCAGTAGAAAAAGATATTCAAACGCTGAATAAATGTTGCTTACAAAAGCTAATTTCAGATATAAATGAAGTTAGATCGGCAAAATTTCCTTAACTGATGTAAAAATTGTTAAATGAAAGTTTTCTTTCAAAATCTGTTTTCATTTTTGGTTAAAATCAATTTTATTTTATAATTATTTTAACAATTTAAATTTAATATGCAATTTTTTTTTTCATTTCCTTACATAAACTTATTCAAAGCTTGAATATAACTCTTTGAAAGCATAATAATTCTTTCCAGATTACACGATTTAGCAATTTGAATGCTTTTTTACAAGAAATTACTAAAATATTTACAAGTTATTTTATATCTTGGTTTTATGTTTTAACTGTATACTTTTTATGAACATTCAGAATCATTCAACTTGGTAAGAAATGTGCTGAATCAAGCGTATCTTCAAAATTTTAGAATTTCTAAGAAAGATTTCGCTTGTAGTCTATTGTGCTAAAACTGTTCAAGATTTTATAATAAATCCATCTTATTTATAAAAGAACATAAACACGAAAATAGACAAAACCTTTTAGAAAAGTTATTTTTTTAAAAAAAAAAAAAAAAACTTAAACATGTATCGTTTAATTTAAGTAGAACACAAATCCATTTAGAATAGTTATCTTATCCTTACAATATATATATATATATATATATATATATATATATAACTTTTGCATCTTATTAAGAGTTTCTCTAACGCATACCGGTAAAACAGAACTGATAATATACAATTTATAACTCTAAAGTCATTGAAAACTTAATTAAAAAAACAGGGATATATATTTTATACATTGAATAATAATTTTTAAAATGTATTAAAGACTTAATATAGTGCCTTCGAAAACCAACAGTTTCCATAGTAAAACACAGAAAAATATTTTTTTTAACTTGGTATTTCTCTCGCTCTCTGGTTCGAAAAGGTATATAGAATATTGCAACATTTTTAAAACGGTACAGTTTATATTACATCGAAACGGTTCTTAAATGCTTTGAAATATACACAACTTTAATTTTTTATTTAAATGATGTTAAATAAATCTTAAAAATTCCATCCTTTACATTCAACTAAACATTTTTATATTTGGAATTTCTCTATAATTATCATTAGAAACGACACCATAAGTGTTCATTAAATCAAAA
Source organism: Nephila pilipes (assembly GCA_019974015.1). Classification (NCBI taxonomy): domain Eukaryota; kingdom Metazoa; phylum Arthropoda; class Arachnida; order Araneae; family Nephilidae; genus Nephila; species Nephila pilipes. The sequence goes on along the minus strand of BMAW01085163.1, from coordinate 70,138 downwards.
ATATTTAGATAAATACTTTCAGCATGAAGATAGAATTCTTTAAAAAAATATAATAATTTGTTAATTTGTAAATAAATCCTTGAATGTAAGTAAATAATTCGTTATATTTAGGATAGCAGAAATTTGCTCATCTGTGTTGCGATAAAAGTGCTCTGGACAATTAACTTTTTTAACAAGAAGAAAATCATTCAAAGACTAGTTTTCTTACGGACTAGAAAACGATTTTTGACCTCGGGAGATTAGGTCATTCCCGTTTCCTTTGGTCCCAATTGAAACTTTTAGATTTTTTAACGGAATTCGAAAGAGAGGGGTAGACGCAAAATCGATCACCCATCTCCGTATGGGACTTGGGACAAGCAACAAGACAATCGGTTTCAAAGTCAACCATGTTTATCCGTGTCCTTTTCTATGTGCGCATAGAAAACCGATCCATTCTTCCTAGAAGATCTATCAAAAGCTTTCTGTTCTTAATTTTCTAAAGAAGAATTTCTCCCAAATGAAATCGAGCACAAAACAGAGGGGAGGAGCAGGGAGTGTTAAAGTTAGAAAAAGAAAGAGATAGAATGAGAGAGATTTCTTTTCTTTTACCAGGAATCGATGCATTTTGCTACCTTTAATTCTCTACATTGTTCCTCCTTCGAAGAATGGGAATCCGAAGGAAAAATATAAGAATACCAGTCCGCATCGTCACGCGAGGGCCGATGGCACATCCTAAGGATCGATGGCGCAAACGAACAGGAGGATTTCGAAGAGGGGTGGAGAAGAGCCTTTTCGAAGTTAGCTGCGAGCTAACTACGTCGGCGCTTTGGAATTTATTCAGCGCTTTAAATTGAACATGCCCGCCTTGCCTTTAGTACTGACTTCAGGTGGGGCCGTTCCCTCGCCTACAGAAGTTCCCCATCTTAGGAGTTGGTGTCAGATGAAAGGTCTGGGCAGTTCCCTCAAGAAGAATTTAATTTTGGATAGAGTGCCGGGGTATGCAGGAGTCTTGGAATTAACTCCTGTGACTTGGCGCTTACGGGAAAAATCTAAGAACTCGAAGCCTTCTCTTTTCTCGGTACCATTCGGTGTTTTCTCGTGTTTAATAGTTCACACTCTTAGATTGATGTGCGTTTACTTTGAGTTTGTCATGAATTTAGACCCGATCCTGATCTGTTCGATAGGGCATCTGATAAAAAGAAGGAATGGGAACTTGGGAAGAAAAAGAATATAATGCTTCGATTCTCAAACTGGTGAAAACACGAGGCATATTTGTTGGCAGGACGTGTTATGATGATCGAAGTAGATTTATTTTGTTGGATTGGAATGATAGTTCGTGATCGAACTTACCTGTGTTGTGTTCTCAATTAATTATTACAAAAGAGTCAGCAGATTCTCTTCCAATAAAGAAATGTACCTGAAGTATTTTCGAAAATATCAGCTTTAATTTATAAATTTTGCTATCAAATTAAACGAAAAATTGTGTGTGTGCGTGCGTGCGTGCGTGCGTTCACGCACACAAAAATTCTCTATTTTTACACGCTTATATGTATAAACTACTTTTATCTTTTTTAACAAAAAAATGAAATATATTTGTCGCAGCATTTTTCATCAGTAGCATGACAAGCAAAACGTTATTCAAAAGGATATAAGTTATGAATTTGGACGTTACAGTGACGAAATAGGTTTTTAATCATATCTCTGTATTAAGTATTGAACTATCTATTCCTCAAAAAAGGTTTGAAAATACCACGAATTTTAATTTTTTTTTTTTTCATAACTATTCAATCCTTTTCTTTCAAGATTTTGATTAAGGAATCTTTTTTTTAATTCCACCTTCGTTAATTGAATTATTAATCCTGAAGTTTTGGATATTATTTATTATAACAAGTTAATATATAATTTTAACTCCAACAATGTTCTTTTCTTTGTAATAATTTGTGCAATATTATTAATACCAGTCATTACGCTTAAAATCTTAAATCAAATATGAAAAAAACATTTCAGTATTTTAAAGAAAAAAATTGGAAAAAAAATAATCACATTATTATTTGAATGCCATAATTATATAGTAAAACCTTTATTCTTTTTAGGAAATTTTTTGGAATAATTTATACCAAGTACTGATTGAAGTACTTTTTCTTGTATGTTATTCAGTGTACTGTAGTTTTATTCTGAAATCTGCATGAAATCAATTGGATTAGAACTTATAGTGTTAAACTTTTAAGTATTGAAACTATAGCATAACAAATCAATAAATAATTTTAAGTGATTGAAGAGATGAAAAAAATTGACTCCATTTACAAATTACGAAAAGGGAAGGAAGAAAATGATATCTCTATTTCACTAAAATATTACATATAATTTTTAAGATTAAATACTAACAATACCATATGTGAAACATTGAGTTAAAATTTTAAAGTTATTAACATAGGATCTAAAATTAAAAAGGCTGATAACATTCTTGAGATTATCTTTATTTTTAATTTAAGGTCCACTATCCATTCTTATTAAAATCACGCTGTTTTATGACCGAAAGTTTGCCTATTAACGACATCATCATCCGTAACGGACATGTTCTTAAAGCTGAGGCATACTGAAAATATAGATAGCCAATTATTATTCCGAATATAGGAAGAAACGAAGTTCTAGATTATCTATGATGTGAAAAAAAAAGGCTTTTAGATAAATCTGAAGTTTGCTTGTTCAAAATATATAATAATGTGTTTCTTTTTATATTAATTTCGAAGTATAATATATCGAATTTTAGTTTATTAAAATTTTAATAAAATGAGAATTCAGTATCCATGATTTTTAAAATTATCATAATATTATTATTTTGGGACCCATAACAAATCATAATGATCTGTTTGCTTTTTAAATGATAAATATAGTAATCCGTTTATAGTATTTTTCAATAATTCATTAGTTTTAAACACAACTTTTACGTTTTTTTTTTTCTATTAACTTTTCAAAAGGCACGAAACATTTTCACATTTAATAAATACTTGGATTGATTTTCAATTAATACCCATTAATATTTCTTTATAACATTTGACATTGAATGCTTAAATTTTTTTTATCTTATTCGTTTTTACTTGTTTTGTAAATTGTATATATGTAGAATGTTTTCCTTTTTTGTTTGAAAAATGTTATTCATTTGCATGTTTCTTTCTTACCTAAATCATATTTAAGGAAATTTATAATTGACAGTAAAAAAAATCTGTAACATTTTAAGCTTAATTGTTCATATTGTGAAATGTAATCATTAAAAAATATAATTCGTAATTGTATAAAGTATATTCTTTTCTCTTATTTATGTAAAAAAGTAATGTAACTTTTAGTTCTTTTCTTTATGTAGTTATGTGACTTATTTTACAATTTTTGATTTATTTTTTTTGCTGTAATCGACAAAAAAATTATAATGAATTAACAGTAATCTTAAATTAATTTCAACAAAAGAAACAATAATAAAATGTAATAATCACGTTTGTACGGAATTAATACGGAAAATCGTATAAATTAAAATTTTTAATTTATTTTGATAAAATTAGATTCATGTGTTACTTTTATCTGCTGATATCAATAAAGATATTCAAATTATTTCAAACGTTTTTACAAGAACATGTTACATAACTTTTTTCTTTCTAAATGTGCAATGTTACATAAAATACTATTATGATTGTAACAAAATGTATTACAATAAATAACTTTTTTTTAGTTTTATAACGTTATATTGTTATATTTTGTAATTCTAATATAAAGCATTAAGTTATTGATGTCCACAGATAGTTATGTAATTTTATTTATGAATTTGAATTTTTTTATGTAGAATTCAGTCATTGCGTTTGCATGAAAATTGTTTTTCTGGATTAATAAAATGTGTGGAATATAACTTTTGAAATTTGCTTCAAATTAGATTTTTCTACAGAAATTAATAAATCCTATTTTAAAATTTTGTAAATTTTTACTTAACTTAAAATCCAATTTATATATGTGTGTACAAGTCAATTTTCAATTAATTTTTTTTTCATTCATGAATCTGTAAAACTGTTTTTCCTGCTATGAAGAAATAAATGTAAAGAAAGTTACTATAGTTGAAGATTTCAAATAATGGCGTGAATACAATATAGTTTTAAAAAACCTATTAGTAGATTATAGAAAAGTATTCGAGTAATATAAATATTAACAATTTTAATAACTAAATTCTTTAACTTCAATTGTTTTCATTTTATAAGTGCTTAATTTACTTGTCAAAATCAATGTATCAATATTTCATCGCTATAATAAGTGCTTATTTGCTTTTATTATTAATCGAATAAACTTACTTAATGTTTAAAATATTTCCTTTTTTGCCCATTTATTTTTTCTTTTTGGCTATTCATTCATTTATTCACAATCTGCATTGATTTCGCTGTAGTCTTAACTTGAGCCATTGAAGATTTTCGTACCAATCCTTTCTTAATTAGCTGAAAAGGTTCTTTGTATTTAGAAGATTTTGGGTAAAGTATTAAATGGCTATAAAAATATTTGATACATCACTTAAAAATTCGGTGAAAAATTGTCATATATGAAAAATTATTCTTATATCAATTAATAACTTCAGATTGAATATTTTTCTGTCTCACACTTTAATATATAATACATATGACAACAATGTGTTTCAATACGTGTTACGAGTATGAGCGTGGTAGCAATTACATAATGAAATAATGATTCACAAAATGTAAATTATTGCAAATTTTTCTCATTTCTTTCATCCACAGATAAATTCATTTCTTTAAATATACGCGATAGTTGATTTTACTGTTTGGTTGTTGTTGTTTTTTTTTTTTTTACGATCTAATTTTCTATAAAAATGTATTAATCAGTCAAAATTAAACGTATAATAAATTTATTTTATACATTCAGCCTTGAAACATTAATTTCTTGTATTTCCGTATAAAATTCAATACTAAAGCATTGGAAAGAAGTATCAGTTTAGATTGATATTTATTCTAAAATATGTCATGCAATGTTATCTTTCGACAAAGCGAGTGAGACAGAGTCAAAAATCTCCTAAAAATAATATCTTCTTACACAAATCCAGTTCATCGTAATAGAAAAGAATGTATAAAATTCTTTGTGGAAATATACACTGATGGTTTGTAACAGCCGTGCGAGAAAATAAAAAAAAAAAATGTTCTACTTTATTCTCAACGTCCCAAATTGACGATGACAAGTCTTGAATTTTTTATATTTTATTTGATGCTTTTTGATTTTCTGTCACACACTATTACTAAATTCATCTTTTTTTAAAAAAAATGTTCGAAAGAAGTTTATTAATGCAAAACTTTCGGAATACCAACGTCTGTTTGAATCGGTACTCTTTCAATAGATTTGAAAGTTGCTTTTTTAAAAATTTTAAAATAAAACTATCAGAAATATATGCTTCTGTTATTTCATTCAAAAAAAACTCTGGAAACAAGTTATGAATATTTTTAGATATATATTCACCGAATTTAATTGTAAAAAATAATATGGAAAGTGAAGCAAAATAAGTTTTCTCTGCAGCTGCTGTTTATAAATCATTAAAGCTTTTCACCGGTAATAACGTCATTAATTGTTGTAATCTCATTTCTTAAGTAAATAATTTAAAACAAAACTCTTCGGAATTAAAATTCAAAGTGTCACATACTTTTAAAATGAAGAATTCATTTTTTTCGTGCAAATTATTTAACATAATAATGTAAAGTAATAAAATCTCTTCCACCTTTGTTATATCATCCTGCATATTTAAAGACACACACCAGACATTTTTAATAGCTTAACTACATTACAAAATTCCTCAATCATTATCCATCAATGAAATAAAAATGTCTAAAATCTATAAAAGTATTTTTAAAAAATTAATTACAACCCAGTTTAACTCAAAATAAATTTCTTTTATGTATTTTAATTGCAATTTCTCAAATTTTTGCTTTAGCTTTCATTGTCTCAGTTTTAGTCAGTTAGATACAATAGTAATGGGTACATATTCTATATATACCTCTATTTTCAATCAATTATATATTTAAATTAAACATTTTGAACAGCCTCAGAACTTAAAACCCCATATTAGCTCTCAAATGGGAGCATTCGGAGAATATTTTCCCTGGAAATACGAAGTCTTTGTTTATCACTCCAGTAAATATTTTCATAAAAACAATATATTATGCACCACAATCTGGAACTTTCATATTAATTCAATTTCGCATACAGCCACAAACTTTCATAAATTTTTACTTCTAGAATTTACCCGCTTTCTGCATCGTTTAATATACATTTCGACACCGCCTTGAAATCTTTTACAAAAACCTTTGATCGCAAGGAACTCTAAAGAAAGACTCGAGCACAAAAAAAAAAAAAAAAAAAAAAAGAATAAGCGTACAACTCTCTCATTTTAATTAAAACCAACTTTCATTTAAGATTTGCATTAAGAAGGTCGTATTCTTATACTCGATGTAGCAACAATTTTTGTCTTATTACAAGAGTATAAAAGTTTAAAAGGGGAAAAAAATTCCTACCTAGCAAATAATTAATGCAGTTGACCGCTTTTAATTAAGTACGTTCGCTGTTGACCCTCCCTCGACTTATTCTAATATATATAAAGCCATGGCGAAAGAAAACGGCGCCTTTGTTCAAATCTTGTGAATCATTATGGCATTTTAAAATCTGTATGGAACCCATTTTTGTTAGAGCGCGTTTCTACCACTTCGTATGCATTCAATAGGTTTATCCCAAACCATTCATCTAATTTTAGACAGTCTATCTTTATGATTTTTATCTGGCCTTGACTTTTCTTTTAAGTTGGGCATCGTACATTTGATTGATATCTATTGCTTTGAATGCAAAAGCTATTGTTATTGATGATTTGTCAGAAATTCAATATGCGTTCCCTTTTGTGTTTCCCCTTCACTATTTTGTCATATAAAACGGAAAGAGAGAAATTCGTGAAACGTTTTTGGTTTTTTTTTTTTATTAAAAATGTTAATTAATACAGATCGGTTTCAAATACTTTTTTTTTTTATCAGGAATGGTAGATTATCAAAAGTATAAAATTCTCTACATGAAACTTTGTCACATATGTGCTGTGATTTTGTCGTACTATAACTGCTTATAATTTATTTCTACTCGAAATTGATAATTGAATATGTATTACGTTTTAAGCATTTTGAAATTCGTATGTAATAGTGATAATAATAAACAATAAAATTAACACATTACCTGTTCCACCCTTCTATTTAAGTTTAACAATCGTCATTTATTCCCCCCCCAATATTACGTCAAAATAGGCTATTATTTTGATTTGTGTTGATATGTCCATTTAAAATAGATATTGTATTATGCGTGCTCCTAATTTATATAATACTTCGAAAAAAATACTACAAAATTTATTCAGATTATGTGATGGTTTTCTTGGTCATAGCGTTAAACATACAGTGGTTCCCAAAATTGAGTATTCACCCTCCTTTTTTCACATTAAAAGTTTTAAAAAGTAATACTGAATATTTATATAAAATTAATATACATCTAAATGATGAAATACATTTTAAGAAATGCACTAGACGTGGAAACAAGTATGAAACCCGTTTAATAAATTAATTACATAATTTTTAAGCAGAAACTGCAACATATTAAGTCACAAAATTGAGTATACACCTGGCATAACTTTTAAATTAAAACATAAAAAAGACAACAACTAATATTTGGTTGCACACCCTTTCGAATAAATGACGGCTTCCAGACGGCGTGGCATCGATTTTACCAGATTTTGGGTTGTTTCACTTTTGATTTAAATTCTTCTTTGATTGATTCTCTTAAAACAGTTTTTAAATGGTCTTTACTCATAATATAGTGCTTTTGGACAGATTTTTCCAACTGTGACCATAAATTTTCAATAGTGTTGAGATCAGATGATTGTGGTGGATCGTGCGTGCAACTGCGTTCTACAGTTGTACAACAGCCGCAATTGAACAATTTTAGCTGCATGCTTAGGATCATTATTGTGTTGAAAAATGAAACTCGATCCTAAACTCAAATTTTCAGCACTTTGCTTCAAATTATTTTTCAGAATGTTAAGTATTGAATTTTGTCTATGAACCCATTAATAAACACTAAACTTCCCACACCATTAGCTGATATACAGCCTCATACGAGTACTGAGCCACCTCCATACTTCACGGTAGGAATGGTATTTTTAGGAAACAACTCATTGTTAAGCTTCCGCCAAACATATTCTAGAAGTCTGGAGACTTTGAAATATAATTCTCAGCAAATGAAAGCCTTTTCTCCTGGTTTAGCTTAGAAATGAAAGTTTTCCCCCTGGCCACGCGACCATTAAATCCTTCTTTCCTGAATAATCTTCTAATAGTTTCTGCAGAAACAGGTCTTTGTATCATAGAAGTGGTTGCAGCAATTTTTGGAGCTCTCATCTTAGGAGTTTCGGTAGCTTTTCTTAGGACCCTCCTACTTGTTCTGCCATCCAGAATCTTCTTTCGTCCTCTTTCAGAAATATTTTTAACGTGTTCTAACTCTTTTTTTACTTTTTGATGATTTTTGAACACATTCGTGACTTCTCTGAACTACTTTTTAGCATTTTTTTTTTCTAAGAGATTTACCTTCTTCAGTCATTTTAACGACCAGCTCTTTAACTTGAGCAGCAGTTTCAGTTTTGGAACCTATTTTGAAGATTAAAAATTAACATTTCTACTAGAAACTTTTGCATTAGGATCTAAATCCAATGTCAATATCAAACGCAAAATCTTTAGTAAAATAGGAGTAACTAATTTATCAGGTTGTGGTCACTTTCTACTAAGTGTATGCTTAATTTTGTGAGATCAATTCGCGTTATTCAGTCAGAGAATGCAAATAATTTCATTATTATATTAACTTTATGTTTATTTTTTGGATAAATATCTTATTTAAGAAGGGATTTATCATTCCCTATTTAAAAAAAATCCTTTACATAAAACTTTTTCCCATATGTTTGTATTTTCAAAGTAAAGATAGAGAGGTTTGTACTCAATTTTGGGAGCCACTGTATAACACTAGCAGCGCCATCTATCGGAACTATCCTTCACTGGTAAATTAATCTAAAAAATCTAAACGACTCCATAGTTTTTTCTAAATATTATACATGATCATTTAATATTTTGTGACAACTATATAAGATATTTTATAAAATCAAATTAACCATTCATACAAACTGTGCATCACACATATTAACAATCAAGTGTACTTTTACCCATATTCGAGACGACTTCAAAACACTTTTAAAAGAATGCTATATCTTCCAAAACTTATTTATTTATATTAGTTATAATGTATTGTGATGTGTGGGTCGTTTTTTCAGAGTAATATTACTGAGAAGGAAAAAGGATTAAGTGGAACCCATAGCGCCCTTTATTTATGTTTAATGGCAAGTTTTCCTGCCTATAGGAGTTATTAGGTTAAAGTATTTTAATATATCAAAACCTCTTCTGCGTTTCATAATAAGTCATCATTTTCGCGTCATAATATTAGCAGGTAAATTTGTTTTTAGGGTTCCATGTACATCGTGAACACAGACATTTTCACTCTTTATTGTTATATTGGAAATTCCTGTTGGTAAAATCATATTTCTATTTCCCCCCAATATGCAACGTGCCTTTTTCTTCTATCTTTGATTTATTAAGTTCTTCGGCTTGTTTATCAAATTTATTATAATCAAGTTACAGAAATATATTCGCTATTATGACTCGATGTTTCCGAAGGCTAATTCTTGTAAACTTAATCAGTTATGGCAATACTCTTAGTTCATTTTCTTACTATTTTATTAATCTCATTTAATCAATTTCTGAACTGCTAATTAACCATTTGTCCTTCACTTCAGGTTGCACTCCTAAAAATGACCAGAATCCGAGACACTTCACTGCCACTTTGGGTGAGGATGTCATACTATGTTGTGAATTCGAGTACCCCGAGGAAAAGCCTGTGCCCTATGTTATCCAATGGCAGAAGCAAGGGATCAAAATACCAATTTACATTTGGTACGACGGGTACCCACCGCATGCAGGGGATGGCTACGAAGGAAGAGTGTCACTTGCGGAGAAAGCTTCGCTCAATCTCACCAACGTTCACGAGAGCGACCAGGGATGGTATGAATGCAAGGTGTACTTTCTCAACAGACCACCGGACTCTCCGAAGAATGGAACCTGGGTTCATCTTGATGTGCACGGTGAGTTTTCTGATCATTTCGATGGATTTCGTGGAGACCATCGTTACTTAATGTTAACGAATTAGACCCTCACGCGGAACGCCTTTTCATACGGTTAAAGTGTGTTCATGTTATTGCCCCATAAATACTTCAGTGAGATATAGATAGCTAATACTTATCATTTTTAATAAAAAATGTTCGCGATTTCATCTCCTGTATATTAATTAAAATAAGATTTTTATCTCTTTATGTTACAAAAAAAGTTATGTGTCCAAGGAAGGGATCTTTCTTCAATTTCACGACATATTAGTTTTCAAGGAAAATTTTACTGCAGCTATGGATAGCTTGTGTTAATACTGAAAACAGTTTTTTATCTGAAAAGATTTTCAGAATTTTTGGGCATTGTTCTTTAAATTACCTTTATAAGATTCTACTACTAATGATACCATCCTTATTTTTAGTATCAATTCTCAAAGAATGTTAGCTGAAGAAAACCTTGAGCTCGAATTTTTCTTTCTATTATTCTACAAATTCACTTATCAGTGTAATAGTCTCCATATCTAAGAAGGCATAATTTTCACATTAGGAGGAATATTTATGACAGGAATTTATCTCCAGTTAGAAGTATTAGATGTGATTCTGAATTTCCGAGAAAGCCTTTTTGAGAGATTATTGATCCATACTTCCTCCTAAATTTTAATAATGTTCGATATATTCAAAATGTTCAAAGGGTCGTCATTATCATGTGTGCGTATACATCAATCAGGGGAAGGGGAGGAGACGAACAAAAAGTGTAGATTTCGATTTCATTGAAAATTTCTTCGCTTTGAAAATTCAGAAGTTCACTGACTTTCGTTTGTTTAATAATCGAATAAAAACGATTGTTACATTAAGAAATCAAAAACAAGGAATAAATAAACGTATTCATTCTTCAATGTATTAAAAGCTCAGGAAAGTAATACTTCTTTCGATTTTCTTATGCATTTAGTTTTGAATACATCTATGTGTTTAATAAGTTCACTTTTCATCTTTCTTAGTTACGTTTCAATTCGGCTTTTAAATCTGGAATTAACCGATGCAGTCAAAATAAATCATTTAGTTCTTCTAATAAGTGATAATATCAAAATAACAAATATGTTTTATGTTTACATTTCATTATCTTGCGCTTTTATATGGTTTTCTGTTCTGGCAGAAATGTTCAAAATTAACACGGAGCACCAAATTTTCTTACTCAGGCTATTTTAAAATATTCTGGATTCACATTTCTTTAAATAAACTGCTATGAGTACAAAAATTATTTGCAAATCAAATTGATTCTTCTGAAAACTATGGAAATATATATTTACATGATCTCAGTTCTTATTCAATCTCAGTTATTATCCGTTTTTTTCTATCCAAAGAAGTGTGTGTGTGTGTGTGTGTGTTCCATGAATTCAAAGTAAAAGAGTTCATTTCTTTTCCTGATCCAATTCCAACATTATTTATTGATCATCGCTTTAAATTTGTATAATCCCTTTCCATGGTCGTAACTGTGAGAATGATCTTTACTAGACTGCGTCTGGGCTTAAGTCCAAGAAATCCCTACATGTGGAACTTGTGAGATCATGTGACGAAAAAAAGTCCTCGAAGATCCCTGCTTAATGAAACGTTTGGCTCGTTGAGTATATTTCTTGGCGGCTATGATCGTTGATCGTTGTGCTCTTTGTTCGGCATGGGATCGTTGTTTGTCCGTAAGTGGGTTGATTGATTGCGCATTGCGTGAA
>BMAW01085163.1:0-53649 GCA_019974015.1 Nephila pilipes | reverse complement strand
ATATACATTACATAACTATTTAAAATTTTCTAAATCGTAATAACTACACACACATGTATGTATGTCTCTCACGCGCGTCTAGCTCTCTCTCTCTCTCTCTCTATCTCTATCTATCTATTATCTATATATATATATATATATATATATATATATATATATATATATATATATAATATTTTAATGTTTCCTATTCTATTACTATAACAATAAAAAGTTCATTCTTATTTCCTGATATCATTCCAATTTAGCTTTTAATTTATGCAATCACGAGTTCTTGAAATCTTTTATGCTTTTCCCACTGATTTAGATCTGAAGGAACAATCTCTTCAAGACTTCTGTTTGAATCTAAAGTCCCTGGAAATCCCTCCATCAATACCGCGTGATCTGAAAAATCCCTGTATATAAATTCTAAGCAAGGTAAAATGCTCTCTCTTTCGCTTGGACCACGAAGATTGAAACAATTTTACTGCGTAACGATTATCACTTTTCTGCTTTCCTACGGAAGCGAGTCAACGACATTCCCCGCTAGCTCCATGCCATTCTCTCTGGTATTGCCTCTCTCTCGAGTCAAAGTAATAAAGTTATCATTTCAACATATTCAAAATTTCTTCATTGTGTGCAACGAGTGGAAACATATTTACATGGTTAATAGTTATTCCTTAGATCGAGATGGTGTGTGTGTGTGTGTGTGTGTGTGTGTGTGTGTGTGTGTGTGAATTGATTATGATCAATTAAAAATCAACAAACGAAAACATTTATTGAACTACGTAAAATAGATGAATAAAAATTGAATCAAATTTGAAACTAAATGAATAATTTGAATACCCGACAAAACAAAACATGCACATTCAAACTGAGTACTGAATTGTGGGGTTAAACATGTTCTATGGTACCAACCATCCCCTAATGCATTTTGTTGGGTAAAAATTGGATTACTCCAAAATTCAATTTGTAAATTAAGGAAAAGAAACTAGAAACAAAGAAGAAAATTAAAGGCAAGATATCTCATAGTATGTGTATATATATATATATATCGAGGACGTCTCAAAAAGTACTCGTATTATGAATAAAAATGGGCTAAATCCTATTAATATTGTCTATTAATCATCTTCCCTTTTTGTAAGAAGTATGTGAATATGACGCCCTTCGCATTCCAGAAAATTGTCGCCACAACTTTTTTGCCCAATGATACCATCTTCATCTTCTTTGGAGCAGATTCACCAAAACCATCTTTTTATTATTATTATTATTGTTTCTTGATTTCTGCTGTACAAAGATAAATCCAGATCTCATCAACAGTGACAACTTGACGTGGCAGCAAAAGACAGCAAAATCAAAATATATCCATAAATAAGTATAAAATTTGTTTTGGCTTTTAATAGATGGCAGCACTCACTGGTAACATCTTTGCTTGGCATCGGCATGCCAATATTGTGTGTTGCAAGTAATATTTAGTTTTAAAAAGCTCCTTTTTTGCATTAGAGATTTTAAACTTTCAATTCTTTATGAATAAATTTTCTTCCGAGAAATGTTATCTCATTCCAGAAAAACTTTTATTGAAAAAAAAGCAATGTTTTTAATATATTCTAAAATAAATGTGAAGATCTTAAGTCTTTTTTTAATATGTAATTGTAAATTAATATGGTTTTTTTAATTACTTTTATTAAATGACGAGATTACGTCTAATAATCACATTATGTACCTATGTATTAAAATAAATCATTCGTTCTCCTTATAACTGTATTTATTAAAAACTTACTCTTAATTCATATTTACAGCGCCACCCCATTTTAAAATGAAACCTCCTGACGTTGTGTATGTTAAAGTTGGTGAATCTGTATCTTTACCCTGTGAGGCAGAAGGAACACCACCTCCTAATCTTATATGGTATAAGGTAAGTAATTTGTTTTTATATGTGCCAATTTTACATTTTCTTTCCAAGTTTATTTAACCTGTACCATATACTGGAGGAGTCCAACTCATTTAAAATGTGTGACGATTTTTATTACAATTTTCTTCAATGTAATGCTTAATTTTTTTTAAAAAAAATTGTTTTTAAAATAATAGTTTTTTGATTCACCGTAACAAAATTGGTGTGAAAAATTGAAAAAGTTTTTACCCATAGTTTGAGGTGCACTCAGGGGGATGTGGGGATTCTTGAAAATAGTGCACCAAGAAGGGAGCTTCCGACTAAAATGAAATTTAATATACATAATAATACAGATGGGAGACTTACTTGATCCCAAAATCGAGACAATTAAGCAAATGCAGTAAGTACAATCAGACAAAAATAATGCAACCAACTTCCATAGCATGTCAGACCGCCTCCTGCTATAATACATACCGCAACACGGTCCGCCATTGAGTTGTTTAGACTTCTGATGTTGTCCTGAGGCAGATGGGCCCACAAATGTTTAACAGCCGTCTCAAAATCATGCACAGAGTGACACGGTGTCATCTGGCGTTTCATCTGTTTGTTCAAATGCTCTATAGAGTAAATGTCCGGCGAGCGGGTCGGCCATGAAAGTGTCTGAACATGACATAAAAAACCATTTAGAAAAGGTCCGTCACGGAGCCGAAGAATGTCATCAACATAATGCTGACTCTTTAAGGTTACACGTACCACAATTAGAATGCACCGGCTATTATAAGCTATGGCTCCCCGGGCCACGTCTGCTGGGCGGTTAATATGCGACAGCGTGAGTGGAATTATACTGTTCTCCAGGGCGCCCCCACACCCATACGCGGTTGTCATCTGTCCTCAAATCGAACCGGATTCATTACTAAACGCCACGTTTTCCCATTTTGTGTCATTCCACGTCGCTCCGGTTTGGCACTACTGTTGCCGAAATTGTCGTTGTTTCGGTATTTAATGCAATACACGAAAAGAAAGCTTAGATTACAGATTCACTTCCGCAAGGCATCTGGAAATGGTTTGTGGAATAATTGGCAACCCTTAATCTGATTGCTTCGTGAAACAAGTCACTGTGGGATCCAAGAGCACTTGCTGCGCGATTCTTCAATCTTCTCACCGCTTCAACTTCCTGGTCACTCCAGATCCAGTTCTCTGCAAGTGGATACCATCTCGTATCCACTACCTCCAACATGTTCTGATGGCACACTCCAACTGATCGACCTGGCGAACAACACGGCGAGTCGACCAGCTGGCGGTTTTCAAGACGATGATCAGGCCTCTCTCAAACTCGCTGAACTAAGTGAAATGTCTTCTCATACGTCTACCTGGTCTTTTTTGTATACTTAAATCCTCCTAGAGCCGGAATGTGATATAACGTTCTTAAATCTTCCACTATGCTCCAGTTTATGTGGGATCTACTTCTTGATTTCAGCACCACTGCAGATTGTTTGGTCATGCGCATTAGCACCAAACTTGGATCATTTTCATATTGTGCATCATTCAACTACTTTGCAAAGTTTCGCGATTGTAGCTCGCTTCTTTTTTGGTGCGCTATTTTTAATGTTTCTGAGTGTATTTTGTCTGAATATGTTTAAGTATTTTATCAAGAATCCATATAATATATTATCTAAAATAAAATCAAATTAATAATTTCGGGAAATACTATTCCATTCCTGAAGTAGGGCAGTCATCAAGCCCTCTACAATGTAAGGAAACCTTAGTCTGCTGCAATGCATCGTCCGAGAGCGTCCCAAATATGATATATAGGATTTAGGTCAGGAAAGCCTGCTTGCTATTCCTTACGCTGTATTGTTCAAGCATGTTCTCCAAAAGACAGACTTATCAACATTGTTGTCTCGACTTATCAACATTGAAAGAAAGGAATCACCTAGACTATGACTCAAGATACGTTGTTAGATCTATGTATCTCGTCTGTATATCTTTCAGCCATCAAATTGTTATTTTGAACAATATATAAGTCCAAACTTTCCCTTATATTGATTCTAGCCCATACCATCTACTCACCTAATCTTGTATGTGACATTTTCCGATTGAATGTGGGGTTACTTCGAGGGTCCTTTTCCATACCAATCGAGTATCACTCTCCAGACCGAATCAGTACTGTCGTCAGTAAACATCACTTGACTCTAATCATGTTGCATCCAATCTCTATGTTCAGCAGCTCCCCCTCCCTTCTTCAAGTCGTAGGGTATCTTGAGGGTAATGGAATACACACCTTTGTATTGCATATAGATCATTCTAATGAAGCCTATTTCGGACTCTTTCTTTCGTTTGATATCGACACCCTACGTTCTGTTGCCGAAAGTAATTGTCTTTTCAGATGAGTAACATTGCCGGCTCTATCTCGATGAGCTGAATACAGTATATATCGGTCATCAATTGTTGTGGCAACACCAGGATGATCTTACACTGGTCGATATCAAACATTCCCTGTTTCTTGAAATCAGCTGCACGGTCTTAAAATAACAGTCCTTGCCACTTCAATAACTTCCGCTGTATTTCTCTGTATTATTCGGATTCAAATCTCCCGATGATAAGTCTAGCCATGTATTCCTGTAAATCCCTTTGTTGTGGCATTTTCAAATCAACTTTTCTCAAAACAAAAGCTGAACAATTGAATTTTACTCCTGAGATAGCGAAAAAAGCTTTTATGGAATCATCATTTCTGCACTTATTTCCGTATTCTAGTTTTTGATGTCATGAAGGTTGATTTGCGAATTTTTTTTTCTTCTGTTTTCTGCTACGCTTCAAATATGGATGTGTTTCATTTGTAGTTAATTAACAGTGTAAATATTTTCATATTTTCGTTGAAATTATGTATTCCCCTAATTTTTTAGCAGCATGTGCATGTATTTATTTACCATACAGTTAACGATTCAAATCTAATTAACATAAAATAAATAACAGACGGAAGAATGGACTACATTTAATATAAGAAAAAAATCTGTCGATTTAAAGAGAAATAAGTATTATATGCCACTCCTAGTGCGATCATGAAATCGGAATGTAAAATTAACGTTGAAGTATTTTTTTTATCTGAAAAAATGTGCCGAGTTTACATTCTATTCATCAACATTAGACGAAACGGTCTTAATGTTTTCGTTGCATTCATTTTATTCTCTAAAATATGTACTTAATTATGATTGATATATTACTGATATGATGAAAAACCTAATTT
Organism: Nephila pilipes; assembly: GCA_019974015.1. NCBI lineage: Eukaryota > Metazoa > Arthropoda > Arachnida > Araneae > Nephilidae > Nephila > Nephila pilipes. The sequence continues at coordinate 48,535 of BMAW01085163.1, read as the reverse complement.
AGTTAAAGAGTAGTTCAATTGCTTTTTGGAATGTACTTCTGAAAATAATTTATATCAGAATTAATCAAGTGAATTAAAAATTGAGAATCCGAAGACATTACCGTAACATTAATGACATTTATTTAGTATAAATTATTTTGATATTTCTAAAAATCGTTTTCGATGTTACTGTAACTCTTATATTATACTTCAACATCATTCTGTTTGTGTAGTGATCATATTGAAACTTAAGTATGCAATCGCAAGGATATAATTACAAAAATATTTGATCTCTCGAACCAAAAAACTTTTGAGAGGATAAAAAACAAAGACTAATTTTTCAACAGCATCCAAGTTACATAAAGTTTTTCCATACGCATACATACAAAACGAGTGCGATTTTTGAATAAATATTAAATTGGATTGATTTGTTTAAACTTATAACAACACTATTTTCAAAGATGATCACTCGGAAAAGTTCCCGAAACTAAGGATAATGATATTTTTTTTTTTTTAAAAAAAATCCTCTTTATTAGAATCTCTCTTAGAAATTTTTTTTTTTTTAATGCCATGATATTAGATTATTATTTTAAAACTGGTTCCAATATTGCTTAATATCTTCACGAGGGTTACTAACTGTAAACCTCATAATTTAGTTTCTTGTTCTCCTAATTTTTACTTTACAGTATAACTTTAATTCTCTGTTAAATGTATATTATTCTCCTACATTCTACATGATAACCCTTGGCGGAATCACAATTTAAATCCCTAATTCTGCTGACTTTAACTCTGGAACTGGACCATGGCCATTGAACTACCAAAAAGTAGTAACTAAATAAATGTGAACAATTAGAACTAAAGTAAATGAATATTAAAACCATAGAATTAAACGAAAATGAAGAAATTAGACCAAAAGTATGCGGAAATCAAAAACAGTGAAATTGTTTTGTAAGTTAGTCACTCGGAAGTGGCGTAATGTGGAAAAGTGATGCAAGCTTAGATGTCGACCTCGTCACCTGTCGATAGTCAAAATTTCGAGTTGTATTTGGTTGTGTTTAGGAAACATAGTATCGAGAGCAAAAATAGATTGCCGGAAAAATAGTCAATAAAAGTTAGTCTCATATTCTAAAAGAAGATAACGCTTGTTACTTAATATCCCATGTAACCCATCAGATCAATCAACTATCATTCTCTCTCTCATTATTTCAAAATGAAATTTTATGTATATTTACATTAATTTTAAAGAGAGTGGGATATTGCATTATATAGTGTATAGAATGACAGAAGATGAAATATTTTTATATTTACAAAATCCAAAGAATTATTAGCCTGGTGATTATGGGAGGGAACTCGCGACCGGAGTTATTTTCAGTCACCAATAGCCTTCATGTTGTTTCTCAGTATGATATTAATAAACAATAATACAATCATCTGCATTCTTTCCGTCTTGCGTGGGTTCGAATTCGTATGCCACAAAAGATCCAGGGTTTGATGCACGTTAAATCTGTCGAGTATTCAAGTCATTCTGTAGGCGTGGTTTAGAAGTTTGGCGAAGGAGGTTCTAGCTCAAGTGTCGTCCTTGTTCGAGATTCAGAATTACGAAATTCATCGTCTATAGCCTTCCCGTTGTTTGTAGGTGTGGCGTTCAAAAACAATCAATCAACAAAATTCGAAGAATGCACTTCCGGCGGATAGTAGCCTTGTTGCTCACAGTCTCATTTAGCCCGTTCAATCAATCAATCGCAATAAGAGTTCAAAACAGTTGCTGTTGTAAAGATGAAATAGCTTTTGTTGTTCTTGTATCCTATAAAATAATAAACTAATGTATCTATCGATACGGTGGAAATGTATTTTGGGAATATTATCTGTGTTCACTATAACTCATGAAATAAGTCAATAAAAAATTAGCATGAAATAAAGTTTTTACATGAAATGACTTTTTTTTTTTTTTATCTAGGGGGGAATATACTTTTAAAAAAAAAATGGTTATAGCATTATTGCTCCACATCTTTCACAAATCGCTCATTGCGATTGTAGTGAATTGCAGCTGAATACTCTTAATGGAAACCGGCGTTTCCATGTACAATTTTGTTCAGTGTTTTTTCAATGATATGAAGTTGAAAATTTGTTTACTGCAGTGTAAAATGAAAATTACCATGTTGAGGTGTGTAAGATACTCATATGATAATGGTGAGATATTTTGGTCTTGTGACTAACAATATATAATTTAAGTAATTTGTGCTATGTAGGATATATTTTGGTGTAGTATAATCATTTTTATTGTTAATGACCAATTTTTAATTATTAATCAATAGTCAACAATATTAAATACATAAGGGAATCTTTAGATAAAAAGAAATTGGATTTATTTTCAATATAGTTTTTTATTCTTTTTCCCCCCCTGATTTACCTTGTGATGACTGAACAGTTGATTGATTGAATTTATTGTTCAATCTTGTTTTGTTGTATGTAATAGATGAACTGTTGAAAGTTATAAAAAAGTGACAAACAAGTTGTCTTTTTCCAGTTTACTAAGACAACACATTAAGCTCAAATATATAAACATATACACATATAAATGCAATGGGATAATGGATCCCGCTACAGTTGATAAGGGAAAAACTCTACCCTTACACAGCCTCTTCCTTCAAGATACAGACATAATCTAAAAAGTTATAACTTGCTTCTAGGTCAGGAACCGCTATAGCAAGAAGGCGGATTGCATATGCATAAACAAATCTAAATATATTGAGTAAAAGACTCTATATATATAAACTACCTTAAGATGTGGAAATCCAGAGATTTGTCTTACATTGCAAACAGTTAGTGAAAAAATTATCTTATCACTTCTAATTAATGAAATTATTATTTGTGTCCTTTAAATATAGTGTTTTTAATCTTTATTGTCATTAATTACTTTGGACATATACTGTCATTTTTTATCGTAATTCATGTATATAATATTCTAATTTTATTTACTTTTAATGTAGTTTTTATAAGAAACATTTCAAAATTCCTGTTATTATTCTGGTTATTGGGACATTAAGAGTACATATCAAGAGAATATATAAATTCCCTCACCACCACCAAACTGTGAATTAATATTTTTAAATATTTCAATTTTTTTTTTTAATTTTTACTTAGTCCATTTTTATTTGCATGTGTCATTATATGTAATCGATCAACAGACTCTTAAAGGAATGAAAAGTTGTGATTGTTGCAGTCTTATAATTGTATAAGGATAAAGGGAATTATGTGAATCAACCTCGCAAGATTTACTCAAGTATTTTGAACATTTTTTTTTAACTTTTTCAATAATATTGAGTTAATATGCTCTGTTTAAATATAACTTTAATGTATCAATACAGCTTGAGTATTGATGCTCTGAAAATGGTATGCAAGAAATTAATCTATTCATTAAAATTTAAATTTTTACAATTATTTGCAAATGAAATAATAAGTATAATTTATAAAAACATCGGAAGTGCATTTTTTTTCAGTTCAAAATATCAACATTTGTTAATATTTCATAATTAATTTAATTCATATTTCAGGTTAAAGTGAGGTATTGAGGGCCTCTTAGCATCTTTTGGGAGGGAAAGGCCAACTTAGAAGAGAGATCGCCAAAGTATTGATACATAATGCAGAGTAAAATGAAGGATTACCATAACCCAAATCACTTTATTTAAATTGTTGTCACGCCCAAAAGTTGCTAATCGCTAAGGGACACTCAATAGTTCACTTTCAACCCATGTTTCATTCATTTTTTTTTTTTTTTATTTAGAAAATTATCTTAAAATTAAAATGTTCATTATAGGTACAGCATATGCAGTCAAATCTCTATGTATAGAAATTGAAGTTTTCTGGAATAAATTTTAATATACAGAAGTACATATTAAAAAATTGCCATCATTTTCTTACCAAAAACAATTATGAATTGTCTATTTTGCAGGATTAAAAAAGACTTAAAACATTATATTATCAAAAACATTTATTTAAGAAATGTACATATATATATGTAATTTGCTAATTTCCTTAATAGTGAACTTACCAGTGAATGGGCCTCTCATAAAGCAATTAAAAATGTAATATATTCAATTGCTTTATGAGAGGCCCATTCACTGGTAAGTTCTTGTCTTGTATCCTTTTTACTTACTTCAATACTGCTCCATTGATTTTGTTAATCTGTAAGGATTTAAATCGTTTTCAGTCTCTTACAAATCTTTCAAAGGTTTTAATAATGGAATCACAGATTTTCAAAATTGTTGATACTGTACTTCTCAAAATTTAATCCTTTTTGTTATCTTCTTTATTTTTCATCCTGCTTTCTGTGTCTTTCACTAAACTGAACATCTTTTTCACACTAAAAGATTTTAATTTAGCAGCCATGTTCACTATAAGGTATCTGAAGCTAAACTGAATTTCAAATAAAAATCTCACTATAAGTTAGGAAAGAAATTTGTGGAACAAAAACTAAGTTGAACATAATAATCACCAGCAAATGTTATATCCTGTGAGCAACTTCCGGTCTTCTATGAATTTTCATTGCTGTAAGAATTGATAGAGCCTTTTTTTCCCCCTCATCTAATTTGTATCCTTTCTTTTGAAATCCATTTTTTTTCTACAATAGGTAAGTATAATTTTTATGCAAAACTTTGGTTCATTGTATACATATTTTATTCAATGAAAAGATTTTTTATAGGGAAAATTCAAGAAGTTCAATACATAGAAGCTCAAAATATAGACTCAACTATTTTTTTAATTTTGATTGATTTTAAGTGATATAAATGTGTAAAAAATTTTGTATTTTCAAGATTTTTTTTTTGTTATTTAATGTGCATGGCAAAATTTTTATTTTGATGACTTATCATTTTTAAATTATAGAGCCACAGATGTTGTTGAAAAATGAATATGTGATTTTTAAATGTTCAATAATATTCAAAGAAGTAAAAATTACTTCACGTTTATGAACCCTTTTTTTTTATTACAGTTATTTAGTAATTTCAGCTCTTGAATGATTATTTTTAAATGCATTGCAAATACATTTTTAAGGGATTTTTATAAATTGAATTTATTAAAAAAAATTATCTCTTTTTTTTTTTTAGGATAACTCTCCTTTAGAAGAAAGCAGAACAGTTCAAATTCTTCCTACGGAATTACGAATTAATAATTTGAGACAGACAGACATTGGAGACTATACATGCATGGCAAGGAATAAGCAGGGAACTGTAACAGCTACTTCTAAAGTTATTGTTGCTGGTAATTTTGATTTCACTTTCTATATTTAACTATACATTTTTAGATTTTCCTGAATAATTTCAATGTAGAATCCACCATAATATTTAAAGAGCAAAGGGAAAGATTGAATGGCTTCTTTTTTTTTTTTTTTATTTTTTTTTATTGAATAACAATTTATTAACTCCACCCTTAGAAATAACACGAGAGCTATTGGTGATGGACCTTGTAGTTTTAAACCTTGGTCAAGTGACAAGGTTGACACCTGAGCTGACACAATACTGTCCAAACTTCCTTATCATGCCAATGGGAGAACTTGAATCCTTGACTGATTTTGTGTGCATCAGACTTGCTATACTGTGGATTTTTAATTTTATAAAGACACAAAGCCACAACTTGACAAAAACAATGCTGGCCATAACTTGTGACATTGACTATTCACCTATCACAGCCACCCCTACACTTTTCAGAAATCTTTATGTTATAAATTAATCTTTATGTTATTTTTTCTTTTTACTATTAGGTTCATATTTGATACATATTTATAATTTATAAATACTTACAGCATAACAACATTGTAAACTATTTGAGAGTATTCCTTATTTATGGATGAGGTATCTTTTTATAGTTAAAGACTGTATTAACTCATTTTCTACATCATACTTCAGATTTCATTTTTAAGTCACTTATCTGATGCTACTTATTTATGTGTAATTTACTAAAGCTTGTAAGAATTGAAGGAGGTAGGTTTGACCTACTTATGATTTTACAATACATTGATAAAAATATTTCTTTATTAAAATGTTATTATTTATCATTTTTAATTATCTGATAATTGTGTTTATTAAGTGAGGAATATAAGGAGAATTGTGACTGCATTTAAGGGGTAATATAAGCACAAAAAGTTTTTAATAAATTATAAATACAGAGTATGTATTAAAATAGATGTTTATAATTTATTGATGCTTATATTGCAGCCTAGAGTACAATAAATAATTTTATTGCGAAGTACAAAAAAGTTAAGTATAAAAACTGAAATGGAATAATTTTATCTGTAAAAATTTTATTCTTGCTGTGTACTTTCAATTTAATTAAGACCATGCTTGGTAGCTAAATAATGTACCTTCAAAAGCTTCAAATCCCCTATATCTCCCTTTTTGTACTTTAAATCTAACTCTGAAGTATTGGATATTTCAGTAGCAATAAAATAATTTGTAGAGGAGTTTGACAATTGTTTTTCTTTCTTTTACACCTCCCCCACATTTTTGTTGTCAAATGACTTTTGGTGCATAAAAAAAATTAGTATGATTTTAGGAATATTTGAAAATGAAAATGTTTTAATGACAAAATAAGATAATTTAGATGAAAAGTCCAATATAGTTTTTAAAGATTTTTCTGAACTTAATCATCTATAATGTCTTAAAAATTTGTGAGAACATGGATGTAAAAAAAAGACAGAAAATAATCCATATATTACTTTATTAAAGTTATCAACTGAATGTTTCATGTCTATTAGACCATCAAGAAGACTAAAAAAATGTAAGTAAAATCATTCAATAAATGATTCTATCTTTATAATTCAAATAAAATTAATGTGGTATTTTTTATCATGAATGCAAGATTACATGTCACAAAAAAAATTATTACCGAAGAATTTATATACCATTTGAGACGCTTATATCAATAGACTTTTTTACAGTTACTGTAAAACTCACATTCCATTTTTTATCTCAAACATTAAGTAAAGTAACTGCAAATTGATCAATTTTCTATTCTTTCTTTTTGTGGGATTCATTCTTTCAAAGCTTTTCAGTTTGTCATAAACATAAAAAATATTGACTGCTAGTGACTGTTTATTGTTTTTTAATACTAAATATCCTTTCATCCATTATAATAGGTTTAAAATAAAACTTTATCTATTGGTTTATGTAAACTTCAAATACATAATTAATATTGTATATGATGTTCAAATTTATTATGTAAAATTATCTTTCTTTGATGATTTTAGAAATATTTCTGTACATTTCATAGAAATATATTTAGAATGAAGAAATATAAAATATTTGTTTCTATACATTTCAACAGAAGCTTATTTTTTTATAAAAAGGAATAGAAATTTAGCAATTTATAATTGTATTATTTCTATAAAATTATAATTATTGCAATTTTTTAAATTCTGGGTCCTAAATCTTGTGGAAGAGATATTGCTATGAATTACTCAAAATATATAGTGTGAAATGAAAAAGTCTATTCTAGTTTTTAATAGAAAGCTAATTCTAAGGGTATGTGCATAATTACTATCCTATAGGGAACTGATATATTCCTTAAGGTACTAGTCATCAAAATAAGTACAAATATAGCACTTTTGTGTACATATCATAACAATCATTGAATTCTAAATCAAACCATTTTGAAACATTGTTATTTATTCATATATATATATATATGAATTATACATTTGCTGATGAACAAAATTTACCTCTTCAAAATAGGGGGGAAATCTAGAAATTTGTTTATAAAGATTACATAAGGTTTCTGTAACACTTACGTTGAGGTTTTTATAAATGCTCACATTTTCATTTCTAATATTCTTTAGATTGCTCATTTTTTAAAAAAATTTCTCATTGGCAAATTGTTAATTATGTTTTTTTTTGTCACTCTGAAAATGTATGTATGATAAAACAACAGTTTTCATACATAACTTTAAAATGTAATTATGTTAGACAGTAATAAACTTTAAAAATATAAGGACTTGTCACATTATTTGGTGAGTTATATCAAAGGTCATTTAGAGGCAAAAACAAGATTATACAGTTTTGTAATAAATTAAAATATTTGTGTTTACTATCATTTTTAAATATTTTTTTAAAATTTTTATTGCTTTTAAAAATTGTTTCATAAAGTTTTTGTTAAAAAAATAATGAATATCTCACTATACATTTAAGTTAAATAACTGTGTAACTTAATTCCAACTCAACTCATCTATATTTTGTGAAGAATAAATTATTAACAACTGTTTTTTTAATAAGGCGTCTAAAATATGAGATCACCTTTTATTTTTATTGTTAGCTGTCTGGTCTTTACTTATCTGAAGCTAAACATTAATATTTTGTTTCAGTTATTTATATGTTTATAACATTATTCAAAATGGTTAAAATATTTTTCTCACTTTTTCTAAACAAAAAAATTTCTTTTACTATCAAGTTACATTTTCAATCGAATCAAAAATTTCATTTTTAATAAAGCTACTTTCTTATTTTTAAACGTAATATAATTTGCTGTTTTATATCAAACCTTTTGCTCATGCTATTAAACCTGTATTACTGTTAATTGTTCTTGTAAGTTTTACATGGTTATCTACCCTGCTTATCTCTTTTGAATCTTAAATTTGTGCTGAATATTTCTCTTATCTTTATTTGTATTATATTTCCATCATTTTAATTTTATTGTCCATTTCAGGTCCTGCCTCAATAGTTACTCCACCTCGTAATGTTACTAAATTAGAAGGTGATAGAGCTGAATTTATATGTGAAGCAAAGGCCCTTCCAACTAATGTTACTCACAGGTGGTTTCATAATGGTGTAGAAATAAGTCAGCTTTCATGGTTAGAAACTCGCACAAGTGTTCGTAGGGATGGGACACTATTTATTAGCCCTACATCTGCAGAGGACTCTGGAAAATTTACTTGTGAAGTAACAAATGGTATTGGGACTCCAGATACAGCATCTGCTTTTCTAAGTGTAGAATGTAAGTTTATAGAATTAAGCAATTTTCTTATTTTTGAATCATTGGGCTTATTTAACCCCCATGTTTTTTTTATTTAGAGCTTCTTAAAACTTTTATTTTCTAATAAATGTGTGCTATGTATCTATATTTCTAAATTGTGTACTGGTTTAAAATAGTTTTGCTTCTATGTGATTAGTACATTTTAATATTGCTCTATATAATTTATTATAATCGTATATAATTCATTATAAAAAAGAATTCTGTTATCAGAAGTGCTTTAAAAGAAATTCCAGAAGAAAAAGAAATTAATTAATTTAATTCCTAAAAGCATATTTAACTAGTTTAAATATATTTTTTTAATGAAATGTGTTATGATAAGGGAATAATGTTAGTTAAAATTAATATATAAATATGAACATCATTCAATTTTATAATATATAATATAAAAATTGGATTTCTGTTCTAGCTTGTTTTTTGAAAATATTTTAAACCAAAATACATTATTATTTATGATTTGCTTATAGTACTTCATTGTGTTTCTTCTATATTCACTTTATGTAAATATTCGTTTATTCAGTTCTATTATTTACCCATAATTTGATACATAACATTAACTAATGACTTGATTATATAACAAATTTCTATTTCTTTATGTAGAAATAGTACATTTTTAATAATTGTTTTTTTAAAAATATCTATATTTATTACTGTTTTACAATATTTTTGCATAATAAAAGATTCAATAGATTATTATTAATATTTTCCAAGTTATTGGTATTAGGGTATATTTCAATTCTAATTTTTTGTTATTATGTGAAAAGTTTTCTTTAATGTGTTTAAAAACTATCTTCAGTTATCTTTGTGCTGGTTCCTGTAATATTTGTTCTTATCTCAATCTATAGATCCTGCTCGTGTAACATTTTCACCAACCATCCAATATCTTCCACTTGGACTCTCTGGAGTTATACGGTGTTATGTGCAAGCTAGTCCTCCTTTTCAATTTATTACATGGACTAAAGAAAGCAGACAATATGATCCTAATTCCATTCCAGGGGTTGTAACTCTGAACAATGGCTCTTTATTATTTCAAAGAGTTAGTCATGAAGATCAGGGACGATATCGATGTACACCTTATAATATACATGGAACTGCAGGGACATCCAATATTATGGATGTATTAGTAAGAGGTAAGAAATCAATGTTCCCATGTATATTTAAGTGATCATATTTTTCTTGAAATTCAAGATTGTACTATTTATTAGGCAACCTTGACTGAAATATAAGTTTCTTGTATTATAAAATTGAAAAATAATTATTATTAAGTATTTTTATAAGAATCCTAAATTTTTAAAAATTTATATATTTGTTTGAATTATATCTTGTCTTATTTAATTATTCATTAAACAGAAACAAATGTTTTACATTTCAATATTCACTGATTTATATTTCATATGAAATTTCTGATTTTCTTAAAATAAATTTTGAGTTGTGAGCAAAATTGTATTATAAGGGGCTGAAATTATTAGAAAAAATTTGGTGTCTTGGTGACAGTTCTGCTGAAATTCATAAAGTGTGTGTTTCAGTTTTTAACTGTTTTATAATGTGTTTTCATACATTATATAATTTACATTGCAAATATAATAAATTTATTGGAATTGATTATTTAATTTATTTTTGAAATTATTCTTTATTTATCAATCTATGTGTTTTCCAGATGTTTCGAAATTTTGATATCAAGCATTAATTTATTTATTTTACATAGAAATGCTTCACTTATTTTGAACTCTGTTTTTGAAAAGAATGTACAATAATAGAAGGTTTTGAATAACTATTTCAGGGAAAATATTACTTAGATAGAATAAAATTTTTTAATTTTATATTAATTTTTTTTTATTTGTTAATGACTAAAAAGTAATTTGGTGTTTATATATTCAGAAGTTTTTAAAATTTTCTAAATCTTTATTCAAAATTAGTTTAAAAATACAATTTTCTAATCTATATTATTTTTAGTAAATGAAATGAACTTCTTAAATACATGTATATTCAAACATTTAAATGATGGGTGTTTTTGAACATATGGAACAACAATCTCTATCTTGTATTAATTATCAAGATATAGTTATACAGTTGTGAAAAAGATTGGAATTTGGATTATTAGAGAATGTAATATATGGTTGTTTTTTTTAGCTTAAGGTTTTCTCTATTGAATACAACAAATATTGAATAAAGACAAGTAACTGTGTACAAAAATACTTTCTAATTCTTCACTTAAAACATGTCTAGTGTATTATTTCTGTTAGACTTTGAATGATTCAAAATATATCTTGTGCTCAAAATAAATTTATTTCATTGTAGTGTTATTTATTGTGATGCCAGATTACTCTGTACTTGCATACTGTTGTAAGATTTCTGAATAAAAGAAAGTTTAATATTTACTTAAATTTAATATTAAGAATATTTACTTATATATAAAAGCTTGTTTTAAATAATTATAGAAAAATACATATTTAATTGGAGTAGGGGATGCTTATGTGAACTAAATTGAAATCTATTTATTTCTGCTAACAAATTTAAAATCTAGTAAGCTTAAGAAAATCTAAAATTGGTGTGATAAAAAGAGATTTACAGTAAGTACCTTCTTAATCAGCAGCATTTTAATTGATTTTAATTCAACATATGGAATGATTTACTCACACTTTATCGATTTCTCATAAATATTGTATCTATAATACAGTATCTTTTTTGAAGATACTTTGAATGTGTATTTTTGTTAAAAACAATTATGTATATAATGTTTTTAATTTTTCTGCAACTCATCTTATAAATAATTGTCTTCTATACTAATCAACTTAATTGGACATTTTGTTATTCTGTGTAAGATATTGCCCCTTGGTAGTGCATATCAGAAAATCTAGTGTTTATATCAAATGCATTACTGTTATGTGCTTCTGTTAAAATGCTAAAATTTAAAGGATACATACAGAAAGAAAATCTTGAAAACTGAATAATGAGGAAATTATGTCTTTTATTGAACTTGACTTGTAATAAAATAAAATAATGTGCATAAAGTATAATATACATATTATTTACATCGATAGCAAACCAGAAAAAAAATTAATCAAGTATTTTAATTGTAGTTAAGAACAATTGTATTGCTATTCTGCTGTTTGGATAAAGCTGAAAGCAGAAAATGATTTATCATTGTAAAAAGAAGTTTAATTTAGTGAAATAGGTAAATTATAAAATTTGAAGAAAAAATATTTTCCAGTGTTTTTCCCCTATTATTGTGTTGTGTGATAATAATCTAATTGCAATCAATATATGAGAATTTTATTAATAATTATTGAACTTGTTCAAATTAATTTTATTTATAGCATTAATCATTTTTATAAGATTTAAGTTTGATTATAGTAAGAATTGATTGAAGAACTTCTACATTAAGTTGTAGGTAAAACTTTTTTTAAAATTTATTTATGAGTATTTAAAATTTGCTGCTGGGAGTTTAGAAGGAAAACCAAAACTAACATATGAAATTTTAAGAAATATATGCCTTTTGAAATTTTACTTCCAGGTTTCTTTATCTTAAGAGTTATTATGGTTTATTCTGCTTATTTGTAAGATTAAAAAATTTTGGAGATTGTATTCATTTCTTGAATTTTAAAAAAAAATGGTTTTGTATTATATGTTTATATTGTTTCATAGTATTCACCCTTTTGATTAAATGCTTTAATTAAAAAGGAAATATTATATTATCATTGACAGTCAAAATCAAGTTAATACAGTATCTGATAAATTATAATATTTAATTGAATTCCTTGTACTAGTATAGCATTTCATATCAGAATTAAATTATTTTTATATTAGAATCCAAAATGGCAACAATCTTGTAATTAAGCTTAAAAAAAATTAAAATTCTATTATTAACAACTGTAAATCATTTTCTCAGTATTTGTTTTAAAATTACATTAGAATGTTAGTTCCATAATTTTTTAAATTTACATACATAATATATGTGATGTATTCTTGTTACAAAAATTTGGTAAATTGATAAAACAAATATTGCCTTTGATCGTTATTGATATATTAAAGACTTGTGTAAAATCTTATGACGTATTAACTTAACAAATATGTTTAAATGAATATTTAAAATTGACCTGTTGACCAAATATCTTCACCAATTATTTTATGTTGCATAAGGAAAAAAAATTATTTCTGTAATTGTAAAATTATACTTTTTCAACAATTTTTTTCATTTTCGCAAATTATAATTCTTCATTTATATAATTTTTTTGTTAATACTTTTAAATTTGATTTGTTTACTTTTTAATTCTAAAAGATTTTTTTAATAATATGTGCTAAAATATTTTGTAATTCTCAAAACTTTATTTTTTAGAACCTCCAATATATACATTAAAACCAAAAGAAATTTACCAAAAACCTGTTGACAGCGAAATTAAATTGCCTTGTGATGGACTCGGCCAACCTAAGCCTGCTATTACTTGGCGAAGAGTGAGTCCAAACCCAAATTCAATAGTAGGAAACTAGATCTTCTTGTGTGTTTTTTCTCATTAAAATTAATTTGTTATATGTTATTTATTGTGTATTGTAATTATTAAGTGATTTTTATGTCTTTGATGGTTAATACTTTTGTAACACAATGAATTGTGTAGGAAAAAATTGATTATCATAGTAGAAAATTTTATCTAATATTTTCATTTTCGCAAACCTGGTATATCATAAATTGAAATACCAGGTTAAAATATTAGATGAAATTTTCTAGTAGGGTATTGATTATTGGGTATTTATCTTTTACTGGATATTGATATTTTCAAGTCGAAATTCATTTGGAACTTAAATATTCTGTTTTTTATACATTTCTTTTTATCAAGGCTTCCAATCATTGTTGTTAATTTTTTAAATACATTTCACGCCTTCTCAAATTTAAAATCAATACTAGTTTCTTGTGTTTTAGTGAAGATAATTTATTAGTTATTAGCTCTTTTATAACTCCATATCAGTTGTTGCCATTATTGTGATACATAATGGCAGCAGCTGATATCTCAGTCTATATGACTCAGTTTCGCATAGTAGAAATCTCTAATAGATGTTTTATAAAAAGAGAATATATGGAAATACTGCCACTATTGTGATACATCTTTATATGATTCAGTTTTGTATAATAAGAAATATCTAATAAATATTTTAAAAAATGGAATATAGTTCCTGAAAATTTAAAGAAATGATACCCAATATATTCTAAAATTAGTACATCAAAATTTCTATTTTACGCAGTGTGCTTGTATTTATATCATGACTTAGTAGATATTTCAAATTGCATACTTTCAGTTTTGAATTAGTGTTTAATCATTTTTAGTAATTTGATTCCATCTGATTTGTTTAATTCATTTCATTTTTGATAATGTCTGCCTCAATTTAGATTCAGTACTTGCAATAATAAAATATATCTTACAAAGATTTTCTGTTTTGAGTGAAAATATCTGGATATGATATGTGCATTTTGCTACTATCTGACATATGAAACTCCATTTTAAATTTTTAGTTGCATAAATTTAACTTGCAATTTACAATTTGCTCAAATTTTAATGGATGCTTTTTAAATCAAATTATTTACATTTTAAAAAATTTTCGTTTCTAAAAAATTCATGAAAATTGGTTCCATAATGTTTTGCTGTGTTCTTTTTATTATCATTATTATCAGGCTCTATTAGATACTTAACTTTTTGTAAAATTTGTTTGTGTCACAGATGCTGTAAAAGAACTTCAATCTTTTATTGAGAAAGTTTACTATTTTTTGTTCTTTTCCATTCTTACTGAATTTTCATTGTAGTTTGGTGAATATTGACCCATGAAAAATGTTTTTAATTCTGAAATAGATAAGTGAATTAATAGTTATTGCAAAAAACAAATTTGAACTTGTGGCTTTTGTTGTTTCCAAAAATGAATTATGTCCTGATTCCAATAAAGACCTGTCATGTGGCAGGGCTGATGTACATTAAATCTGCTGGTTCTCAAAGTCCTCATATTAACATGGTATGGAAGTTCAGACAGTGAGGTTCCAACTCTGATATCATTTTGTTACCAACTTTGTTTTAAAATTGCATGGTCCATTGCCAGTAGCCTTAATTTGCTACCATGTGGTATATTAACAAATATTCAATCATTCAAAAAAAGTTTACTTTTTACTGGAGAGATCAAGAGCTTGAACATTCAAAAATAACATAAATGAAACTGATAAAATGTAATATCCTTAAGAAGCATATCTCTCTATTTTGTCTCCTGAAATAAAAAGTCACAACTTCTTTTCTTTTCTAATGTATGTCATTATGTTTCTTTAAGTAAGAATTTCATTATTTATCTTCTCAATTAATTACAAAAAATTTTTTAAAAAAATTATGATATTAGTATACTTCCAAAATTTCCATTACTTAAAATAGTATGCCCATTAAATATATCAAGTTCATGGCATTTTTTAAATGCATAAAAGAAAGATGTAGAGAAAATTAAGTCTTAAAATCTTTCCCTTGATCTTTTCATAATCTAAAAATAATTGAAATTTAGGAAAATATATATAAACTAAGAATTAAAAAAAAATTAAAAGTTGCACAAGATTAAATTTAGTAAAAATAAGTCTGAAATTTTTTATATTAATATAAAAACAGACCTCTCAGATTGCTTTAATTTTTTTTTTCTTTCATTACTCAGATTTTTTTATATATTTCATCAATATTTCTTAAATAAAATAAATGTAGCAGTTTCATAAAAAAATTATTTGTAAGTTCTAATTTGAGGATGAATTTGAGTAACGCATTGCAATTTGCTTGGAAAAATATAGTGGAACTGTGTAAAAATGTTTCTTTGGCAATCTTTTTGTTCATTGTATGAAACAATCTTTTATATATTTTAGGTCATCATCATTTCTTAATGTAAACAAGGGTCAGATAACATTTTATTTAGTTTACAAAGAACTGTCAATATGGAAAGACAATTTTTGAACCATTTTCATTTATAAGCATTTAATAAGTGTAAAGATGAATTCAAAGCACATTTATACTCTCCCCCCCCCTTCTGTAAAATTTACTTGGATTAAACACTGTTCAAATGTCCATTTAAATGTTTCATATAAGTTTTTGTTATTTGATAGTTTATTCCAATTATGTGCATCCTTTCTTCTTAAGTAGATGCAATTATTCAAATTTTATGATGTGTTTGGACAAAAGTGGTTTCAGATTATGTTCATGCCTCAATCATTCCCATATTTGCTGGTTTTTTCACTCCTTTTTGACTCAAGTCCACTTTTCCTCTCTCTTCCTTTAGAGTTTCTTAATGATCTCACTCGATAGGAAATATTGTAAGTCAGTGGTCTAGGTTATGACTAAGTGAATAGATTATTCCATCATCATTCTCATTCAAGTCACCTTTGCTAAAAGACAACTATGTGTTATGGAGATTTCCCGCTTTATTACGAGAATCCTTGTATATTACTACTTTAAAATTTATTTGCCTTAATTATATGTGTTTGCTGTTAATAAAATTATTCATAGCTAATACTTTCCACTACTCATTTGTATGCAACCGAACTCCACAACAAATTAATTTTTTTTTTAAAAAAAAAAGTTGTTTAATGGTGTAATACTTTTTAGATAATGTAATGAGATGCTATCATCAATTTTTTAATGGCAATAAATTAGAAATTTATTTTTAACCCTCCATATTTAATTTTTGGAATATATATAATTAATGTAATTGCCATCTAGGACAACTACCTTAATCATTAACTTAAGATTTCGTTTTTTAGTAAAGCTCTTTTAGTTGTTTGTTTTATCGAAGTTCTGTGTTTAATCATTACTGATTTATGGTTAGGGTGTAACTTGTAAATTAGTATAATGTTATGAAAAGAAGAAAGTATTATATGAAATATTTTATTATTCTATTAAATACTCTCTCTTTATTATCTGTTAAAAATTAAATGAATTACTCTTTCTGACATTTTTTAAATGACTTGTGCAATTTTGGGTTAGAAATTTTATCCTTTACATTTATTTGGATTTTTATGTGCACTCTTGGCTTTCTCCATTTTATATTTTGTTCTAATATATGTTTAGTGTATTATATGAATGTAACTATAAAGGATGTGTATATCCTTTAATAAGATTAACAGGACTTTAAATTTCAAATCAGATAACTATGGGCACTTATCAATGAAAAAAAAAATTGGTCATGTTTTTAATATTTAAATCATTTTAGTTCAAAAACATATCATATTATGAAATATTCAGTGCAGTGGTGAATGTTAATAATCAATAAAATAGTGAAATGTAAAATGCTTTATTTTTATTTATGTATTTATATTTAAAAATTAAACATATTAAAACAACTCATCCATTGAAATATACTTAATAGCTATAAATGTATAGTAAGAAGTAAAAAGAAATGTTTGATTTGGATACGTTTATTAAATGAGCTATTTAACCAAGTTTTATAGATGATGAGTAACTTGAGTAAAATGACACTTTAGTAACTATGAACAATATTTTTTTAAAATTTCTGTAAATTTACATTTTTTTTTCATTAGTTATTTAACCCAGCAATAAATATATTCAAATATAATAAATATTTTTTGTAAAAAACTCTAGTTTGTTAAGAGCTAAAATATGTTTCACAAAACATTATTTTTCTATTTTTTAAATTTGCTTTTTAAAGTTATTATTTTGTATATAAATACTTTTTATAAAAAAAATATATGCAAAAACTGCAACAGAATTATACTCTTTGATAATGGGTATTTAATGTAGTAACTTCTCTAAAAGTGATATTGGGTATGAATTGTTTTAATTTACCATATAAAATATAAAACTGAATTTTTATATAAATTTCAATTACGTTTACAGAAGTTTTTACTTTGAATACTATCTGCAAACATAATGAAATAGATTATTATTTAACAGTATCAGGGGCAACAATGTAATTTATGGTGAAACAATTTTCTGTTATGATTTGATTCCGAAATATTTTAAAATTTTAATAGCCATATGCACATTGCACGTTTTCTTTTTGAAAAAAATATTACTTTAAATTATATATTATATCAGTTATGGACATTGTGTAATGTATTTTATTTTTATGAATGAATTTGTAAATGTATGAATTAGTATCAGAATAAATATATTAAATTTTACATGTATTATAAGAAATTTTACCTTTTGTTTATGTAGGCTGATGGATCTAAACTTCCTAGAGATAGAGCAATGATAAGAGGTGGTAATTTAACTATAAGGGGTCTGAAGAAAGAAGACCATGGTCGTTATGAATGTGTTTTGGAAAATGAAATCGCTACTTTGGTTACCAGTACTCTTTTACTTGTTGAAAGTAAGTATTGTCCTATAAAACTTAGATGAGAAATTTTTATTAAAAATTTGCATTTTTTAATTAGCAAACAATTTTTCTTCATAAACAAATTTTTAATTGATCGAATTAAATAAAATTTTTAGATTTTTTAAAAATTTAAATACCTATGAATAGAAGCATTTCCTCCTCTTGTTATTTATAAACTATTAGTTTTGAAATGTCTAAGTAAAAAAAATTGATTTTAATTAGTTGATGTGGGAATAAATTTAACTCTAGCAAGATATTAACAACAATTTTATTTTCAATTACAATATGGGTATAAATCATGTTAGTTTCATTAATCATCTTTGATATTCATGTTTTAATGACTTAAAGGTTTTATGTGTATTATAGTTCTATGTTTTTGCTTCGTTAATGTATAATTATTAACTAGGATCTTTGAAATATTGATGAACTCTTAGTATAGCAGCTTTAGTCCTTATAATTCTATTCCTATTGTGAAATCGGGTAGAAATTGTCATTATAATACATTGATATTATTATTTGATGGCACTGCTTGAAATAAATTTTTCTGTAAATGAAGCTTTATAATAATTTCATGAATTTTTGGTAACTTTTTATATAACTGCATTAGTATTTTCAAATATATATTCTTAGAGTTTTGTCCTAAAATTAGAAGCAACTGCTTTGTTAAAAATTGAGAGGAATAAAATTTCTTGGAGCTCTCTACTTCATTCTAATTATTGATTTTTATTTTTAATTGCATACAATCAGGTAAGTTAATCCTTACAAAAGTTATAATTCAGATTAATTATAATTTTTGTAAGGATTAACTTAATTATCAATATTCTTCTGACTTCTTCTAAAGACAATAAATATGAATTAAAAGTATAATTTATTTGGGCACAAACAAGATATAACTTTCAAGTAAATGAATAATATTTAATGGGGATTATTTGCTTAAATTTGTACAGATTAATTATACTTACTATGGGAAAATATCACCTATATCATTGAGCAGAATCACTTTAAAAAACTACTGTGTCATAACATTTCTCTCTCTCACTCTCGTAAATTCTTTTATGGGTTAGACCTCTATTCTATGTTAATCTTTAAAGTTGCCTGCTTTTACATTACAACCAAATACTGCTTTCCTCTGATGGGACCATCTCTAGATTGACTCTGTAAAAGTGCTTAATATAATATCTGCATTTATCTTTGAAGAAATTTGCTTTGTTCTGAATTTCAATATAATTTTATTTTTATTAGAAACAACTCCACATGCCCCAACCAATGTGACTGTAAATACTAGTACAGTAGCTGCTACTTTGACTTGGTTGCCTGCATATGATGGAGGTCATGAACAAACATATGTCATATGGTAAGAGTATTAATTTTTATTTAATACTAGGGACGTTCTGAAAGTTAGTTTCATTTTTTATGGGAAACTTATAGCCAAAAGACAATAAACCTTGTCATCATGAACTAAACACCTTGCACTATTTTTCAACATAGTCGTAATTGACATTGAGACATAGTCGTAGTGTGCAGTCAATTTGAAGAAACTACTGTGATAAAACTAGATACCCTGCAATGCAAGAAATTGTCTTACAGCCTGCTCCACCATAGCATTATTTTGAATGGCCCTAAGCAGGACTAACAAGCAGTATGGATGCTATGTCTGACACTGTTATGTGTGTGTGCCTAACCGCTAACACTATTTCCTGTTCTCAAGCAGTGTTGTTTTCATTCCTTGATGCGGAATGAAAACAACATTGCTCATCCTCCACATCTTCAATATTCATCCTCCACACTCTGCCCTTCTTCACTGAATATCCAACACCAGCATCTAATCATTTGACAAAACATTACCTGTTCTCCATACAAAATCCTTAGGTGTCCCCCATGCCCATTTGTACTGGATACCAGCATGCCCTTCCATTGTTGACCATGTTGTCAATCACGTCTCAGGCATGCTAGTCTGCTGCTACTATTTTCTTCATCTCTCAAAGCATGTATCATTCCTCTTCCATTGACACTACTTCTATCATTGAACAAACAACAGGTGTAGATTCTTATAGCAGTTGTTTTTTTCATATGGTGTACCATGTGCTGTTTCAAAAAAAATGATGAAACTTACTTTCAGAATATCCCTCGAACATATCCTTTTACTTGTGAAATTATTTAAAATTATGTTTATTAAATACTCCATCTACTTTGAAGCTAACTTTGTCTTTACCTAGGTACAGGCTTGCAGATCAAGGTGACAGTGACTGGCGAACTATTAGAGTTTATCCAGATGGTGCAACCACTTTTACTGTTTACAATTTACAAGCCGATACAGAATATGATTTTCAAGTGCTTTCCAGAAATAAGTTGGGAGATGGCATGTTCAGTCCTATTATAAGGGCCAAAACGAAATGTAAGTGAATAATACTTAAATAAATTACTATTTTATACAAAATTTATACTTAATGATTTGGAAAAGTAATACAATAGGGTTGGATGATGATTATTTAAAAGTATAATAAATATTCTAGAATTTTTTTTTTTATTCATATAATTGTATATATTGATTAAATATTTTTTATTAGTTTTATCTTTTATGCATTTATATTTAGCATCACAAATTTCTAAGCTTATATAAACTTGAATTTGCACATATGATTGAGATTTAAAAATGCCCTTTAAATATTTGAAAACATGAAATAGTTTAACAAAAATTATGTTTATGTTACATTTTGTTGAATAAACTCAAATACCTTTACATAAGATTTTTTTTTTTTTTTTTTTGTTAATATTATGTTTATAGTTTTATTTCATTTTTCTTTTTCCTGCACATTTACTTAAAATTTAATTGTTTGCACAAAATATTAATCCTAGCTAATACATAACATTGAAAAAAATGTCCATGTTTGTGTCTTTAAGCACCTTTTAAGTCGTAAAATTATTATTTTGTACAGTATTTGTTATTTTCTGTCAGTTATTTAATTATGAAATTGGTGCAAATAAAATGCAGCAAAATTTTACTATGTAAAGATGATAATAACTTAAAAATGTGCTATGTTATATATTAGTAATACCCTCCTTCCTTAAATCAAAACATAATTGCCTAGTAAAGCTAGATTGTTGAAGAAGATAAGTTGTGCTTGAGACCAGAATATTTCACCAACTGCACATTGTTCCTTAATTCTTATTCGAAAAATTTTCAGATTTAAAAAAAGATTATGTTGATGACAAAACATATCAGTTATATCTAAAGAAAAATTAGAGAGAATGGAAAAAATGAGGGCAAGTACTATCTTGTAGGAAAGAAAATTTTCTTTTGATTAAAGTTAGTTGCTTCCTTAGCAATTTCCATTATATCTGGTGTTCAACTGAATTGAATTCAGGAATGATCATTTAGTCTGTAAACAAAATAGTCTTATTTAAAGTTTATCATAGTAATTTGGGATGCCATTCTGTCTAATTGTTACTTACTCAAAAATTGAATGAACCTTTACAATAATCAGGTGGTACTCATTTCTAATCTCTGATAATAGTTCAGTATTGTAAAGGTTCCTGTTGACTTTTATTTAAAAAATGATGTACAGATTTCCAGATAAGTTATATGGATAATGATATACATATTAACTCAGCAAGTCTCTTGCATTCCTGAAAATAAAATTTGTTTTATTGTTTGTTCTTTATATTTGTAGCTATTTATGAACTAACTCTAAAACCTAATACCAAATTGGATGCAGAATCTAGTGTATCATAATCCTAATGTTTGAAAAAGAGCTGTCTATAAAACAATTTGTATCTCACATTTCATATTCGTATGCAACTGTGCACTTTCATAATTACATGTATGTGATTAAGAAAGGGAAGAATGAGTTTCATAATACATTTTAGAGTAAGGTTCTTAATACTTCTAAAGTCTTTTCTGAAAATTTCTTATTGATTTTTCTCAATGGAGCTATCAAATGCAATTCAAGAACCGTAATCATTTCATCTCATGCAATATGAAGAACTTTATATACATTGAGGCTGTTTTTGAGCAATTCTCCAACATTTTTGTTACTTTCTAGTAGTATTTAGTTATCAATTTTAATAATATATTTTAATTAAAACTTCATTTGGATGTCTTATAGATTTTGTAACTGATATTTATGTATGTATGTTATATTAATTATGTGATGCATATGAAAGTATTTTATAACTGTCATTATAAATAAAAAATGGTGTGTTTAATAGGATTAATAAAGATAGGAAGAATGTTTTTTTATAAGTTAGAATAAAATAAGTGATTATATTCATTTTTATTCATGATTTTTTCCTAATAAATAGGCAACTGGAGATTGCATTGCTCCATTGGTTCCTGTTCTCTGTAATACTGAGATAGTTTTTCTATCTTTACTAACATAACTGTAAAAGAATTGTCATTTTTACATTCTTTCATTTCTCAAAGCTTTTAATAATTACAAATTCAAATTGAGGCTATTTATTGCTGTAATTTATATGATTTTAACATATTAAAATTATTATACATTAATATTGTTTATTTCTTAAATTAAATAAATTATTGATTGTAACACCATTAATTCATCAAATTGTACTATATATATTCTTATTTTGAGGGGGGGGGTTGTAAAAAGAGGATTTTTATTCAAAATATCAATGAATATCCCAAATCAAATGTTTGAATGAATCCTTGTATGGAAAAATAATTGAATTTGCCTTTCAAAAGGAGTAATTAATTATTTGGTTTTATTACTTATCAAAAAAGATTATTACATAAAATGATAATTATTTGATGAGATTTCTGGCATTTATTCATTTGAATTCATAGAATTCGATATTTTTATATTTGATAGAAAAAGAAAATTGATAATATTGTAGAAAATTTTTCTCATTTATCTTAAAAGTTTAAAGTGTACATATAGCATCTATTTTCTCTTTCTAAACTATACTCTTGAAACTAAACTTTCAGCTTCTGACTATAGTACTGGTGGTGGTGGTAGTAGTAGCAGCATTTCTTCTTCTGAACCAATTGGTAATAATTTCACATCACCTAGTGAAAACTCTTCTGGTAACTCTATCCCTGGTAATTTCTAACTTTTCTAAATTCTTTCTTATATTTTCCTTATTAAAAGCTATTTATAATCTTACTTTTTTTAAAAAAAAAAATCTGATGATTAAAGCTCTTCTTAATACATATAAACTGTATGTTCTTCTAGAACTATCCTCATTTTTAACATTTTTGTATTAATTTGAAGTCTTGGAGCATTAAAGGACAGTTGATAAACATATCGTGTTTGCATTATTTTTCTCAATGTCATTAATTGATTATGATGCAAACACTTATTCTTAATGTCCAATCTCATTTTCAAGCGAGAAACATTTAACAGCCTTCGTAAGCAGCAATTCTGCAGTTTTAAGGAAAAAAATTAAATAAATTTAAAATTAACTACAGAACCTCAAATGTTGTTACGTCGTCATAATCTTGTAAAGAATTTTAATTATTAGCATGCAAGATTTTATTAATGATGCTTCATATTTTTAAATTAATTTAATGAATTTAAAATGTATAATTTAATGTCAATGCTTTCAAAAGTTAATTATCTTTTAAATTTAATGAATGATATTTTTTATGTTCATTTAATGTTGAAAATCCTTAAATTAAAATAAGTCAGAAAAAATATTAAGTTAACTTTTTATTTGGATTACTTTGCATTAAATAACATAATGCAAAATTTGTTCTTATTTATTTGCTTTTTCTGTGTAAATAGATATGAGCATGCAGTTAAGACATTTCATTCTTCTATTATTACTTATATTCTTATTATTTTTCCTAGAAATTTTTGTATGTTATTCAGTATAAACAATGTTGAAATTAATTTTGTAATTCTGCTTTAAACTGATAATCTAAATATTTTTTCAGTTCCCCCTGAACCCCCAGCACCTCCCAAACCAGCTCCTGGGATGGTGAGAAATGTAACTGTAACTAAAACATTGTTGGGTGTTCGTATAACATGGAATCCTCCAGTAGATGGAGTTCCAGTATCACATTATATGATTGATTACAAAAATGATGCTCAGTGGCAACACTGGGGTCCAATTAAAAATGTGACCCATTATGAAGGTATGTTTAAATGAATTTTTTTATGTATGTTATTTTTTAATTTAAGTATTCTAAGTTATCCAACTCTTTTATTGTATGAGTGTTTTTATCAGAATGTTTTAATAATTTTTTCCTCCAAAGTAAATTGTGAATCTTTTTTAATAGAAACAATTAAAATACTTTAAAAAAATGTGCTTTGATTGATTGCTTTGTTAAATATTTTGTATATAACTAGATTGGAAAATTTTGTCTCTATGGCAAAAAAAAATCACACACAGGAATTACTGGAATTGTTAAACTAAAATTTTATCGTAACTTAAAATAAAATTTTTATATATTATCACTTATGGTAGAAAATATATTCATAGTTTTATTTGTCTGTCATAGTATAAGTTTTCATGTGTAATATCTGAGGCTTATAAATTTTTTCATTAGTAATTTCATTAAATACTTTTTCTCTTCTATTATGCATCAAATTCAAACTATTTCTGTAAGATGTTTAGTTACTTCACTAAATAGTTAAATAAAATTGCAATATTTTATTTTTGAAAAATTCCTAAATTATATTTTTGGGAATTCAGCCGTATCGTAAAAATGTATATTTCTCTAAAATTAAAACATTCTTACAGCATTTTAAAATAAATTATATTGATACAAATATTGATGAGTTAATGAATTTTAAAATTGTAAAATATATAATTTAATTTATATAGTTTCTGTTTTAATGTTACAAAAAGATTTTCCTCTCCTTTCAGCCAAGCTTCTTCAAGGTGGCAAATATGTATTTAGAATTTTAGCTTATTCCAATGAAGGTGTTGCTTCACCACCAAGCAATGAAGTGAAATTAGAAATTCATGGTAATTTTGTATTTTCTTTCTTTTTTTTTTATGTTATTTATGTATGTACTTGAATTATTAAATCCATTTAATAGTGTATGAAAAAAATATATGATCTATGTAGTAATTTGTATAGACAGAAGTCTTTTATTTGGGTTTTATTCCAACAATTGCCATTAGTTATTTAATGTATCTGCTGTAAGAGTGACACACATATAAATTTTCAGATGTTAGCTGTGTATCTAAACATATGATAAAGTGATAGATTAAATGTCATTCTCTGATCTGTTCCCTCTTCAAATAACATTGTACTGTTTCATGTGGTGTTATGATAAAGAATATGAGTAATGATAATATGCCATTTTAATTAATGTAAAATTCAGAGGCTTTTATTGTATATATAACACCTGAAATATCTGAAAACATCGATCTAAATTGAGTCTATTGGTTAGTGTTCTAATTACAAAGAGGAGATATTTGTTTAGAAATGTATGAGCTCAAGAGTTATTTTTGAATTTTTTTCTCATCATTTATAGATTTTTTTATACATAACATTTGGACTGATCCAATTATCTGTGAATATATGTATTCTTATTTAATTATAATCAGTCATTTTATATTAAAATGCATTGTAAAATTCAGTATTTATTTTAGATTATTATTCATTTCACAAATCTCAGTTGAAATTTAAATTAAATAATGTATTTTATTTTTGCTAAGCGTATTAGTTATTAAAAAAACATAATATCTGATTAAACATATGAATAATTATAGTTGTTTTCAAAACAAGTATTTTGAAAATTTGGCCCATTTTCTTGTCTCGAACCTCAGAGATTTAGTTTTAATGTTGTTTAATAAGTTAACAAAATAAATTGAAATATGTTAAGGAGAAAAATGGTTTGCATAAATTTTTGCTGCTCAGTTATTGCTGTTGTAAATAACATTTTGCCTATTGAGAGTATTTTTAATTATCAGTAAATTGAAAGTTTTTAAAGAATTTAAATTTTTGCTCAGCATTTAAATTACATTTCATATCAGGTCATCAAAGTTATAGAGATTTATTTTTACTTTGATTTAAGAAGTATTAACTATTAGATAAAATAATGGAATATTGTATGGTGATTACAGGTGACCTTCAAGATAGAAACAGAAGTAAAGCAATCACAGCTGGTGTTGTGGGTGGCATCCTTTTCTTCATAGCTGCCATTGTACTGTCTGTATGTGCTGTAAAAATATGCAATAAAAGGAAGAGAAGAAAAGCTGAGAAAGGTAACTTGAGTCTTTTTTTATATATATATATTGATTGAACACAATAACTGAATTTTTAATTATTAAAATCACATCAAAAACAAAATCTCAAAATATGAAATTAGCAAACTTTCAGATTTCATAATTTACTTATTTTAATCTTATATCATCCTCCTTACATTGTTGTTATTCAAAATGGAAATTTTAGATTGCATTTTATTCTTATATAAGTGAAAGGCAATCAATCCTCATCACATCATTCATGTAGTCAAGAAATTCCAACTGAAATTTTGAAAATATACTTTTTTCTATTGATTTAAATAAAATGACCTTTTGTACTGTTAAGGAAAAAATTGTTTTTATTCCTCTATTTTTTTAACCCTAAAATGTACTCAAAATATGTCATATCCATAGATCAACTGGTTTTTTTTTTTTTTTTTTTGATGATTTAAACTTTGTACAATTGAGTTCAAGGTTGCATTTTATAAAAGATATGTTTTCAGTGCAGTTTAAAAAATGATCTTTACTCACAATAATATGGTTTGAGTTTGTGATTCCCAAGTAATAATGAATGAGATGATGATTTTTGATTTTGTTTTAGGATAATAGTACTTTTTTTTTTGCGGCTTGGAACTTCTTCATATAACTGCAGGATTACATGTACCACAGTTTGAGAACCTTTAATGTAGTTCTGTTTTTTAATGATAATGAAAGATTTTAAAAATGGAAAAATTAAGGAAATATATCTTGTTACAAAGAATTATTTTTTAAAGTGATTATATGTAAGGTTTCAAGTGGCCGTGGTAGCCTAGTGGTCATGGCTTCGAATTCGTGGCTGACCGACAGTTTTTGTTCAGTCATAGGTTTGATCCTTTGCTGCCAAAGACCTGCTGATGCACATTAAATCTGTCGGGACCCAAACTCCACCCGTTGGTGTGGTGTGGAAGTTAGGAGAGGGGGTGTCAGCTCAGGTGTCGTCCTCGTCACTTAACCGTGGTTCAAAATTACAAGGTCCGTCACCAATAGCCCTTTTGTTGCTTCTAGTAGGACGTTAATAAAAACTAAAGTTAACTAAAATGTGTAAGGTTTCAAACTGTGTGGCTGATATTATGCAAAATTAACTGCAGTCATGTGCTTATTTTACTAAAGATCCATAATTCAGAATATTAGGAACTGCTGTATATTAAAGGGAACTAAACAGTAAAGTTGTCTCATGAGGTGGAAGCTAGGAGAATGAGATCAGCTCTGGTGTCATTGTCCTCCTTTGGCCGCGGTTCAAAATTATGAGGGCTGTCATCAATAGCGCTTATATATTTTTAGTGTGATATTTATTGTATAAATTCTTAAAGTGTATTTAAACTCTAGGAAAACATTGCATCTTGAACACTATTAATTTTCTTATTTTTTCACTTGCAAATATATTATTTAAAATGACACTGCACAGTAAATTTTTATATTGTATATTTTTCATGTAATGCAATAATAAAATTATGTATAATACATTTTATTTTTAGTGCATTATTGTTTCGTTAGCATTTGTATCTCTCAACATTTGTATTTTAATTAATTAGATTTTAATGAATTTAATCCTTTAGCAATATAATATTTTTTCATCTCTATTTTATCATATTATCATACTTTTTTTTGTGGAATAGATTCTATATAAATATTGCAAAATTAGATTTTTGAAAAATTATATTTATAACAAATTGATTTTCTTTTCTGCGTGTTTGGCACAACATGTTCTATAATGACCCAATGCCTTTCAAAAAGAACAACCAACTAACCTACCTATTAATTCTCTGGAGACTTATTATCTTTTTATCTGATGAAAGAATCGGAATTAATCGTAATGAAATTACTACATTATATTCAACTGCCAAGATATCTAATCAGTAGTCTATAAGGAGGAGGAAGGGTTGATTGAATTAAAATGTGGAATTATTTTGTGAATAAAACAATTATCAACTGTATATTAAGTATGTATTTTTTCTAAACTATTTAGGGTTCACTGTGGCAGAAAATTATAAAAATAAAATACTAACATTATTAATAATTTCATCTTTCCTTCTTCTTTATGTTCTGAAATTATTATGTTGAGTTATTTATAATGCATTAAAATGTCAATATGAAAGGTATCAGATAAACATCAATATCAAAAAATCAACATTTTTACAAAAGAAATTGTGAGAAAATAGTTTTTTCTTATTACTGAAAATTTTATTTGAAATATGGTTTTACTGTGTTTTTTAATACTGAAACAGATATTTTCATTTGTGATATCTTTTAAGAAATAAAATTGTCATTAATTTGACATACCCTCCACATATTCTTTTGTTTGTCATGTTTAGTGTGAACTCTTGTTTATTATGTTACGAATTTCATTATAATATAGAGATAAAAGATATCTTATATTGATAAATACCTTAAAGGAGCTAGATTAATGTGAAATGTAGTAAAAAAATTTATGCATTTGATTATCCTTTACAGCTTAAATCATAATATAGAAAAGACTAATATTCACCTCGTACTTCGAAAAAAAATTGAATTTTAATAAAGTGAAAATTTCTCTTTATTTTAATTTCTTAATATAATCTCTTTTAAAAGTATTTTTATATTTACAAAGTGTACTGCTATAATGATTTTCTTTTCTTCTATCCTGATCTCCGAACAGCCTATATGATGGTGACATGTCCAATAGCAGATACGAGAAATGGAGGCCATTCACACGGAGGTAGTCCTGTACCGCTCAAAAAGTGAGAATATATTCTGCATTTTTTTAGATAATATATATTTATTTTTTAAGCAAATCTCATTGTGATTACATTATTAGATTTATTCATCGACTAATATTATTTCAGAAAATTTTATATTCTTTACAAACTTTAAAATGTAAAAACTTGCACAAAGGTGGGCTCATAGTCGTGAAGTATTTTTATTGAAATTAGATAAGATAGTGAAGAACACTCAAAGACTTAAAAGAGAGAGAGAGAGAGATTATCAATGAAAATGTTTTATTTTTAAAGTTACTTTCACTGTAATGAAAAGATGTTTGATGTACAAAAAAATGATTAAACATGTACACAGTATTTTAATATATCACGAAATATTTATATATATTTTCAGACACAACAATTTAACAAACTTCATTTTTAAATTCATTTCTTGATCTATTATTTTGAAATATAAGAATATTTTTAACCATATATGTATTTTAAAATTTCCTTCTGGAGAAGATTTATCAAAACTGCCTTTACATTAATTTTTCTGGTATCTTGATTCTTGATCAACTGAGTATATTACTGTTATTTTGTTTGTTATGTGTACTACTATCTACATACTTCCTTTTGAAAGGGAAATAATACTTTTAAAATTTTTGGCATCATTTGCTATATAAGTTCGATATTACACAAAAATTCAATTTATTTGTCATTTATATGTTCTGATAACTTTAAATATAGATAATAAATTTATTTATTGGTTCTCTGACATAATTGAAGTACCAAGTTACTAGCAATAACATTCATGTTTAATCATACTTAAATCTAAATATAAAATTGTTAATAATTCTTGGAAACTCAAATGAATCCACTGTATAAATTGTTTTTCATCAATCTTGGGGGATAGTATATCAAGTATATACTGCAGTCTCATTATAATTTACTGAATCATATTAAGGATAATGTCTCTTTAATATGATTTACTTACAAATTTTCAATTTAAAAAGTATGATTCATATGGCATGTGAAATTGATAATGTATCTTACAATATCTGACAATATTATGGTGGATATTCATATGACAAATATTTTCAATAAGTTTCTTAACACTATCAGCAATAATGTTTTAAACTTGATTAGAAGGCATACTGTTTTCCCTCTTTATAAATCCAAGTTGCTTCTAATATCATTTTTCAATGGTTCATTAACAAATTATTCTAATTAATTATTCTGTTTAGTCATATAATGTATAAGGATTGGTGTCGAAATCCCTGATCAACTTTTACTCCTAAGCTCCAAATGAAAGATTTAAAAATAACCCATTTGCATTTGATGAGCTCTATACGACTAAAATTATGTATCAAATTTGAACCATTTCTAAATTATTTAAAAAATACACCTATTTAATCTTAAGTTATATAGAATATGATTAATTAAGGGAATTGATATGAATTTCTGTGAATACAATAAAACAGATTCTTTTGTAACAGACTGTTTTATTTGAAAGTAGTATATGTAACTTAATAAGGAATTGAGTAGTAAATAGGTTTATAGGATTTATTCAAATGTTGAAGAAAATGACTTGTCTCATTTTTTAAATATAAAGGATTTGAATTGACTTGATTTAAACATTTCTTAAAACTTTTTTTTTTTTCTTATGAAATTTGAGGAGATGTTTAGTCCAGCTTGTTTTAATTGATGGACTAACATATTTGTAAACAACGCAAAAAAGGATCACAAGTTTTTTTTAAGTACAAAAATATTTTTACAAAGTAGTTTTAAATTTAAATTTAAAACCATGCCTAGAACAAACATTAAATAAGGAGCTTTATTTTTTTGTGTATTTAGCAAATGTAAAGCTATCTTGGACAAATTCACAAAGGTAGTATTATGTTAGGATTATATTAATTTTTTTGCTTCTTACACTTTTATTGTAATTATTTTTTTTTACTCGTAAATATTTCGAAACATTAATGAAATCTAAAAACTGATCTCTCTCTCCCCCTCTCTCCCATATTATTATTATTTCCTTCATTTACACTTTTATTTGGATTATGAATCAGAATATTTTTATCCAATTTCTTCTTTCAACTTGTTATAAAAGCTTTTCATTAGAAGTGAAGGTATTATTTTTGTTTTGTCTATTAATGTATTTGCTGTTTTCTTGATTTCCCCAAGAAATAGGTTTTCGTCTTGAAATAAACTTAAAAACTGCATTAGATTAAGAATATTTATTTTACTTTTTTTTCACTGTATATGCATAACTAGAAGTAATTTTTTTTTTCCTTTAAAATATTTGATGAATTTCCAAATAAATCGAGCTTATATATTACATTTGTTGAAGACCTTATGCCAAAGTTATTTCATTTTATCTCATAAAATTCTTCTCTTTTTAAGAAACTTATCATTGGTACTCCTTCAGGCTCAGTGAATTTTTATTTGCAATAATTATTATGTAGGAATAATTAATCATTTATTATATGACTAATTGTAAATAAATGTATTTTCTGTCATGAAAAAACATATCATTTTTATGAGGCAAAAACTTTTATTTGCACCTACTATAATCTAAGGTTGTCATTGTGTACATATTTTGATATCAGTTCAATTTCAGGAAACACTTTTATATTTCTGTTGCAATGCTTTTACTTTTCACATTATAACTTGCACACTCTATTGTAAAAATCGCTGATTTCACTAAAGTTATTATAAAAGCCTGAAATTGTTATTAACTTTTAATTTACTCTGACTGAAATTTAACTTAACATTTTTTCCTTCCAACCAACTGGATTCCATGTCAACAAAGGAGAAAAAAAGGTGATCCGATTTTCATTTTTTAATCTATAAATCTTGGTGTAGCCTTTACTATCCTATCTTTTTTTAATGCAGCTTACTGTTAAATGTCATACTTGAGTTTTGAAATGCAGTTTTTCTTTATTTGTTTGGTTTTTAAATGTTTCATTTTAGCATGTAACTTATAAATTCCATTCTTAATTATCAGAATGACCTTTCAATATTACTAAATTGTGACATGAAATTACTTAAATGAGCAGTTTATACTGTGCTGATTTTATTTTTATGTTTATTGCTATCAAACATGTACAATGAATAAATTCAAATTATTTTTTAAAATTGTGTTGATATGCGTGGAATATGTATGCATTTATGAATATGTTTTTGAAAAATATATCTCAAGACAAGCAGGTATTTAGTTTAATTGTTAGCTATTCAATTATTTCAATATATTTTTCCTGAAAAAAGTATATTTGTTATATTCTTTCTCCCAATTATTTTTAAAAGTGTTATGTTTTTCATCACTCATCATTGTAGAATGAATTCCAATCATTAACCTATATATTTTACTCCAAAAAAAAACCCTGAAATTCTTTTTACATTGATTAGGATTATATTAGTTGGATTGATTTCTAGAAATGGGAAGTAACTGAATGCTTCTATAAGCCAATTTGAAGTTATTGTTGTAGAGTATACAAAATTGAATAGATATACCTCTTGAACAGTTACACATTTTTAATCTCAATTTATTTTCCTTGACTTTCTTTCACATTCCAGAGTTCAATATAGGATCTTGAGATGTTCTGCAAAAATTTAGCCCTGTGTTCAATTATAGCATTTTCCGTAGCTGGCAATCAATGGAAAATTCTTTTATTTAATCCCATCTTTTGAATATTCTAATTATGAATCAAGAAGTTTTTCTGTACAAAAAGAATAGGGAAATTTTTTTATATATATTTTATAAATTCTGAAATTGCATTACATAATTACAATATTTTTCTTGACCAACAGTTGAGGGTAATATTCTGTATTCCATGCCTCCAATTAATAAACAATTTCATTTTATAATAATCATTCAAGTTTTGACTGAAGAAATGAATGAATTATTGTTAGCTATGATATTTTATGAAGTAATTATTAATATACTTATACAGTTTATTGGGATATTTTTAAAAGTAAGCAAGTATTATTTTATTATAAAGGAAAATTAAATTTTACGTCAAGTATAGAACTTAAATAATATAATATTATATGAAAACAATATTATTAGCTTAAAAAGGCATTGGAATGTCAATACATATTAAAATTTGAATTTATGGTTTTAATTCTTTTTTATTAAATAACAATATGTAAAAGAGTAATTAACTTACTGTACATTGTATATTAATTGATTTTAAAAAAATAAAGGGAAATAAAATTGTTTATGTTAGGTATTTGTTTACAAAAGGAAAGATACATAGATTAAACTATTTAGAAAATGTTCAAAATTCTTATCCTTTATTAAAATACAAAAGTACAAAATTCTGTTGAATTGGTGTGATGTTTTTCTAAAAAATATTAGATTCCAATACTTAAGAGAACAGTTGAATTATTTTTAACTTTTTGTAAAAAATATAAAATATTCTATTCTGCATTTTAAAAACAGTATTAATATAATAAGTCTCAGTGCAAGAAAAATATTTTTGATGTATATGTCGTATGAACATATTTCAAAAGGGTAAGAAAAATGAGGTTTAATATAATGTTTTGAATATTACTATGTATTAAGATATATTTTCAATTATATTTGACATTATTTTTACATTGTAGCTGTTAAAATGTTATTCTAAAATTGTAACTTTAAATATTCATCTTTCATATCAGTTCCCAGGAAACTTTAAATTACATATAAAAACTTGAAAAACAGATTTTGCTTCAACCTTAATTGAAAGATATGTAATATCTTATTCAAAAAAAAAAAAAATTATAGTTAGCTAATTTTATGTAGTCTCATTCTTCCCCATATATCTTCAAGTATTACATTTAAAATAGTTGTGGTAATAATTGTACCATAATGAGTGTGTCTGATGTTATATTCATGGAAAATTTTGTCTGTAAAATTTGCTATATATATGCACTAAAATTTTACGTGTGATTAAATATATAATTTAAAAATAATTTTATGAAAAAATTGATAATTTTCATTTTAATTTTATGTATTACTGCATTTTATACAAGTCTTCGGGAGAGAGATTTAATTATTTTATTTATGTGTACAAGAATGTGTTTAATATGATTCCAAAAGGTTATTTGTTGATTTTTTTTTCTTTGATGGAATTTACTTTTCAAGGATATATATATATATATATAAAGCATAATTCTTTTAAAAAGCATAAGAGTATTTTTTTTTTTTCACACTTTCATGAAACAAAATTGTAAGTTTTCCTAGTAGTAGTTACAAATGCTTTTCTTTTGTGTCTAATTGTAATAATTTTTTTCTTCGGGTATTTGATTAAATGAATTTTTTAATTATATAGTTAATAAAACATGCTAGAATTTGTTTATTATAAGAGGACAATTATTTTATGATTTGTGGTAACTAATTAATTTTGTATACAAAAATATTTATGGAATGTTAGTGAATATTTAATTATGTTAGAGTAATTTAAATGTTTTTTTTTTGTTGTTGTTAGAGTAATTTAACTTGATAAAGTTTCGTATAAACTGAATAGAATTAGTGAAAAAAATACTTTTTCCCCCTTATTTCTTCTGTAAATACTTAATCTGTAATATCTTTTTTCTTTTTATGCAAAATAGCAATTGAGGAAGCATGTACAATAGGTAAGAATGCAAAGTTAATTTTTTTTTCTTCAGATTTTATTATGTTTTTTAATTGTAAAAAATATATTTAATTATTTTTGATTTTTGGTATGAAATTTCTGTTTTCATCCTTTGTGAACTTCATTTTATTCATGCCTTTTTATGTAAAATGGACTGTTACTTTGCAATACTAAAATTTAAAACTGCTTTTATTTAAAGGAAATGTTATATTTCATGTAGTTTAGAATGCCATTTGTTTTAAGAACAATTCATTTTTTGTTTGTAGTGGTGTATATTTTTATTTGTTTTTGTTATTTTTAGAATTTTATTTTAAAAAAGTGACATAGAACACATCTTTTTTCTTTGAAAGATATAAATTTATTGCAACAAAATGTATGAAGAATGTTATGCAATAAAGGGGGAAATTAAAATGAGTATATTGAGAAGTTACATAAACCTAATAGTTATTTCAAATATATTTTCAGGCATTAAAACTATCTATATCTGTATATTTATTTGGTTATAATTAAAAGTAATTATTATAAGCTTAAATTCTAGAAAAACTAGCAATTGTTCAGTGTTTTCCCACCATATCCTTGAAATGATTAAAATTTGTAGAATAATGAGATGGGAAAGAAACATTTAATTTGTTTTAAACAGCTCAATATTTATTTTAAGTAAATTGTTTGGTATAAACCAAAATTTAAACTTTTTCCTGTACTTGTCATTGCTTTTTTATAAATAAAATTCGTCAATTAGCATTTTCTCTAAAAAATAATGCATAATTATTCTAAAATAAGATATTTACGAAACATTTATTTTTACTTTTCTTAAAAATCTTTTATTAAAAGATTTATTTTAGCTTCATTTCCATTAGAAATAACATTTTTAATGGATTCACAGAATGAAAATATTTCTTTCTCTTTTGTGGATTATAATTTTATTTTATTCATTTTATTAATATTTCAGATTCACTCAAAAGTTTTGAAATTGTTCAAGTTTTTTTTTCAGTGCTTTATTACAATGCTTATTTTTAAATATACATTGGCCAGAATAAATTAACTAATTGTTGCCAATTAAAGTATCAGTGAAATTTAACATGTAAATTGTTTTATCTTTTTAACTGTCTATTTTCTAAAGTATCTAATTTGAAATTTTTTATTAATTTTACTGGATGCATTTTTATAAAATTTAGATATTAATAAACATTAGATAATTGAAACTTTTCCCCTCCTAGATACCAGGAAAGCAGAATATCAAGTATAACATTAAAGAACATTAGAAGAATTCTCTGCAGATGTTAACATTTTAGGCTTAGCCTGTAAACCTGGGAGGCTTTTCGCTCCCTTTCGGATGACCGATAAACTTCGAAAAGTTCATTCGAAGTTTGTTGCAGTGGTACTGGAGAAAAATGGCATTTACTAAATTTTCAGCTTCATTTGAAGAACGAACAGTTACATCTCTGGAATGGATGGTCAGATGATAATGGCCTCATCATCAACTCAGAACATCAGTAAGATGAAGAAAAAAAAGCTGAAGATCAATTATGCCCACCTCCCACACAGCATTTTTATTCCGTCCAGTCTCTCCATAAATAGGAAGAAACCTATAAAAGAGAAGAATAGGACAATTCACAGCATCCTCTACCCCACCTCATTTATTCATTCACCTTTCTCTTAGCCATCATTGAAGAAGGATCTATTATTTCTGTGCACACAGGGAGCTATAGATCCCTGGTTCTCATTGAAATTAGATAGACAACTGAATAAATTAATTATGCAGAAAACTCCAAATGTAAACAGTTCTCTGTTACTAATTTTCAATGTATTTTTGAAAAGAATCACAGTTAGTCTGCAAATGTTGTGTTTTACACTATTGATCAAAACACTACTTCACTCAGTGACTGTGCTCAAAATTTTCACTGTATAGAGTTTCAATCAAAAACTTGTGTTTCACAAGTCTTGGATTCCTCATTTTTTATATGATAGAATGAAAAGTACAAATGTGAAAGCATTTTATAGCTTATTCTAGACACAATTGCTAGCCTTTTTTCATCAGATCATCTCAAGCTGTTTCTGTAATATTTAGCTTATTTTTAGAAAATATGCTTCTTTTCTCAAAGAAAAAACTTGCACTTGAAAATGCTTCCATTGAGTTCTGTGCAATAGGTATAATTTTATTGCTTTCATGTTACACATGGTAAGCTATAGTTGTGGAAAATTTTTAAGGATAGTTAATTTCTTTGCTTATCTAGTTATATATAAAGCAAATTTCAAAAGAAATCATTGTTTATGTTTTAAAAACATTAAATTGTAATGGAAATAATGATTCTGTTATAGAATTATTTTATTTTTGAATATTATCAGAACTCTTAAGAGAATAAATTGTGAAATTGGAAATGGCACTTGGAAAGAATGTCTTTGTTCTTACTATTACCCATCGCTTGTCAGAACTCAGGGAGAGAAATTGATGTTCACATGAAGCAAACTAAATCTTCCAGAAAAATGTTGCTTCAAATTTTGTTAGAAATTAGCTCATGACCAAAATACTGCTTAATATGATGCCGCCGAAGATAATTAGATATAATTTTAAGCCTGTGTGTGAACAATCCATGTGCAAGTTCTTTCTAGTCTCAAGGTATTGAAGCTAAGTCAGTTTAGAATTTAGGTCTGAAGATCAGCAGTTCTTTGCAACAATCTTATGAAACTTCATTTTAGTTTACAAAAGTGAGTTACTGCAAGGAACTTTTGTTTGTATGATGGTTTGCAGCTGTGATAATATTGCAAAAAAAATAATAAAATAAAAAAAAGAGTGTTACTATCCATTCAACTGCAGCAACAGTTTCAAACAACACAGAGAGGATTTTTTGAAAGCTTGTAATGACCTACTTTGCACACAGCTCTATGTTGCACTTAGTCCAATACACATGCCCTCTTCTATCTTTGGGTACATACTACTGTTTTAGGGACTTTTTCCCCCCTACCACCACCTAAAGAGATTGTATGCACACCTTTCATGTGTGGTTTAATGCTTCTGTCTTGGTGCTTGCAGACAACTAAACTTTGCTTTATCTCCATATCATTCTAAAAAAAACATCTGGATTTTATGAGACATCACTTATCAGAAGCCTCATTCTGTGAGAAACCTGTACAGTAAAATATATTGGTATCTGCTGCAGTTGAGGAAAAGATGTGCAAAGCAGTGCCAACAGAACTTAATCACTCTTTGTCATCTTTCCTTTCTTTCCATCTCAAGAAAGAATGCAACAGACACCTGAAAAATTTCTCCCTTGTGCGTGTTATATACTTGTTGTTTAAAATAGACGATTGTTGAAGCTTCAGGACCAGACATAAATTTTTCTCAGTGTCTCACTGCCTTACACGTGCCAAAAGCACCTTGTGCTTAAATTTCTCTGCGGTATTCGGTGCTGGTGTTACATTGAAACCCGACCCGTCATTTGAACTGCTTGGGACGGACGCTTCGAGTACTTGCTCGTAACAGGAACTGTCAGCTTTGTCAAGACAGAGCAATAACGGATGCATTGCTCAATGAAAAACAAAACAAAACAGAAACCACATTTAAAATATAAAAAGCAAAAAAAATATGTTGTTGAATGCAACCAAAGTTAGCTTGTTTGTATATTGTTGGAGAGGAACTCTGGTTAGATTGTTCATTAATCCAATGTAAAGCTAGATCAATACTGTTTGAAGTGTTTTAGATAATGAATTCAGCGCCTGTACAGAAATTTTAAAAAAGGAAATAATTGTTTTCTCTTTATCACACAATTAAATGAAACTTTATGTGTTAGAAGTTATGCAATTATTGATTTTAGCATTGAGGATAAACTAAAAACATTTTTGTCAGTTATTAGATTTTTAGGGTCTAAAAGTGTGGATTTCAAATTAATTTTATAAATTTTAATTATATATATATATTATTGATTTTTTTCTCTTTCACAGTCAACTATTTTAGCATCTAAATACAAACTATAATGTGGAATTATATTTACAAATGCTCAATTAGCTGTCAGTTAAAATAGTTGAATAAAAAATTAAATTTTGAAGCTGAATATCCATTTTTACTGCAACACAACTGAAAGATTTGTCATTATATAAAAATCTTTCTGCTTTATGCTCAAGTAGTTTCACTTTAGGAATTTTTTATTATAAAATGCAAAAAATGTCAATGAAATTTGTATTCGCAAATTTAACTTTACTTGGTAAATTTTTATTACAACTGACATTTTGTTATATTTGATTTTTTTCAAAAATATATTGAATTGATTTGCTTAAACATTTAAATTTATATCTAAAATTATTGTACATTTTTATAATTTTACAGAGTTTTAATAATTTGTTATTAGCAATGAAGGAATTGCACTTACCATTCATTATTCTAAAATTGCTTAAAAATTCTTTATTAAAAAAAAGATATATATATTTTTTAAATAGTTTTTGTATCAGGGTTTCCCAGCCACCTCGAATAACATGCATTTAATAATGATATTGTTGCAAATGTTAAATATATCTTCAGAACTATTAATGATTTTGATTTTGTGGGATTTTTTTTTTCCCAAAAAGGTAAAAATATGTAAAAATTATTTTTCAAAATTAAATAATTTATAATCCATTATTTTCTTGAAAAATTTAAATGTTTTTTTCCCCTTATTTTGCAGATGTTAATCTGTAAATCATAAAAAGAATGCTTTTAGTTTTAGATCATTTTGATAGTGAAAGTTATTTATACAATGAAATGTTTCCTTTCAAAGTTTATTACTATGTTAAGTCTTGTTATTCTAATTTAAATATCTTATAAATTTGTATTCTTCATTACATTAAGATGATAACATATTATTTCTATTTACTTTAAAATTATATCTTATCTTCTGTTAACATTTTTAAAGGAATAGGCATTAAATATAAATATTATGAAAAAAAAATTTAATGAAATTGATTTTAAAAAATTCATATCACTGGCATTCATTTCTCTTAGTTACAAAAATCTCAAAGAAAGGTGCAAATTTTTAATCCTTTTCATATGCATAAATGATTTTTTTTAATTTAAAGAGAAAAAAACTTACAATCAGAATTTCATGGTTTAAAAAAGTTGTTTTCTTTAGAATTTCATTTTTATTTCCTTTTAATAACTTTGCAATGATTTTTGAAGGTATATTAGGTATTAAATAAATAACTTATTAT
Source organism: Nephila pilipes (assembly GCA_019974015.1). Taxonomy (NCBI): domain Eukaryota; kingdom Metazoa; phylum Arthropoda; class Arachnida; order Araneae; family Nephilidae; genus Nephila; species Nephila pilipes. Next base: position 8,532 of record BMAW01085163.1, on the reverse strand, counting down.
AATTATTTGCATTAAACATGCAAAATGTTAATAGTTTATTGAAAAACTTCTAATATATAAAAAAAAATGTGTTTTGTAATTGTCATGTTTAGTGCAGTATGATATTTTGTTTATAATAATTTATAATAGCATTGAAAAATATGTAATGCATATTTGTTAGAGATTTTAAAAAAATGTAAAGAATTATTTAAGTTTTCTAGTTCAAAATTAAGTTAACAAATCATTTATCTTTTTTTTCCATTTTTCCAACATGTTACATATTTTTCTTAATTTGCAGTTGATTCATTTTTATTTGTAATTCTATTTTGAAAAAATTATTTTATTTGCATTACATAAAAGTTTTTACTAGAACTTTTGCAACAAAAGCTCTCATTTTTTTTTTTTTTTAACCTTTTAATCTTCTATTTACTTTTAAATTGATTTTTTTGCTGTAAATTATGAGAATGTTTTTGTGACAAATATCTGTCCATAAATATACTTCTTAATGTGGTTTAAAAATTTCATTTTAATAATGTACTTTAAAAGAAAATAATTTCTTCTATCTAAGTATTAGCCTTTTTCCCAAAAGTTTAAAAAAAATTACATTTATATTTAAACTATTCGTCCGAACTCTTGATATTTTTATAAAGGACTTTATCATTTGGAGAGTTTCATTCCTTAGTGTGATAAAAGAGAAAACAGACACTCTACAAGTTTTTCCGGTTATATGTAGAAAATAAACTTTTTATAGTTCATGTTACAGTACTTTTTGGCTTTTCATTTGTGTGCTCTGTACTCTGCTAGATTGCCTTTGTTGATTTGTTTCCACTTTTTGTCCTTTTTCACGACGCACATTGTGTTAATTTTGCCAAAATGTTTTCAAAGATATTTAGCCTATCAGTAGCCTATATATACATACATATATATATATACTATAAAATTGTTATTATTACCTTTTTGTTTTAAAATGTTGCTAACTATTTTCTTAAATATTTAACTCCCATGAAACAAGTCAATTCTCATCTTACATTTTTTTTTTTTTGTTTCTGCTGCTGTTATTCTTGTGAACACAAATGAAAATAAATATACTCTGTTGAAATTTAACATATTTCTATGGACATATACATATATGCAATACTGAGTAGATCGATGATCAAAATTGATTAGATGTGCATATGCAGTATATTTTAAGATAAAAAAAAAGTGTATGCTAGTTGAAAGGGAAAAAAACAGAATTTTACCTATTTTAATATAATTATTTATTATTGATTTTTCTTATTCTATAGAAATTTATTTTTTGCAATTCCAAGAGCAGGTTAAATATGTAATACTTTATTTTGTTATTTAAAATCATGAACTGCTTTTTAAAAAATCTTTAATAAATGTTATTAATTTCAGTCTGTTTGTTAATTTTTTACACAGCTTTTTTACATATGAATCTAAAATTGTCTTGTAGTAATTTCTTTGTTAAATATTACTTTAAATAAATATACACATCCCATTTATGGTCAAAACTGAGTTATCATTGCATACATGTATGTAAAATGTATCATTAATATATACACAAATGTAAGCAAAATATTTCTGTAATAAACAATCTAATCTTCAATATTTTAAATTATAATGAACATAATTTTTAAAGTTTTTTCACCTTGTGTGTTTAAAATCAATAATATATTAATTATTAATAGCTTCAATCTGTTAACACAAAATTAATTTTGTGGAAAAAGAAATCTCAAAATACACACACAATGCAAGTATTCTTTAAAAATGTTTAATTAGATTTAAAGCAATACTTTGAATTTTATTCTTTTCATCACAAAATTTTTATAAATAATTATTGAATGTTATATAATAGAAATTATAATAAATATATGATTTTATGCACTTCAGTGGTAGTAAACCTGTGATATGTGAAGAATTTCAGTACTTACAAATTATGCATTTTCAATTTCTTTTGTTATATTTAATATTTCACAATTTAAGTTATATAGTAGAAATGATCCAAAAGTTGAATTTTTAAATACATGTTTTTCTTTTCATTATTATACACTGATACATCAACCATTTGAAACTTATTAAAGTTTTTACAGCTGTAGTTCTCAAAAATATGCATTTTAAATAAAAGATGCATGTTTTAGGCAGTGAACTTTGAAACAAAAATTAAATTGATAATGCAATTATTACTTTTTACTCTATATTATTGGCATGGTGTTATTGCTGTATAAAGAGAGCTACCAATTTTATTAGTAAGCCTTTTTTTTTTATCTCTAAAATTATAGAACTGTACCTTTATTTAAAATATTATGTTTTAAACTTCATTATCATAAAAGGGTAAAGTATTATTATAATTAATTTGCTTGATTATGAATCTGTTTACAATTATTCATTCTGTAGAAAAGAAATCAAGCATACATATTTCAAAATTAAACTGAATTTATTATAAAGAATTATTCATTTGTTTAAATTAATATTTCATATATATCAATTTAAATTATCTTCTCTATGTTGTGTAATTTTTTTAAATCTCTCTTAGTGTAATATTTAGTTTTTTTTAAATCTTTAAAAACATATTTGTATTTAATTTATACATAACAAAACTTTAGCATGTGCATTTAGAAACAGTAATTATTCCCTTTAAAAAAGTTAAAAATATCTTTGTGTTTGGCAGATAAAATGTAAATTGAAAAAATTGTAAACAGTAGCACTTTTAACTTAAAGAGTGGAATAAACTCAACACATGTAACATCCCACTTTGCAAGAAATGACGCACATGCAATTACTTCACCTTTTTCTTTCAAATTGTTGCACTTTAGATTAAATGTATCACTATCACAGTGGAGCAAATGAATATGTTTTGCTTGATATTTCTCTGAAGCTCAATTGTGAATGTTGTGTTATGGTGCTACATTAGAAATTGTTTAGTTTTCAAATATCTGAAAAATTAGAACAACTTATAAGTACTTCTCATTGACTTAGAATTTTTGAAGTTAAATGTTTAGTTAGCTGTTTTTATTGCATATTTATCCTGCCCTTATATCTAAACAAACAAAAAAACATGTGCTTCAATGTTTCTGATTGATTTAAGTTATTGCTTGTCTTTTTGTAATCTTCAGGAATTGCATTTTATCCAATTCTGTTTATTTGTATTAAAGATATTATAAGAAACCTGGAAGTGTGTTCTGCAAGCCTTCGAATGTTATATAGTCATATATCTTTCTAAGAAAATGTTTTCTATAAAAAATTGTTAAGTTCCCAATCATGATTTTTGTAGAGAAAAAAAAATCTTTTTTATATTTTTTAAAAAGTCAACTAAAATTTTTCATGTAAATGATAAACTACACAATATTTCGTATCATTGGTGCTTTTGTTCATAATTCCATGTCAATTCTGTGTAATAGAAGTATGTCTCTATAGAGACAAACTGTTTGAGGCATTAAAGAAATCTAGTTATGGGAAACACTGACACAAATAAATTGTGAAGATTCTATAATGTCCGAATCTTCCTTAATTTTTGTCTCTGTTACATCACAAATCAATTTTCAGTTTGATGTTTAGTATTTTTCTCAATATGAAAATAAAATAAACAATGAACTGAATGTCTTTTTATTTTGACTGAAATTTCATTACAAAGCAGAAAGTATTTCAGAATTAGATCTGTTTTTAAATGAATAGGATATTTTAGTATTTTATGTGCATATAATTATATAAAAGCTATCAAATCTTACTAAGGAGTTAAAAATTTTAAATCATATCATGATAGATCAAATGATCCCTGATAACTTCTTAAAAAATTTCATTTTTTTTTTTACTATAATTTGTTTTATAACGAAATTGAAATAGAATTATTGTAGTAGGGGTGTTTAATAAAGGATATAAAAACTGCTCTAAAATGTTATCAAATAAAAAAAAATTCAAAAATAAAGTCATTTAAATTATTTAAAATATCATTTGATGTAAATTGACTAACATTTATATCTTTAAATTTTTTTTATTATTTAGGTATTTTTAGGACTTAAATACTATTACTTTTTTTTATAAAAATCATTGTATGTATAAGAATATTACATAAATTATCTTATTCAGAGTTAAATAAAAGTTTGTCAAAAATTCTGATGTAAAGATGAATATCACTTTTGACATAGCATGTTATCTTAATATATGTTTTAAAATGAATCAGATCTAAAGATCCATACTTTAATTATATATTATTAAATATATAGTATAAGGGATACCACTATTTAAAGGCCAATTCTATTGATCCCAGTCCCTTTGAATATGTGTTGTATTTCTTAATAGGGGATAAAATGTCTTGTCTGATAGGTGCCCCTTATTGGGAGGTACTACTGCATTTCCTTTCAACAGTAATTTTAACCAATTTCTTTATTTGAAATGTTCATCTATTGGCAATTTAAAATATTTTCATTTATCCATCAATACAATTTTGGAGTATTTTTACCGCTTAAGATATTTAACTACTTCTTTACTTGAGAAATTAGTAAGTGCAAAGAAAAATGTGTTCTGATCATGAAATATATATATATTTTTAAATATGTTTTAACAAGAATCAAATTATTGACATAAAAAAATAAGCATAATTGTATTATTGATATAGTCCAATCAGATTATAAGTTTGCAAAGACTTATTTATCTTTATGACAAATTATTGTCCAATTTGATAATAAAGTGTATAAGCAGTTGTGGGAAGGGTGGGGACAAATGCCATACATTTTTGGGAAAAATTTTTATTCCATTTTAGAGGCCTAAAAATAAAAATTATAAATAAAACATTTCTATAAATCATGTTATCTTAACAGCTAATTATCTTTCCTTTTATTCCTTTGATTATCATAAAATTTAATTAGCAGTAACATGCACAAAATGCAATTCTATGCATTGTGGCTTGGTTGTTAGACTTGTTCATGACTATTACTGCAAATAATGAAGACTTGCATAAGTGTAGCATACGAGGAAGGCTAGCCAATGCAGATGAATGTGTGAAGTCTACACCAGGCAAAAACAAAGACATTTAATGAGGTTTTAACAGAGAAACTACACAGATGACTGAGAAACTTTACTTTGTATACCTTCATTTTTATAATAAGATCAAATTTATTGCCTTGAACACATAATTAAATTGTAGTTAGTACAAGTAATCTTAAAGAAAAAAAAATTCTGTTTTTCTTTGCATATTTTGCAGCATAATGAGATATAAAACAAGGCCTTCAGCAAACCCACTAGTTGGATTTGGGTATATTATGATTTTTCAGTGTTTTTATTTTAAACAAGTCATCCTTTTTTGATGAAATTATTACTGATCATTTCTGATTTTTTTTAAATGCTTCTATTTACTAGTAATACATGTGTAATATTGTTCCTTTTGTTGAAAGTTATATTGTATAATATTATTAAAAAAAATTATTATACACTAGTATTAAAATTAAGCTACTATGTTGGTATAAAATGCCAACTTTTACTTCTCAGTCCTAATTCACTTGGAAGTCATCATGACCTTACCATTGTGTAGTTAAATTTTTAAATTGTATGTGCATTTTCTTACACTCTCCCCCCTCCCCCTGTTTTTGTTGTCTAACCCCCCTCCAATTGTTGTCACTGTGTGTAAGGGTGAATGTGAAATATCTGGGAGCCCAACAAAAGGTTAACTTTTTGGAGAAAAGAAACACACTTTTAGAACTTTTTCAAACAAAAATAACATGCAAATAATATACATAATTTATATAATTGTTTTCCACTTCACATCTAAAAACTAATTTATATACTTAAAATATAAGGATTCAATTCAGAGCATATATTTTTGATAAAGGTGATGATTGACTTTAATACTGTTCTTTCAAAGACTATCAATATTAAAAGTAATTTATACTATTTTAAATGTTTGATTTGGTGAAAGAGAAAAGCTAATCAATTTATTGCACCAAATTTTGCCAATGTAAAAGGCATTACATGAAAATTATGCTGGATTATTCATCATGTTAGGAAAGAATCATGTATACATCAATATATCCCCTCATTCTACATATTTAAATTCATGTATAGCTTTTTCAAAATTAATTTCTAAATAACCTAAAAGTACTCTGGAATAAATTAAGAATTATCTGCATCAAAAATGTTTTATAATAATGTTAATGTCTGATTTTGGGATTAACCTAACAAACCTACTGCATTAAATTTTGCCAACATAAAAGATATTAAATGAGAGTTGTACAAGATCATTCCTCATACATGGAAATTATTTTGTTTCATCAATGTTTTTTAACTTATTTGAGATACTTAAATTCATGTATTATTTTTTCAAAAATAATTAACAAACAATCAGACTCAAAACAAAATTAATAAACTATACGAAATATAATTTCCAAATAAACTTAAAATATTCTGGATTACATATCCCATTGCTAATGAAATATATATAAAATGGCAAAAATAAAAATGCTTTTTCCACATAAAATGAAAATAAGCTTTAACATCTACAGAAATATGTAATATTTATCAGAATCTTAAGATCAATTCATTTTCTATGCAAGTTTTAAAGAAAATATACCATTTGCTAACATTACATGAATCAAAATATATGGTGTCATTTCTTTCATGGATGAAAATAAATCAATCAGAAATGTAATACTGAGAGCTATGCTGATAAAATTAAAATAATTTTTTTAATTAAGATTACAAATTTATTTCAGAATCGAAATACAGATATGATACACATTTACCAGGCAACCAAACTGTAACATTTGTTAAAAAAATACTTGAATGGTATTTATAGTTAAATATCATGAAATTAATAAAAAAATGTGTGATCTCACTTTTTCTCTATTCCAAAAATACTTCTTTAACTGAAAATGAATAAGTCAGATTAAACATTATTGTTTTCGAAGAACAAAAAAAAAACTGTTATTATAAGCATTACTTGAATAGCTCATTTACAAGTCTGCAGAGAGGATTTATCAATGGAGACAGAATTCAACATTAGCCTGATTAGTATTTTTTTTTCCCTTTTAATTTTAGTGTTTTGTGTGTTGATTCTCACATTTGGCATCTCTATTTTCTCCATTCCTTGCTAAATCAAATTAGGACTTATTATTCATGACACACTTTTTGAATGAAATATAAAACTTCCTCCTAAAAACACATGTTAATTTACTTTCTTATGAAAGGAGTTTTTCCAATTTTCCATAAGAAAAGTTAATTAAAAATTTAATAACATTTTTTTTAATATTGCAAAAAAAAAAAAAAAATTAAAGTTAGTTTATAAAAGTATTTTTTAGTCCAAGTTTTTCTTTCCCTTTGAGTTGAATATGGATATGATTTTTTACATATATTTACATTTAGAACCATTTTTTATTATAAAAAAATATTCCATAAATATACAAAATATTTCACTCCTCTTACAAAAAACAATGCACATACAATAGTGGAGAAACTTTTCAAATATTACTATACATTTTCTATGAAAAAATAATAGAACTTTGCAAATTTAAAAAATTTTAACTTTTTTTTCCATATAAAAATTATTTCTTAAAATTTAAGTATTACTTAGAGAAAAAAAATATTTAGCATCACTATAAGCATAAGTACCATCGACATAAGCATAGGAAATTTGTAACCATATTGTGTAACGGCCTTCTTTCAAATGGTACCTGAATGCAAAAACATCTCACAAATTATGTCCAGGATCAACTAATAGGGAAAAAATTCTTTGACAAAAAAATTACTTTTATAATTCTGTAGAATTATTAAAATATTATTAAGCACACAAAAAATATCTAAGCTCTACTAATAACATGAAAAGATACGTATCACAAAACCAAGGAGTCTTAAATATGGTATTCCACAATTACTCGCATGTCCTAGTACTCTTAAATCAAATTGAAACTTAACTCATAGAACAATCTTGAAAACATCATTAAGTTATTTTATTTAATGATGTTACTTGACAAATAACAAATAGTGTAGTAAACAAATATTTACTTATTTATAAATTCATTAACACTACACCTTGAACATTCTCCGAGCTCAACTTAAGTATGTCTGAGCTTTTTTTGGTCATGTGCTCCCCTGTTCACCCTCTGAATCTGCCTCTGCAAGAACATACATATATAAGGCTAAAAGCCATAGACATAGTTGAGTTCTTTTGGGGATGTCAAACTTCAGTTAAAAATATTTACTATGATTATAATTACATATTTTATTTACACATATTATACATTTTAATAATGTATATGGTAACATTTAATACATTGATGCTACATATTTAATTATGCTTATGGTTCAATATATTAATTCATTAAATATTATAGAAATAATTTAGGTATTAATGTATTCTTTAATTATTATGTTATAGATAACTAAATCAGAAGTCCTAACTCAAATAAAAACACCTCATGTAAGGGCATTGATGCATGTTGGATTTTATGTGGCTCTGCCATTAATATAATAAGTTGAGAACCAAATCAGGTATTGACCTCGTAATCAGACCATTGTACAGAATTACATACTACAGTTAAATGACTTTTGGGTACTTTTCCATTT
>BMAW01085161.1:0-11662 GCA_019974015.1 Nephila pilipes | reverse complement strand
TTGGTGTCATCTGTAGTTCAAGGAAATTAAGTAAACTATTACACTGTTGGCATTGTTTATAAGGTTTGAATTGCGCCCGAATAACTATTTTCAAAACTTATCAACTTCAGAAGCTTGTGTTTTAAAAATTTTCTACAGTAGCTAATGTAATTTTAAAATAATTTACTTTTTCATATGAAAGACGATTTCATAATCCATTATAACACAACACACTGTTTGGAGCAGCATAATCAAATTGAACATTTTTGGGTTAATAAATATTTGCATTCCCTCAGTCGACCTTTCAGTTAATAGTGTTAAGTTGATATAATTTATTATTTCTTAATGAATGGTAATTTGTACATAGCATTGATTTATTTATTTTCAATGATTAATACTTTTGAGTTTCATTTTATTTAAAATAATAGATATTGAATATCAGTGGACCTTAGTGTATAACAGTTTCTAATGATCAAACGCAATAAATTATCTTCCTTTCAAATAGTATGTGAAAATATTGTAACTTGTAACAACCTAAAATTAATCAAAATTCGTCATACATTTATTAGTAGAAATGAAGAAGGAACAACTGTTCACAATAACTATTATTCTATGAATTTTGTGAGCGAATGAGTTTCGTATTCGTCCGTTAGGTTATCATAGTGAAATTAAATTAGACCAACAGGATTAAATCTATATATCATCATATTATACGATATACAAATTGTTATTTTGATTCTAACAGCTGTATTATTGTAAGTTTCTGATATTTCTGTAGCTTTTCAGTTCATTTTACTCTCGATAATGAATAATTATAACTATGTTTTTTTTTTCTTGGAGAAAAAGCTTGACGTTCTCTGCATAAACACCAATAACGAAATTTCAAAAATCTAGAGAAAACTGATCCGGCAGCTCAACATTTCAAAGGATGATATTTTTACATTATGGTATATGAACGATCTGCCTCCTAGAGCGCCACCTAGCGGACGCTATAGGATGGATGCCAACTGGAGCGCTAATAACCTGCAATATAAGCGGATGAGCTGACTAGTAAAATTGGTATTCCACTCCAAGAAATAAATAAATGTATACTCTTCTAATAATACTTAATTGTTTGCCTTTAAAGAGTTATGTAAAGTATAATGTTTAAATAAATGTAATTAAATCTAGGAAGGTATATATATATTTAGATAATTTTCGCTTAAAGACCCTCTGTTAACCCTTACAGAGTTCAAAACATGGCACCCAAGTTTATATGAATGGCAGCCCAACGCACAGGGAAAGCGTCCAGTTGAGATCATCATTGTTTAAGATACTAAAGCAAGGTCTCGGTTTATTTTCCAGTGTTTGTCTAGTTATTTCCTACCTTGAAATAAAAGAGGATTCTTCACCTTAGGATTGCACGATTTACAGAAATGTTTTTCATTATACATAGAATATGTCATTGTAATATTTTATGTCAATCCTGATGAATAGCAGAATATAAATGAAATTAGATGAAGTGGGATAACAAATATTTGACTTAGCAGAATATAAATGAAATTAGATGAAGTGGGATAACAAATATTTGACTTAAGTATTTAATCTTACTCTACAATTTTGTAATATATCAGAAACGTAACTAGTACTTTATTGTCATATTATAATTTGAAAGGAAACCAGAAGATTTATTGTAGAAAGCGTTAATTGGAAGGAATAGGTTTTACAGTGTTATTATCGATAAGTGAGGTATATGAAATACAGAAATAATTTTGTCTTATTAACACTTTTGAATATATAAGTGGATAAATAAATATTATTTTTTTTAGAAAAAAAAGTAAAAGTTTTTAACAATTGAGGTTTTCAAATGCTTTTTCTTGTGGTGCATTATATAATGGAAACGAAATGCATTTCGAAATTCATGATTCATTAATTCTCTTTGATGTATACTGTCTTTATTATGTTATGTTGTTATCTTCAGAACATAATTGTTTATCTTAAGTGAAAAAATTTTTTCTTTATAAGGTAGTCAACTTTTTTTGAATTTCATTGAATTTAAATAGTTTTTTTCATTTTAACCCGTTCACTCCCAGCTTATGATATTTGATACGCTCGCGTTTCCTCTCCTGTGCCCAACGAATCACATTAGATACTCTCCGTGAGTGTCTTCTACGGCCGAAGGAATCAATAGAGATACGCTTGATGAGAACGTTTTATTTGATTTTTTAATATGACTATATGGCATTACATATCTAAATAGATAGGTTATTTACAGTGCTGACCTTGATGATATGGGGTTAGATTTCACTTCTGGCTATCAGGAAGGGGGGGAGTATTTGTTAAAAGCATGTGTTGCGGCACAGTTCTTTAAATGTAACGACATGAATAAAGGGTGCACTTTATTCGATTTGCTTTTTCTTTCTTATTTTCATCTTAGAAGTTTGAATGAGAATTTATGGACGTTTATGGGGGTTAAGGCTTTTAGTAGCAGATGCTCCCAGCTGTTCGTTTCATTCGGTCGGTTTTTATTTGTAGCGATAGTCATGACGACAAGAAAGTATATCTCTGATACTCAGATTTGCGAATTAATAAATGAATCTGACAGTAATGTCTGCGAAAATAATCCAAATCTGTACATAGCCATTAAATGAAAAAAAGAAAGAAGATGTGCCCTTTGCACAAAATCTTGAGTGAAGCGTCAAAAGTTGACAAAATATGAGTGTAAGACATGTGATGTTGGACTATGTATTGAAGATTTTTTTTATAAAAAAACATACAGCAAAATAAGATTCATTTCTTATATCTTATTATTCCATGTAATGGTACATCATTACACCATGAAATTTATGCAACAAATGTAAGTATATTTTGTATTTTCTTAAATGATACGATTTTTTTTATATAATTTTATGTATAAAATATACAATTTTGGAGTAAATCTTTTTTCCTCCCTTCTTTCGTATGTATTACGTTTAATGCATTTTAAATAATATAAGTAAAAACCAAAATATTCTAATTAATAGCCGATTTTAGAGGTCTTTTTTTTTCACGAATTAGGCTTAATATGTAAAATCGTCTGGGCATAGCGTAACACTCCGCGGTAAGAAGCCGCGAAGCACTTTTTTTTTCTCCCTCCTGTACCGAAAGAGTTAAAGCATGTACTTGAGGAAATATTATATATATATATATATATATTAAGTCTAACGGAAAGTCCTTTCGGCTTGTGAAGTGAAGGAAAATAATGCATTTGTGGTTCATTTATTGTGCAGTATAATTTCCGTCGCTACTAGGATTGGTCTATAAACATTCCAGCTGCGTGAAGTGAGATAAGTGAGAAAAATTTGTTTAATCGAATTGTCACATGCACTTGTCTGTTTGCTCGTCACGAAAACAAACCCATTTTGGACGGGATGATAACTGGTGATGAAAAATGGATTATTTTCGAATCCATCGTAAGAACACGAGCGTACTTTCAGCATTGACTATTAGTAACATTCACCTCTAAATGGAGTGTAAATAAGAGAATTCTGTTCATAGGGTGGGATGTCCAGGAACCAATACATTTCGAGCTTTTCAAACCTAACAAAAAGCTCAATTTTAATTGATATTGCCAGCAAATAGATGGTTTAAACAAAGCATTGAAGGAAAAGAAGCTGGCGATTTGCAGTATGAAGCACATCGTATTGCAAGCCCAATTACGCCAAACCACACGCTGCTCTGACGATTCGTCGAACAATCACAGAGGTAGGATGAGAATTTCTGTCACATCCACCATACTCCTCAGACATAGCACCCTCTAATTATCAAAATATTTTAAAAGGAAAAAAAATTTCAAAATTGTAACGCATGTCTACCAAGCATTACTAGAGTTCTCTGTCTCTAAAGACAAGACATTTTTGAAAAATGGTACTTACAAATTACTATCGCGCTAGCAAGAGTTCATAAGTAGCGACGGAAAATATATATTATACAATAAATACTAAACGTATGAAAAATGTATGGTTTCTTTTCACTTCAAGAAAGGGAGAGAACTTTTCGGTAGACCTAATATATATATATATATATATATATATATATATTGCTTTGAAAATATAAATGAGGATGTAATTTTATAAATTTTTGTGATTGCTTTTCTCTTTTACATAAAGAGTGTTTGGGATAAAATATTTATTACAGTCATCAAAATTATTTGCTTAACGTATAATCATTGTTGAATATCACTATAATTTTAAAATTTATCACAAGGTGTTATTATTTTCAATATTCATCTTAAAGTATTAAACAAGTAACAAAAAAGTGATATTATATATATATATATATATATCGCAAATTTAGAACTAGCTAGGAAAAGGAATCTGCAAGTGTTACCTACAGAATTGATTCTGCTCGTCTCGGATGATTTGAAAGTGCTTCAACTAAAAAATGTGATTACAGATTCATCCACTTATGATGAAGAATTTGTAGATTCTTATGATCAACATAATTGATGAGAGGAAATTGGCTGAAGAAATAGCTAAAAATGACAGTTTAACGATAGCTGAATAAGAAAAAGAACGTAAGAAAGTTGCTGAGAATTAAAGATTTGAAAGGGAGTGTCGTTTCGAGTTGAAAAAACAAAGAATTCAAATTGAATTACAGAACATAACTCAAAAGGAATTCACAATTCATGAAACGGATCAATCCAAAATGAATATTACTAGAGTTGCCCCTAAATTTAACCCATGAGATGAAGAAATCGGATTGTATTTAACATTGTTTGAATGTCAAATAAAATTTTTACATGATCAAGAATCAAATTGTTTTCCTTATTTGATTAGTGTTTATTTCCGACAGAAATGGGGCAGCTTATTGTTAAATAGGATGAGACCTTTTAGATTACCGAAAAATTAAGTAAATGTTACTTAAGCGTTACAAGTTGACTGTCGATTTTTCAGATATTATTTTTTGCAACGCAAAAAAAAAAAAGAAGCCCGATACAACTTGGAGAGACTTCTACTTTGAACTAGCATCATATCATATTCTGTAAAATGGATTACAGAACTAAACATTAAAAATTTTGAACAGCTAAGAAATCTAATTATTTGAGACCAAATTTTGAAGGAAAAAAAACACCTTCGGATCTTATTGATTCATGGGCAGACTGGAACCAGCCATTGGAATTATTAGAAAAATTAGATGCTAATGAAAATGTTCAAAACGGATTAACGAAGTTTCCAGTGCCACCTAAGTTGCCAAATTTTAGAAGGGAGTTCCAGAAACCAGAGACAATATCTAAACGACATCTAAAGAATCTAAATATGAGAAAAAATACAAGAAATCCAAGTATGCGATTTCTATTCCGTAAGAAAGGACCATCCAATTTATGTGTGTGGAATACCTGGTTATTTACAGCCCAAATGTACTAAGTCGTCTTCATCTAATGGAGAAGAAAAGGTGTCTGTTAATAAAGTCAATGTGTTTACATTCGAAACAGCAACATTTCCTTCCGGTAGATTCGTCTTCGAAATTTGTGAGATAGAAGCTGCTGTATATGCTGATATTGGTGCATGTCGCTCTATTTCAGAATAAAAGTTGCATCATATAAACTACGAAGTAAAAATGTAAGATTTAAACCCAAGAACACTTTTTTGATACTCATTGATGATACATAAGTCAAAGTGGTGGACTCGACTATGGTTTTGAATTTTACTGTTGAATGTAAAGGGTACCGACAGAGATTATTGTTTTTCCTGAAGCTAAAGGAAATAGAGTTCTTTTAGGAACGGACATTCTCAAATCTAGTGGGATTGTTCTAGATGTCCGCTAAGATCCTTCGCATTCCTAGTATCCTTTCTAAGAAGTGCTTTCAAAGAGTGAAAACTCCGTATCCATTTCTAAGAAAAAAATAGGAAATATTTCCTCTTCAGCTAAAGTTCTTAAAGCGTCTACTTTGTCGAATCTTCCAAGTGAGGAAGGTACACATTGAACTAAAGAGCAACTTCAACAGCTAAATCTCTTAATACATGAGTTCAAGAGGTGCTTTGAACCAGGGAGAGTACCAATGTCATTTAATAAACATCGCGTAAAATACAAAAAAAAGTTCTTCAGTTTCAGAACCCCCTTATTAAATGGTTCTTACAAAAAGAAACTTGCTAAGAAAGGAATTAGTCTCTCGGCTAATGTCGTCATCGGAGAATAAGGATCACCATAAGCCAGTTAATCCTTAATTATTTACCCTGAAATTGTTAAGCCCTTAAGTGTAATGTCTAAATAAACGTAATTAAATTTTTAGAAGATATTCGTTATATAAAAGTACCTTCAGCCTTTGATATCCATTAAGAGTTTGAGACTCAAATAATTTGTGCTGTGATGGTTCATACCTTTACATTTGAAATTTTCTTTTTCGGATATATGTAATATAATTAAATCTATTCTACCAAATTTTAAACATATATAATTTTAAATTTAAAATTTAATAGGCTTTCGAATTACATATCTTATAAGTTAGAATTTTCAAATCTAAAATTAGATTAAATATTCATAGTTGTGAGGTTGGGCTATTCGTGGTTTTCTCTTCACTAACCTTGGAGACTTTTGATTAAAATTGATTGCTATAAATAACAATTTCTTCCCAACCAAAAATGAAACGTGAGTATTTAAATTAGAGGCTGGTAGAAATAAAGTGAAGTGAGATAGATAGGAAGTATATAAGCTAAGCGAGAGATACACGATTGAGGTCGAGTGACTCTGGCGTTGAGCATTGTCCTATAGCCGTAGACGAGATCGAGAATCGCTACAAGTTATCGATAGCATAGTGGAGCCTAGAAGTCGAGTCAGCCTCAACTTCGACGCTTTGGAAAGACTCTGTTAATTTGGTATTAGTGAGACAGGCAAATATATTTGAGGAGTTATTTTGGGAGAGTCGATGTTCATTTGTCGTTATAGTACTAAACTGTGGAATAAATATAGTGTGTGAAATCTGTCTAACGTCTTCTTGTATTAACTTATTGACTCTTTAGTGTTAGTATATTTAGTTCAGCTACGGCACAAGAGGCGAATAGGAATACAATGTAATCACATAGTTATTGCGGAACATAAAAATTTAAAATATTTTAAAGTTAAAGATATTGAACAGCTTAAGGTAAACTTACCTATACATTTCCTTAAACATTTCCTGAAAATAAACGAATAGGAATCATGTAGTAGAAATGTAGAACAAATAATTTATAACTAGATAGGAAAGGATTTGAATTAAGTTTGTGTAATACATACTCTCCATCATAATTTACATACAAAACATGAATCTATTAAATAAGTAATTTTTTAAATATTTAAGTCAAAATTGCTTGTTATATATATATGTAGGATTTTCCATCCAATTATTATTAAGCAATTAATTTTATTTTTTCAATCTACTGTAAAACCAGTTCCTCCGATACTCAGTAGATGTCGCCAGGAATCAAGAGTCATGTGATAAGCTCATGCAGCGCCACCTATTCCAGAACAAAACTGAGTGAAGCTCGTTTTCGCGCTCTCTTTTACCGCTACTTTCTCCGCTTCTGTTGTCCTTCGCAACCCGCGTCGGAAGTAAACTTCAACGCCCGAGCACGTTCCCCACGTCCATCAATAATATGGGTTAAATGAGGCAGCCATCTATCTTTATCTGATGAACTGGTCAACTTACTTTTCACATAATATTGTAAATACTTTTCATTCTTCATCATCTCTCCTAATAAACAAGTAAAGCTACTGCAAGCTTCATCCTTGAATATCATCAACATTACATGGAATCCGAAATTACCCCCCTAGACAACCAGCCCATTGCGTAAGAGCAAACCATTGTAGATTCGGGATGTACAATCTCCTTCACCCCAATATCTACAAAATTTATGGGGATTTCGTCCGGGATTACTTCAAAATTTATGGCGGCTCCAGCAGGGATTACTTCAAAATTTATGGCGGCTCCAGCAGGGATTCCTTCAAAATGTATGAGTGATCGGACCGGGATTGTGTCAAAATTAATGGGAGAGAACTACAAGAAGAAAAGAAAATTGATGCTCGCCCTGAGATCAACAAAATTTAACAGATGCTAATGCCGACGTATGCCTTTACAGTAAGAATAGCCAGTGTCCAGTGACGACGTATGCCTTTACAGCAAGAATAGCCAGTGTCCAGTGACAACGTATGCCTCTACAGCAAAAATAGCCAGTGTACAGCGATAACGGATCTTCTACAAAGAAAATGTGTGCCTCATCCATTTCCACGATTAGTTTCCTACGACGACGAGTGTGTCCCGCCTACAAGTAGAACCTCAGTTTTTCTATCATCAAATGCTTCTTCGCATCAAGTATTTATTTGTGCTAGTGATAATCTAAATGTGTGCTTAGTTTAAGCTCATAGGCCGTCGATTCCTGAAAGAGCGTTGTTTAAAAAATATATAAATATACAATCCAGCGTATTTTAATGTGCAAGTTTCATCGCAAGATTCCAGGTACTGTAAAACATTTATTTTTTCGGACAATCATCTAATTTTAATGAAGTGCCGTCATGTAATGTTTTTTTTAATTATAAGAAGAAATATCTGAAGAAAAAGTAAATTAAACGTATTATTTTATAAGTGCATTTTTATACATATATATTTTCAAATTGTCATCTTAAGTTCAAAATCTAGGAGTGTCTTTTTTTTATTATTGTGTGTGTGAATTGATATGCCTTGATATCAAATCAGTCAGCGTTTTCACGCCAGAAACGAATAAATGCATAAGTAATTAGACTTCCTCTTTCAAAATCGTAAGCATTTTTCCCTTTTCCCATGAGATATATTCGCTGTAGTCAAAACAAATTTCTGCTGTTCCATTTCACTCTCTCAATGAATGATAACTTATTACTTTTAAAAATAGGTTTGGTAGTCTAGTGAATTCCAAATTAAGCAAATTGAAAGTGTATTCTCAAAATAGATGATTTTGTTTTTTTTATTCTATGATTATTTCACTGCATGTCTGAATATTTTTTTTGGTTCCAATTGAATTACTTATATTCTTTCACAATGTTTAGTTTTAGTTCTGTGGAAAATTTTAACTAAGGGATTTCAGATTGATATGATAAATAATTCTTTTTTTTAAAAAAAGGTGCACTTTAACAAATTATATTGCAATATTATTTTCACAATTTATTTCAAGTATCCTTGCATTAATTGTGTTCGATATATATTTTGATACACATACATTTATTTAAGAAAATTAATTAAACGATATTCACCATTATAAGCGTGTTTCATTTTAAAATCACTTTTGTTGTTATTACGCAAAAACGATTAGAGTATAATTTTTCAAATTTATTGATTCTATTTAACTATTCTCATATTAATTTTAAAATGTCGTACCTCACTAAAGGACGTCGGGAAGATATATTTATCCTAGCGAAAGAATTAGATCTAAAGCCTGATTCTTCAATGACAGTTAAGAAATTAAGGGACTTAATCACTAAAGATACTGAATATGATGAGGAATTCACTAAAAATTTGTTTACGAGTATAATAGAGCAACGAAAAGAAAAAGAAGAAACATTGCGCCTTGAAACACTACGAAAAGAAGAAATTGAAGAAAAGTTGCGCCTTGAAACACTTGCCGAAGCACAACGAAAACAAGAATTTGAAGAAAAATTGCGTCTAGAAACCCTTGCTATAGAAGAGAAACGACGACAAGATCAACATGAAATTGAGCTAGAGCGATTAAAATTAGAGAATCAACTCAAATTATACTCAACGGTTGACGAAACCAACCATTCGAAATTACTAGGCAAGGAAATATCCAAATTTCTCCATAAATATGAAGTTAAAGAAGATATTAGCTTATATTTAGTCTTATTCGAACGTCAAGTGCAACGATTAACAATTTCCAAAGAACATTGGGTTTCATATCTTTTAGGACTCTAACCGTCCGAAATTTCTCACATCATCGCACGTGAACCAGAGGAGATAGCAAACGACTACGACCACGTAAAAGAACTTCTACTTAAAAGATTTAAATTAACGCCGGAAAAGTTTCGCCAGTTATTTACCACGCATCAAAAAGTTTATAGCCACACTTGGACCGATTTTTATCACGAACTTGCAACATATTTTGACGGATGGACATCAGGGTTAACAATCGAATCTTTTGAAGAATTAAGGAAACTGATCATCTCAGATCAAATGAAACGTAGAGCTCCTACAGACTTTAAGCAACATTTTCTAGACGAATGGACAACGATAAATTCGCCAGCCGAATTAGCAGAAAAGTTCGAAGAGTATGAAAACGTCAGGAGAACATTAAATCAAAAGCCAGTTAATACGCATTTTAGAGGGAAACAAGATTTCAGAGCTTCAGAACAATTTCGTCAGTTTGAATCGCCACGAAAGTTCGAGCAGAGTAGATCAGGTGGGAAAGTTGCAGCAACCACTAGTTACAATCGACATCACGATGCTCAATCCGCCAGTCACAGAAGTCATGAAATGAAATCACGTAAACTCAAATCGACGGATCGAAAATCGAACTCACGGCAGAGAAAGGTATTCGAATTCAAATGTTTCTTATCACGCTCAAACGAATTACTCCAGGTTTAGAAGATTCAGCGAAAGAGCTAAATACAAGCCAGCCGAAGAGAACTACGAATTTCACGAGAGAAACAAGCAAGCCTACGGCAACATGTGCCACTATCAGTCAAGAAAATCTACGCACCAAGGAAATAATGTTTGGAAACAAGAAAATTACTACGCTTATCGACACCGGAAGTACCGTCAGTCTACTACGAGAAAATACTAGCAGAAGAATCTTCGATCCAACGAAACTAGCGAAGAACAAAATTGTCTTAACAGGCATAGGTGATGCTCAAGTGACAACGATAGGATCTTTCGAACAAGAATTTCAGATGGATGAAGAAAACTATTCACTAACTTGGCATGTAGTACCTACAACGAAACTAAAGTACGAAGCAGTCATAGGTTTAGATATTTTAGAACGAGCATCAGTCAACTTCACGGAAAATGGTGTAGAATTTGAAAAATATGAAAAGCAAGCATTCTCAATGCAGATACAAGCGGAAAACGTCGAAGAAGTAGAACTGAATCACATAGGAGATCCCGAGATCAAAAAAGAACTTACGGAAATGATAGAAAGCTACAAGCCTGAAAAGACGGCAAGCACCGATGTTACCACGAGAATTATTTTAAAGGAGGATGAACCAGTTTATCAATCGCCACGCCGATTCGCATTCACGAAAAGAGAAAAAGTAAACAAGCAGATAGAAGGATGGCTCAAAGAAGGCATCATATGCCCAAGCTCATCAGAATACGCCAGTCCAGGCTTACATATTTACAAATATAGAAGAACAGAGTTACAAAGCAAAGATGCTACGAAGAATACGGAAGACGTACAATCTGAGAATTGGAAGATTTACAAGAAGAAGAAAAAAAAAAAAAAATCTGCGGAGATGATATAGTTACACAATACGAAAAGAGATATAAAACTTTTTTCTATCAACACCATTTGAATATCAAACATAGTTATTGGTGAATTTTGTTTGATTTAATTTCATACTATATTGTTTTCCTTTTATGTATTAGATATTATCTTGTGTTATTAGTTATTTTGAAAATTCCAGTATAGCTGGAGGCCAGCTCTATTTGGAGGGGTCGAACTCTGTAGGATTTTCCATCCAATTATTATTAAGCAATTAATTTTATTTT
>BMAW01085150.1:0-14757 GCA_019974015.1 Nephila pilipes | reverse complement strand
ATATTAGTGATGACACAAGATAACATCCGAGGTAATCGGATGTCATAAACTTGTCTTCTTATTCCAGTCATTACTTCTAATGTCGTTTTTACTCATCTATTAAAAGCACATTCATATGGACCGGGACCAACAGAACTATCCCATAATTGTAGGTGTCCCTTATTAGGAAGTGTCTATTTCAAGAAGTGCTATTGTGTTTCGAAAAGCCTATTTAATATTATTTAGTTAAGGAAATTTTTCGGAAAAAATTTACAATAAATTTGTAATTAATCATTTTAAAGAACTAATTACAGCTATTTTAATTACCGTTATTTGACAATTTTCTTATTCATTTTTTTAAGTAGAAAATTACATCACGTGAACTATGTTTTATTGGTGATAAATGAGTGATTGCGTTTATTTCTTCGATCATTCTATTAGAAACAACAGTTCGAAATAATTTTATAACAATTTTGAACTAGGTAATTAAAATCCCCTTCTGTAAATTCTTAAACATCTGATAGTAGTATATATATTAATTTATGACATACTAAAAGCTATGGGATATTTTGATATTAAAAAGTTTGAGTCATTTTAATAAAAAAAAAATAGTTTTCTCTTACTCAAAAAAAGAAATAGACTTTTTATAAAATTGATCTCCGAAGCAGAAGTCAATTACTTGATTTCTTTTCAAAGTTAATTTCTATGGAGACATACAGTAGCAAAAAATCATTCTGAAAAATTCTAAGGATTAAAATCGAGTATTACTTTATAACCAAATAAGAAAATTTCTTATATTTCCTCATTCAGATGGTACATATATTAACATAAAAACACCACAAAATATAATTGAAGTCGTCTAGATTAAATTCCTTCAGTCATCTTTTTGCCTAAAATTCAGTAAAGAAATAATAATTTAGAGACGCAAAATAACTAAATTATTTAAAAGGAAATGATGTTGAAAGCAAATTTAATCATTTTGGAAGAAAAGATAAAGTATTGATAAAAATTACGGAGAAAAACGTATTTTCCCTACACGAATTCAGGGTTTGCAGGTATCCATTCCTCCAACCAGTTCTCACATACGCTAGCTCAGTTTGGGGGCATGCAGCACATTCTCACAACTCTTAGGAAAAATCGTAAAATATCATGCTCAGACAAACTCTTACAGCTTATTCGTTTCATGAGAAACTAAGATATCAGAAATATCCCCACCCTTAAAAAATTATTACACAAACAACACATAAATTTTTGGAAAACATTGACACCAACGAGAATAGGATAATTTAAAATCTAAAGAATTGAATACACTCTTGAAAATTGCATTAACAGATCCAGAAATATCTTAATTTAGTTTAACTTTTTAGTTTAAACTTCTAAATTTGATACAGTTACTACCACTTTTATATTCAAAATTGAAGCTTTTTGAGAAAATATACTCTATAAAGGCTGCTGCCTTTTGGAACAGCCGTCTCGACCTATAGGATAGTTTGCTCTCGAGCGGGTTGTTATAAACACCGTTTCAAAATTTTTCCTTCTTTCACCAGGGTGAGGAGCTACTCCATGACTGGCTAATCACCTAAACTATATATAATCTCCAAATTTCTCTCAACCAATAGTAAATTCAATATGTTTCTACTTTTTCTTTTTTTATAAACATCAATGTTTTTTCTTTATCTAATCTTTAAATATTTCTAAGCGGCAATGTTTTTATTTTAAAAGTTCTTATAGCTATTAAAATTTCTTGGCAAGTAACAACCTGAAGTAACTCATTTTCAGCACTTCCAGATGGGTGATTAAAGGTAGAAAGAGACCTTTGTGCTTTATCAACCATCAAATTACAGACATCAATTTAAAGTTCAGGGATGCGAACAGAAATGATCGAGCTATTGAAAGACTACTCTGAATGGTTCTTAATGAGTCAAATGTTGTTTGTGAAATAATATGCTTGAAAATGAATAGAAATGTAAAGGCCAATGAGATGCTTTTTCTCTATTGATCCTCCATTGTAAAAACGAATGCCCTTTCCTAATTTTAATTTTACCTTTCAGACCTTTCTTAATCATCATTTCGATCTCTCTGCTTTTCATTTGAAATGGCGAGACGTATCTGCTGTGTAAAAGCTTCTGTCTATCAGCCATTTTGAGTTTGCGAACATTATGTTAATTTCATGGAATTGCTACGTTTCCCTTCGAAACTAGAATAACATATTTATTTGAATACAATAGTTTTAATTTTTTGGTAAGAGTTTTGTTTAAAATTTTTAATTAAAATATATATCAAAACCTTTTTTTAAAAGATCTAAAAACATGCAAATCAGTTATTAAAATATATATGAAAGTATTTTCAAATATCCGAGGAAAAATTTAATTCCACATACACCTTCATTATTTTTGTTCTTTCATATGTACTTTATTACATTCCAAAAACCGAATAGTTTAGGTTTAAGATGGAAAGAAAATATTCCACAGCATTAACATTACTTTCACGAATTCAAAATGACTGATAGAAGGGAGCCTAAAGTAAATCTTTGAAACGGGCAGAAATAGTTCACCGGAAAAGTTCAATGATTTTTTTTAAAGAAATAGATATGTTTACCAGTTCATTTGTTTTGGTTACTTCAATAAAAATTCTTTAAATTCCTTTTCTTATTTACAAAATTAATGAGGAATCATAGTACAGTTAGCAATCTAGAGTTTCTTAATCATTGATTCACTGGTAAAGGTTGATCAAATATTAGTAGAGTTTCGTACTTAACTATCATTATAATTACACGGATTTCAAAATTTAGAAAATAAATTATTAGCTCACGTATTGTGCTCAAAATGAATCACCTCTGTCATAATTCAAAAATATTTATAAATTCGATTGCCAATAGCTTGATGAAGTGATAGATAATATTAGCTGAGAAAATGCACAGTAAATGAAAAGAGTGATAATCAAGATGATTTTCATTGTGTGTTTCTACATTATTTCATAAAAGTTAAAATTGATGTTCTCTTTCAAATGTCTAGTAAATTGGGTCTCTATGTTTAAATCACTATTTATGCAGAAAAACTAATCCACCATGTTAAATCTTTTGGTAAATTATTTGTGAAGTGGCGCTGCGATCAGCTTTCAAAATGTACTATTTTTTTGAGATATAATGAGTCAGTGTGAGTGTCTTTAATTGAAATGATTGGTATACCAAAATGTCGTTTCCAAAAAAAAAAAATTCGATATTATTAGAAATATCTTTAATTAGATAGTTACAGTCCGCTAAAAGTTTTGAAAGCAGCAAGTGCTGCTGCATTAACACGCAGTTTATAAGTTTAATATAAAGTGGGCCATTAAAGATCTGCCATATAGCCGGGACTGATGCACGTTAAACTTTCGAGGCTCAAAGTTCTCCCTTTAGCTTGGTGTGGAAGCTTGGACAGGGATGTGCCAGCTCAGATGTCGACCTCGTCACTTGACCGATGTCCTTCACCAATTGCCTTGGTGTTGTTTCTAGTGCGACGTTAATAAAACCAATCAAATTGATTTTAAGTGGCAAAAAATATTTTTTGTAAATAAAGTAATAATTTTTTAAGGTTATGAATTTTATGTTGAATTAAACTATTTAAATTTTATATGAATATTTTTATAGCAAGTTCGAAAATTAAGGAAATAAAATGCTCAGATAATTAATTGTTTTGCATGATAATCTCAAATACTTTTTTTTAATTTAAAAAAGTTCGTCTAAATTTTCAAAGTTAAATTGCTTTATTTTTTTTGGCAGCTATTCGTGAGAATTTCATTTTATGTTGTTGTTCAATCATATTTTTAAACTTGTTTTGCAGCTAAAAACGAAGCAGGTGTATCAATTTGAAATGGGCTTAATTCTAAACATATTTCTTCCGTTCTATTGTGTTCTATTTTCTTCCTACTTTCTTCTTTTTCTTTTATTGTTTTTCTCTGCCTTTGATGACACTTTTGTATTTTGTTTTTTACTTCCTCTTTATAATAGAGTCCGCTTGCTAAAATTAATTATCTAATTTCCATTGCTAAATTCGAAGGAGGATCTCTGACCCGATTCTTCTTCGCTTCGTTTTACATTTCTTTACATGAATTGCAAAATTATTAATACTGGTTAAGGAAGAAAGAAGAGCATTAAAATTTTATTTGCCTCTTAATTATAATTTAAGTACTTTTTAGGTATCGATATAATTTCCTTAATGGATAAATGTTTTTCAATAATAAAAAGTAATAAGTAATATTGTAGAAAATAAAATATACTTGGAAAAATTTCTCTTTTTAAAGGCATTTTCAGGAAATGTCAGATTTTTTTGAATATTTTGAATGGTAGAATTCTTTTTTGTAGCCATCTTACTAACCTCATTTACATTCACCATCTGCATTCGATTCCAATAGAGTATTTACTAATGATTTTAGATACTACATTATTTATATATAATGACGTCCCCTATCGCTTAATTACAGACATTTCCGGACAGATATTCTACAACAAATAATTCGAGTTAAAACCAACGTTTTTATATCGAGGCAAAGTTTATTAAAAAAATTATTGAAATATTAGCTAAAACTTGTCGCAAATGTCTAAATATTGCATTGTTAGGCAAGGAAGAACGATTGCCAAAGTTTCAGAGCTCTAGCTTGATGGAAAGTTGGTTAAATTAACGATCGAAAATTTAATGACACACTGATACACACACACCAAGTGAAATACATAAAAACGTTTTAAAAAGTTTGTTCCCCTCTATATACATAAAAATGTTTTAAAAGGAATTTTACATAAAATATATTACATTTAAAGAAAACATGTTACATTTAAGACAAGGGAAGAATTTAAATTGTGTGAGAAGAATTTAAATTGTATTCCAAGATCAAGATTTCAAATTTTCATCTCATCAAAATGTTTACTTTAATCCTAATATTAGATTCTAACTCACACATATACGAGTGTTGGTGTACTGTAAAGCTGTAATTTTAAAAACAGTATTTATTCCTGAAATTAATATGTTTTATGTTTGTATTATTGTACCTCACAGGGTTATTATTATTACAACATATATTCCAGAATATGATAGAGTTTGTGGGCTGTACTTAGTCTTTGCTAAAGGTAAAATTTTAAATCTAGAATATTGCAAAAAGCGCTGAAATAAACTATAAAAAAGTCTGTGGCTGTACATTGCCCTTCAAAAGGGATATTTGTTAAAAGTGAGGAAAAAATAATTAAGTTTAACAAAACGAAAATGATTCAAGTTGATTGAAGAGTCGATCAATCATTAACAATAAAAAACAAAATTTACTAGATGTATTGAAATGTATATAGGTACATTTGAAAAGAAATGACTAAGTGCAGTCATGTGTGTACATGCATTTATGCTATAAAACCATCAGTAACGATATTACATAACTCAAACAAGGTTCTTAATTATTTATATACTTGCGTTATTGAAGCAATGCTAATATAGTAAGAATTTTCTCATAAAAAATTGTATTCAAAAATAAAAAAAAAATTAAAACAACTGAACAGATGATAGAGAAAAAAATTCGCATTCATAACAGGCAACAATACTTCTCATATTTATACCGTTAATTTCATAGAATGTGTTGTATGTATTAATAGTGTTATTTGCTATTTTTATAATATTAAAATTCAAGTTATCCGGCTACATTAAAAACTCGAATTTGGATGAAAGTATCGAATTTATTAAACTTATTCAATAAAATATTTGAAATTTTACAAAACTGCCTTCCATTCGTAGCGGCGATATATTGAAATCACGTTATAAGTATTTTAATATCAGACAATTTAAAAAAAAGAGGCCAGAAGTTTGAAACCGAAAGTTACAGTTTTCTCATACAACATTCTATTGTTTCTTTTATTTTTAAGAGCTTTTAGTGCTAATATTTTTAAAAAAAACTTTCAAAATATATTGATATTCAATTTTGAGAAATATGGCATCACATTTCGGAGTAGAATTTCCAAAATACCAGTGTCAATATGCACTCTGTTTACTATTCTCCTGAGCTACATTGCTTGAGTCGCATTCGAATTTCGCTTTTAATGTATTTTTTTTGTAATAAATAACAGTTTATATTACATAATAGCTTTTTTGACTAATATTCTTTTTTATTAAATCATGGGTAGTTCCAAAAATAAACATCAATGTAAGAAAGGAAAATTCCACGACTATCATCATTCTACTTGTAAGACAACTGAAACAGTCAGCACGAGCAGTGAATGTAAAATTGGAACTGAGGAAAATATAATGAAGGGAAGCTTGAAAAAAGAAATAAATATACTTGGTAATAGAATTTATTGAGTAAAAATAATTTCAAGTGCCATCGATATATTGAGCTCCCCATTGTGTTTATCACATTGCTTAGAACTTATGGAAGAGTCCAGTTTCGATTTTATTTCCTATATGCTGTTGAAATGCACAAACTGTAGCTTTGTTCGTGGTTTTTCGTCTACTAAAAAGGAAGCAAGATAAATGAAATCAATATTTAGTTTTTACTAGGTATGCGGTTAATTGTAAAAGGTTATAAAGCTTCGAAAATCTGAGTTCTGCATTAGACAAAAGTATGCCATGTTTATCAAAGTCAGCTTTCAGGAACTGTGAAAGATGTTGTTGAAAGTTGCATCAATTATTACACAAATTCTATGAATACAGCGGCTTTTGAAATAAAAGAAATGAATCATCAGGAGAAGTATTTATAAGCTGCGGTGTATTTTGTGATGGTGCTTGGCAAAGTCGAGACCACACATTATTAAATAAGTGTGTAGCAGCTTTATCCTTTAATATGGTTAAACTTGTGGATATAGAAAATGTGCCAAAGAGTTGTCGAATATGTGCCCAAAACAAAAGACTAAATGATCCTATGAGCACATTTGTTCACTAAATCATTCAGGGTCATTATCTAGCATGAAATCTGTTTATGCATATCGTTTCTTAAAGTGTTATGTAAGGTGACTAGATTTTAACATACGAAAAGAAAAGTGGGACACCATTGACGGGGGGCTCTTGATTAAAAATTTAGTACCTAAAAAAACCTACCTTTGATACCTAAATAAATTACTTACCTAAATCATCTGAATAACTTATTTGTTGGCATACTTGTTTAACTAACACATGGATCAATAAGTTCCGAGACTAACCCAGAGATGGCGCTCGTAGTAAACCAGTAACCAGGTCTTTCTAGAGTACTAACCTTTGCTTGAAACGTGTCAAAATTTTAAGTCGATCGGACCAGAAACAGTTGAGTTATCGAGGTTGGAGTAAAGTCGTTTTGTAGTTTGTTTAAAAAATGGAAAAAACCGAGTTTCGTGTTCTGATAAAACATTGTTTTTTAATGGGTAAAAACACCGTGCAAGCGAAACAATGGATTGAAAAATGTTACCCGGACTCTTGTCCATCAAAAGCAACGATTTAACGGTGGTTTGCCGAGTTTAAACGTGGTCGTACCAACACAAATGACGCGGAACGCTCGATTAGACCTGTGGAAGCCGTTACACCGGAAAATGTGAGTGAAGTGACAAAAATTATAATGAAAGATCGTAAAGTGAAGCTCCGTGAGATTGCTGAGATGACACATATATCATATGGAAGTGTATTTACTATCCTTCATGAAAAATTGAGCATGAAAAAGGTTTTTTCCAAGTGGGTGCCGCGATTGCTTTCGATGGAACAAAAACAGCAACGAGTCGATGATTCAGAAAGCTGTTTATCGCTATTTACTCGCAACAAAAAAGATTTCTTGCGTCGTTACGTGACCATGGACGAAACATGGATACATCACTACACTCCAGAGTCGAAGCGGCAGTCATCTGAGTGGCGCACAGCTGGCGAAAGCCTTCCGAAGCGTCCGAAACGTAGCAGTCAGCTGGCAAAGTCAAGGCGTCAGTTTTTTGGGATACGCATGGCGTGATTTTCATTGACTACCTCGAAAAAGGTAAATCGATCAACAGTGATTATTATATTGACTTGCTGGTGCGTTTGAAGGAGGAAATCGCAAAAAAAAAACGACCGCACAGTCTCGGGACTTATTGATCCATGTGTTAGCACGCAGTGCGATGTGTATCGTATGAGAGACAGTTAAAAAACTCAATATGCGAAGGCGTTACTTCGTGGACGACCAGCAAACTCCTCACACCTTGTCCTTTCTTCTCTCTAAAATTCACCTCTATTTCCAATTTTTGTATAAGATGTAATTCCTTTGCAACAATGTTCCAAATGGTGCTAGATCGCTAGCGGAACATGTCGCCATAAGAATAAAATCTGTGGAAGTGTACAAAGTATTATCTCTTCATTTTACAGCTACAAAATGTTTTCGTCGCTGCCAATACCGAAAAATGCCACTGTTCATTAAGTTTAAAAATGGTGGTCGCATTCTAGTTACTGATTAGGTGAACTTTGATAAGCAGTTCTCAACAACTATTTTCATTATTTAAGTTCAACATTATAAAATTTACAAAAATAATTTAAAGCTCATATCCTGATGAAATATCTACATGGAAGCCGAAAACCGTACATTCCCTTCCCGTTCCTTAGCATGTAATGCATTCTTTCTAAAAATCGGGACTTATTTAAAATCTTGCGGGACGCGGGATATATTGTTAAAAATCTGGACTGTCCCCTCTAAAAGCGGGACGTCTGGTCACCGTAGCGTTATGGACATTTGAGATAGCTGAAATATTCGTTCTTTTATGGCGGCTGTGACTCCCAAGGTTACTCAGCAATGAAAGACATTTGCAGAGCAAATAGTTATTTTCATCAAATATGAGTGCATAGGGCATATTCAGAAAAGATCCGGAACCACCTTCATAAACTAAAATCAAGTCGGAAAGTATTAGGGGGGAAAGGAAAACTTACCGACACATTTATTAATAATGTGCAAATTTACGATGGTATTGTTTTTAGTAACAATGCTGGTAATTTGCCAGGGATACAAGGCGCTGAAATAGCAACATTGTATCACAGCTGTTCAGGAGTGGATCATCCAATGTTCGGCCAGTGCCCGAAACGAAATTTAGTTGATGCTAATATCAACAAGCTGTTGTTCGCGGTATAAATGTAAATGATAAGTGCAAAAGCCTCCCTAGTACCAATGTTAATTCCTACATACTTTGACTTATGTAATCAAAATTAATTAAAGAAATGTCTCCTGTGCAAAAAATAGAATTTCAATGAGTGTCTTAATGGTTTCTTGTGGAAAATAATTTCAAAAGATGTATTTGTCGACCATGTAACATTTACTCAGGGGATATATATCTGTTATATATTTCGATAATAGTTATAAGGCCGTGCTAAAAATATTGCTTGCATTAGTTGTGATTCCTGGGTAGTATGCAGTTGATACCTTTAAGAACTTTAATACTATTCTTATTGCTGACTCCAAACTACATTCATTACCATCATCAAAAATGGCCAGAAAAAAATTTGAGCTGCTAGAAAATCAAATTTCAAAAAAAAAAAAAATAAAAATAAATAAAATAAAGAATAAATAGTGAAAGAAAAATGAAAGACTTATAAAAGCAGGAAGGAGGATTGAGTTTATTTGGTATGAATATCTTTTTTTTGTAGAAGTTTTAATTTTAAATCCATTTTCTAAGAAATATATTTTTTAGTACATTTATAATTTTTGAAAGGTGATAACTCATTTTTTTTTCTGTATTTTGATAACATTTGGTAGAAATATTTTTCATATTGTAGTTGATATTCTGAACTAGAATTTTTGTAATGTATAATTTATAAGTGGATTTATTCATTAAAAATATTAAGAATTATTAAAAAGTCCTAGTTCACGCTCTGTACAGATGTCATATCCATACGCTAAGTACTATATATATAAATTGCAGTTTATTCCTTGTAAATTGAACAATACAGAATATTCCTTAGAAAAAATTATATTCTGTATTATTCAATTTACAAAATGTCAATATATTTATTTTCTTTCGAGTAACCATGTGTTGTCGAAATTCTTAATATTTCTTTTCATTTTTAAATTATGTTAAAAAACTTTTGTACATCTCAGTGGATTTCCTTTTTTAAACTTTTGATTTTGTCAGGTCTTGGTTGTAATTTTTTCAATTTTCTTAATTGTTGGGATTATTATTGTTTTGTGGGTATTTCTAGAACTTAGAATTTACGTTCTGGTAACATTTAAAAGCAGTTTTGTAGAGTTGGTGTTTGCATTCTGGCGTCACTTGAAAATTTTAGTCCACTTGCGAAAATTGACGTTTGTTGTTTGATGATTGATAATGTTTATTTATGTAGCATATTTTTGGCTAATTTTTTATACTTTTTCAAGTATTTATATGTCTTGAAATGATAGCATCAATGAGTAAATAAACGGCGTAATTATTTTTTTCTAAATTTGAATCTTTTGTGTTTCGTAAATTTTTAAATTTATTTAATTTCTTTTATTAATTATAAGTTTCAGAAGCGGCTTCCTTAAATTTCATGTGAAAATTCATAACAATTTGTTGCTCATCATATTTTCGACGAAACAAAAAAAAAGATTAAATACAAGCGAAGGCTATGGCTGTATGAATTCGTTTAGTGTAACGAGAGGCACTGCATTCGAAAGAGAAGACTTCACTCTAAACAGTTGTTGGTCGCTGACGTTTGTCGCATGCATACTTCTTCTGTAGTATTTCGTTATTTAATAGCCACACCTCGTATATAAATATGTATATATATATATATATATATATATATATATATATATATATATAACAGTGTTCTTAGTCTGAATAAGCTTAGAATTACTCTATCTCTAATTTT
Organism: Nephila pilipes; assembly: GCA_019974015.1. NCBI lineage: Eukaryota > Metazoa > Arthropoda > Arachnida > Araneae > Nephilidae > Nephila > Nephila pilipes. The sequence continues at coordinate 4,003 of BMAW01085150.1, read as the reverse complement.
TAATTTATTTCCTAATTCTTTTCACTTGAGATAATCTTTGTAAGTCATGGTTTGTCTTTTATATATATATATATTGTTATTTTGTTGTAATATTTTATATTTCTAGTTTTATATTTAGTTATTAATTATTTACTTGTTTAATATGCATTCTTGAGTATTATGTAATATTATACTTTCAACAATTCAACGGCTGTCATACTTTATAATTTTATATGTTTCATATTATAGATGATTATAATTTAAAACAGCGTTCTGCCATTTCTTTGCTTCCTGATTTGTTTTTATTTCTTGACTGAATTATTAACAAATTTTTAAAAAAAAATTCATATATTTAAGTATAAAAATATTAGTTTTAATTGTTTATCATATGCAACATAAAAAATAGTAAGTCAAATTAAAAAACACTAGAATAATTTCAAATAATTACCTCACATTTTGGTGAAAACTTTGATCAAAATTAATATCAGATTTAAATTCAATCTTATTTTTTTTGTCATTTACATGATACAATTATTTATGGTGGAGCAAAAGGAATAATGCCCGATTTTTAAAATAATAATCAGCAATGTTTTCAAAAGTAATAAGAATTTAAAAATATATATTTTTAAAAGTATATTTTATAAAGTCAGTAGTCCAAAAAAAATATATTTTATAAAGTCAGTAGTCCAAATAATAAAATGTACATTTGTTTATTTAAAAAATATTCATTAATATATTAGCTATAAATAAAGAAAAAGACCTTTAAACTACAGTCCTGCTAAATTTCAAAAACCGACATTGTACCCTTTACTTACGGCATATAAGTTTAAATATCTCACAAAGGTGGGAGACATGGATCACTTTAACTTTTTTTCTGTTGATTTGGTATTTTGTATTAGAAACATAAAAACGTCAAATACTGTTTGCAGGAGAGGCATTTTTTGTAAAGAACAAACCTTTTATAGACGTTTTTATTCCTCTAAGCTTATTACAAATAATTTTGTAAAAATTAGATAAATAATAATTTTGGTATTTTGTGCAAAATATTTTTGTAAAAATTTTCTCAATTGTCTAAGCTTACTTTTGAAATCTTAGTTGCTTGTATCCGATTGATTCATAATAAATACTTCTTGTTAACAAAAAAAAGTAATACATTAAACAAAAACAAGGAAAAACATCTTAATTCGTATAAAAATTTTATTTTTCGGTCATGAGAAATATCCGATTTTTAATCCGAATCTCATTTTATTCTCAAAGCAACTCATTTCAATTTTTTATATTTAGACAAACCGAACAAGTAACCAAATTTGTCCAAAGATAAACGACCTGCTATCCGTTCCTCACGAAGAAGAAAAATATAAAAAGGTTAAACCACGCTTCTAAAAGGTCACAAAAGAAACGATGTCAGCTGAACGCGAAAGTTTGCAGGGGAAAGGTTTTCACATTCGTTAAAGAAAACAAAAAAGGGTCATCATCTTAATTCGTTCTAAGTGTTCAGCTGGTATAAGTCGGCGAGTTCGAACAACAATGAAATGTAGGCATTGAAGCTAAATATGCCTGGTTATATCTAAAGCTATAAATAAACGGATTATGAAAGTTGAAATTAAATGCTCGATTGTCATGTCGGTGTATAACACATCAAAACTTCCTGCGAATCTTATTTTTAGCAGATATTGAAAACTTTCTAATGTAGTGGAGGTATTTTGGCACGAAAAAGCAATTTAAAATCCGTCAGGGTGTCATCAGGGAACAATATTTCATCGTTCTATTGTAGGAGGTAATATATCTAATTGAAGAATGTTGCTTCCTTTATTTTCAAACATATTTATAATAACATTTGTTTTGAAAAGTAAAATTATTTTGAGTATGGTTCGGGGAGGAACAAGTTTAAAAAAATGACAAAAATAAAATGGATCTTCATTGGAATAGCACATTCAGCGTTTAATTTTCAATTTTACATATTCGTCTCTTAAATACCCTCACAAATTTTAAGCAAATATTATATATTTAAAGACGTTCACGTTGTAAACAATTTATTTTAAGAATAGTTTTTGTAGATTAAATATATAATTACTTAGCATCACACATGCAACTTTTACATGCTCATTTATTGTAATGGCTTCTTAGAATCACAATGATCTTTTAAAATCTCATAAATTGAAAAAAAATTTCATGAAAATTTTATACCCTTTAAAATTCATATATGATATTTTCGACAAAAATAAAAATGACAAATATTCAAAAAAATTGAGTTTCTCTCCATTATACAAAATTTTCATTAATAAGAATTGTATTTGGAAAAATGATAATGATTTTCGATCAAAACAATGGATTACTAAATAATAATGGATCTGTAAAATAAAATCCTTTTTTATTAGTGCTTTTGTATGCAATGAAAATTGCCTTTTGTTCTAATTGTTATCAGATTCACTGATGAAATTCAAACAAAAAACCCAAAATAATGTTACAGCTCCTATATATTTTGGTGTTCGTCTGTTTAAGATTTTTCATTCTATGCAATTACTAGGATTATCAAATTACCTTTTTGTACTTCGTAAACTAAAAATAATTTTTTCGTGTACTTTTTTATGCTCATATAAGTGGCATTTTTTTTAAAAAAAAAATTAGAGAAAGGCATTGCAGCACACCTGAACATTTTTTTTTTAAATATTTCATACATATTTCGAATTCTATGTAATTATAAAAATTTTACGGAATAACATATTAATGTTCTGTTTTGTTAAATTAACACTTTGTGTTTCCTACCCTTTTTTGGTGTACACACATTATATTTGAGCATTTGTTTAGTAAAGATATTGCTTTCTGATAACAAATGCTTTCAAATAATTGCTAGAGTCTTATGTTGCAACAAAACTCTCAAAAATCTTATCTACATTTTCATCCTGGTGTATGAAACAATTGATTTCTTCATTGCAGTTGATTCCGAAACATTTTTAGATTTTGATATTCTACGTAAAGGTAAAAACGGTTTCTATGGCAACCGGCAATGATTTGAACTATGCAATTTATCAAAAGCAGATTGGAGTATTATCAGTATGAAAAATAGTGGTTTTCGTTTACGTTGCTCAATTGAACTAGTTTATCGTAAGTGATTCTTTTAAAGACGATAATCTTAAAAAAAATCCCTGAAAATGACAGATACTGTATTCAGAGATAATTCATGGGTTGGTAATTGGAATAGCTTAAGGAAAGAGTTCGCTGCTGTAGACAATGGTAAAAAACATTTTTTTCTTTTGGATTACACTTTTTGGAACAGCGTTTCCTGGATATTTTGCGTCTGAAAGTGATTCATTGCCTGGATGTAAGTACATTTCTAACGCCTTTATATTTAAAAAAATGCATTACCTCTAAGCGTTTGATAGATTCCTCTGAAGAGATATGTACTATTAATGTTACAGAAAAATCGGAAGGCTCTGTTACGCAGACATATCTCTTATCTCATTTATACATACGTAAATGAATCATTTTTTTTTTAAATTGTAAAATAACTATCTAAGCATAAGACTACAGCCTCCGCGATAAAGCGCCAATAAATGTTGCAAACTGTTGCCAAACGGCCTTTAGAAGGTTAATTGGCTTGTGCCATCAATGTTTAATATTTCGTATAAAGAAGGATGTAAAAAAATTATAAACACCCTTAAATCAAGATTGTAAGACTTTTGGTTATCCTATTGATGAAACACTACACATTTTACGGCCTTGAAATATAAAAGGTTATCGAATATGTTCCAATAGATAAATATTTAGGGGACGCACACAAATATCAACGTATTACTCAACATATCTTGAAAATTTTTTGTTGTACTTAGGATTTCGTGATGCTTGCTTAGAAGGAATTTCGCAATGTAATAGATTATAAAAATTAGTTCAGTAACATAGGATTATAATTTCAATTTGCATATATTTTACATCTGTGTGTGTGTTTCGTTATTTAAATATTTAAATTTTTTTACGTAAAAAAAAATGTTACGAATTTTTACATCACCTTTGGTAGCTAAAACTA
>BMAW01085137.1:0-29851 GCA_019974015.1 Nephila pilipes | reverse complement strand
TATATATATATATATATATATATATATATATATATATATATATATCCCTCTTTATAATAATATAAGAGGTGTTGAAGTTGAATTAGATAAAATGATGTTGTACGAGTTCTATTCTTGTAGAAGAAAGTCTAACAGAGAGACAATCGGCCATTTTTCAGATATTTTTCATATTTCAGCGGTGAATGCATACATACTCTTCCAGGCAGAAAATACAAATTGGAAACGATAATCCGATAATAAGACGATAAGTTTTTACTGAAGCTCTAGATATGGTGTTAATACAAAAGCAAACTTTAAGGAAATATGCTCGAAAGACAAGAATCTGCAGCTAAACTAATGAAAAGTGCGCAAGGGTAATCAAAACACTTTAGAAATTTTACAGCCAATACACAGAGTTCATTGAACACAAGCAAAAAAAAAGATTCTGCTATCTCTGTATATCAGACAATAAATTTCAAAGGGTATGCAAATAAATACATATGTAAGTCATACATGAAACAAATACACCACTGGCCATTAAAATTGTAATACCATGAAGGAAAGCAAATACAAAAAAAAAATATTTATTGTGCGTAAACAGTATGACAGGAAGATAAAATGATTAAATATGCAAGTAGATCGTGGTTTTACAGGGATACTAAGTAGAAACAGTTGTCATCCCTGGGAGTTAAACCCTTACCCGGTTAGGCATGGAGTCGAACTGGGCTTGGATGACTGAAGCGGGAAACTCATTCCGTGCTGCTTCAAGTCTATGTCACACTTCATCAACCATATTATCTGGAGAGGGGTGGTAGGCAGTCTCTCAGCAACCTGTGACTAGATGTATTCAACTGGTGACGAATCTGGAGACCGTGCAAATAAGAGCAACAATCGAATACCCTGTGTATCGAGGAATTTTAGAACACGTTGTGCAATAAGTGGTTTTGCATTATCTTGTTGGAAGATAGTGTTTGAAAGGCCTCAAAGATAGAACACAACCAATGGCCGTATGATGACAGAAATGTATTCATCTGCACTTAAATTACAATCATTCCGAACTGGAGATGAGGGTATCGTGTACCCAATGGCTTCCCAAACCATTCTACTAGGTGCAAGGCTTCTATGCCAATATCGAATGCAAGCAGGTGATGGGCAGTCTCCTCGGAGCCTCCAAACACGTATAAAGCCATCAGAATACAGAACACAGACCAAGAATCATCTGAAAAGATGGCATTGTACCACTCCTGTATCCAGCTTTGTCGTTAGGTGCACCAGAGTCACCTTCTCTCTCTATGCTGAATTGTCAAGGGAAGCTGAAGTAATTGTTGCTGCAAGAGTCGTCTCGCTGTACGATTGGATACCGGGCGTGATGTAAACATGGCCATTTAGTGAGTAATAGTCGAAGATGTGGTTGTATGGTTATACAGGGAGGACTTCACAATATTCTTGTCTTCTAGGACGTTAGTCATAGGAGAGCGTGGAAATCCTTCATGCCGTTTTGTATGACTCTCAGCAACCCATTGATTCCATATTAGTTTGACAGAGGTTGGATTTCGACCAGTTGGGTGGGCGATATCATGGAACGATAATGCACAATCTCGATAGGCTACGATTCTGCCTCTATCGAATTCCGAAATTTGCTGGTAAGCATCTCTTCTTTTCATTCGTGGTATAACATAATATTCTGAGCAAACCCCGACTTTACATAGTGTTTTCTAATTGAAAAATTTACTATAAAACTTATATTTTATACAGTGATTCAGGTATCATTTCTTTCTCCTGCGTCAACTAAATGCGCTGAAATGCTAATCATTTTCATATCCTAACCTTTCATGTGATTTTTTTTCTTTCCTGTGATTTTGACATTCGTCAGATCATTCCTTTCTATTTTTGCAATTTAATGTCCGGCAGTATACGTACAAGATACACTTCAACGGTTGCCGAGTGTGGGACATTGTAGTGTATTAGAAATACAGTTATTATCATGTATTTGTAACCAAATATGTGACACAATCATAAAAAAAAGAATATAATTTTTATTGCATTTCAATTATTACTGTTTTTAACGTTAAGATATCTCATAAACCTAACAAAAGTTACCTATTTTAAAATAAACTTGGAATTTTTTTGTGTGTGTATTTGCGTGAAAAATTGAAGTTTCTGATATCTTTACGTTGAATTTTTGTGCCTTCTTAAACTAAATGTGGATAAATATGCATAAATAATGCTGCTTTTATGTTGAATGCTTCCTTAAAGACAAAAAAAATTATTCTCTTAATTTTTTTTTATTAATAGAATAATAAAAATTGAAAATGAAAATGTTGTTAATAATTGAAATAAGTAGCATCGGGTTCATGTGGACCCGAATAGAGTGTGTGTGTACTTGAAATGAACATATCAGCGGTGTGAAATTATCGGAAGCTATGCTTACAAAGGGTACCGAGAAAGCTGACTGAGGTGCTCAAAACCAATTGGTGTGTATGTGGCTCATGTGACACTGAAATCAAAACAGCGTTCCACAGAAAATGGAGATATTCAATTTCACCGAAAAAATTATAGCTCAAGCGAGTAATTTCAGCCCACAAAACCATGTGCTTAGTTTTCTGAGATTGTCAGGTGATGTGCAGGAGGTATGTTATTGAATTTTATGCCCCAAAGTGATACAATAAATTCTGTGACACCTTAACTAAACTGCGTCATAGAATCTAAAGCAAAAGACGTGGTATGCTTAGTAAAGGGGTTACTTTGCTGCATGGCAATGCCAGTCTACACGTGGCTCGTTTAAACCAAGATCTCCTCGCATCACATGGTTGTGAACAACATGATGTTCCTCAGTACAGCCCTGATCTGGCGCCCAGTGACTACCACACGAAAAAATATTTAGGCCAGCTTCATGACGTTGATATCAAAAAAGCTGTGTTGCAGCGATTTGTCTATTAGGCGGCAGATTTCTATGAGGATGAAATACAGACAATATGATAAGTGCCTTACTAGTAGATGAAAGTACAGGCACTTTTACTATAATAAAATAGTAGAAAAAATTGAATTTTTCTTCTTTTTATATCTACATCATCACTTACAAAATACGCTAATAAAATCGATGATATTCTTTCATCGCAGTGAAGTTTACATCATTTGTCCCAAACATACTTCAAATCAGATCTCAAAGGAATCTATTCTAGCTTGTACGGGTTTGAATTGATATGTTATGCATCAACACTTCCTTAATAGTGATGGAACTGTTGAGAGTCAATGACTTCGTATCTTGGTCTAATTGTTTGGGGGGTTTGAGGAATTGAATGCCACAAACGCGCGTTCTGCGATACCGAAACAGTTTTCTTTTTTTCTTATATTTCATTGAGTTTTACGCATACAATGTCAGGGAATACAGTCGCATTTTTCATCGTGCTTATTCCTTTTTTTTTCTCCCAAAGAAAAAGTGCACAGTTTTTTTTCTTCTTAAGAGTTTCATAGCTCACTTAGAATTACTGTTATGATATCAACTTAATGTTAATGAAATTATTACGAGAACAAAAGAAATCATAAAAAAAATAAAAAATGAACTCTTAATTTTAAAACACTACTATAACTCTTATGAACTTTTTCCTCCAGTTTTTGATACATTTGGGGAATATTAGTGTATTTTATATTTTTCTACGCAGCCACAATGAAGAAAAAGGTTTTTTTTACACAAGTCTTACTTTTGCACGCATTCACACGTTTCATTTTATTCTTTCTTCTCTTTGATAATCTTTTGGAAATCGGCCTTCTTGTACAGTTTTATAAATTTGAAGTTTTAATAGTAACTGTTTGTATATTATGAGAGAAAGTTTCATTCTCTTTCGCAAGAAATTATGCAAATAACACTTTTCCTAAAAAACAGTTCTGAGGTGTTTTGAGTGTGATATTAAGGAATATGTAGAAAATAAAAAAATGTACAGTTCAAATAATTTTTTACAATATTTTCATAATTTTTTGCTTAGAGATCTAAAGTATCTTGTTTAGTATTGTTGTTAAATTATATCCACACTAATCGACAACGTATTTAAGATATATTAAATTTCCAAAATAATTACTTAAGAATGGTTCTTCGAAAAAATTAAAGCAGTAATTCTAGAAACGCTTATTTCATTTTTTAAGCAGTTCAAGCTGTCTCAGTAACTGATCGATTACGACAGCGAGAGAATGGCAGGCTTTGTTTACATCGAGTCGTGGATTCGAGTCCTGATATTACTAAAGATCTGCCATACAGTGGGGCCAATACACATGAAATTTGTCAGGGATCCAATTCCACGTAATGACGGGATGAGGAAGTTTGGAGAGAGAGAAAGAGAGGTATAGGCTCAGGTGTCATCCTTGTCACTTTGTGACGTCTTTCTTTCATTACTGAGATCTTGTGCCGTAGCTCAATCTTATCAATGAGTCAAAAACTACTAAACACCATTTGAAGACAAACAAGAATAAAAGAGAATTCTTTATTTTTATTATTACTGGATAAATTCTAATATTGCTCTCTCAAATCTCAACCTAACTCATCATCCTAATTTATGATCGAAAATAAAAAACAAACTTAACTGATCGGTGGAATTAACTTCACAATCCCCAAAACTAATAGAAGAGTTTCAATATGAATAACAATTCTTTGACAACAAGTAGTTATTTTCTAACTCCTTTCATTTTCCATGAATTATATTTCCTTTAAAAATCATTACATCTAAATTACTTCATTTCACTTCCATCCTCACTATATTCACTTAATCACGTTTCACTTTGGTTGGGAAGAAGTTTCAATTCAAATAGTTAACAGTCCCAGAGGTTAGTGTGAAGGGAAAATCGCAAATAGCGCAACGTCACAACTTGACAGACTCAAAATTACGAGGAACTTCGATAAAAGCCCTCATGTTGCTTCTAAATACGATGCCAATAAACGATCAAACACTCAATCAAGTAGGAAGAAAATAGAAAATTCTGAATGAGAAGTAGTGTCTTATGAATTTCTTATTAATGGGTTTTCTCCTACTCAACTCACATTATAACTATGTCTGGGTCAAAACTTAAAAAGCTTTTTACTATACACGATTGTATCGGATGATAATACGATAATTTAATTATAATTAATAAAAAATTAATTGATTAAAACTAATTATTTAAAGAATTAAATTTTACTCATAACTCTGATTGTTTACAAGTGAAATATTGAATATTGAAACAAGTTAATTAAATTATCCCCTCGAAAGACTTTAAGGTATAAAAAAATTATGTTACGCGAAGTGTAATGTTTGGAAGAAAACCCATGCTTAAAACATTCGTTTTTTACCGGGGTTATTTGAATTATTTTTATGACTTATAATATTTCTTCATGAAATTCTAAAATAGCTTTGATATGAAATGTACATATTTGGAAGTAAAGAAGAACTACAGGTCGTAATGAATAAATCAAAGTGAAGGACACAAAATTCAAAATGTCGGCGAGAAACTTTTTTCTGTCTTCACTTCACTTGCGTCCTTCCCCTTTTGATACTCGGGGATCTACTTTGAATAACGGACGTACTTTATGGAAGAGATTGAGTGGGTGAGGCCAACAAAAACCGTCCCTCAAACTCATTGGGTGAGATAAAAATTCTGGTATCACATTCGTTTTGTCTTTTTCCGCGTATCTGACGTTTTCCTCTTTCCATTTTGTATTTCCGAGGAAAATCTATTGTTTTAAAACTAGCGCATGATATTATTTTGTCGTAAAGAGAGCCAAAAAAAAAAAAAAAAATAGTAACTTTCTTGCTTGTTTAACTTCATATTTATCTACCTATAGTTTTGTTTTTAGCACATTTTTCTCCCACGAATGGATTTGCTACAACACAAACTTCGGGTTACTTTTGAGGGTATTTTTCTAAAAGAAGGATTTTTAAGACAAATGCTATTCTTTTTAAAGTAACTCTACTGAATGAGAGCAACTGAATCATGTGAGTTGTTCTAAAATATATGTATATCGTTTCTTGTTTTATAGAAAAACTGAAAGAGGAAAAATAAAATTATGGATAAATTCAGAAAACGATTCAAGAAGATTGCATCGTTTGAAACCAATGCTATAGAGATAAACTGTTTTCGACTATCTTTGTCTTAATTTGGTTTATAGCAGCTAGGTAAGAAATGGTTGAAATTTAAGAATGTAATTCTTACCTCAAGAGCTTATTTAACTTTTTTTCAATACATTCATACAAGAAAATGTTTTTTTTTAATTGTACTCAAATGCTTTAAATCAGGACACAAGAGTGAAATAAAATTCCTGTCCCCCCCCCGAAGTTTATTTTAAATGCAGTAATATTTCCTCATCCCCACAGAAAAAAAAAACATTCCATCATAACACGCATGAGGTTTTCAATAACCTACTGAGAAATAGGAATGAAGTCCAGGGTCAAATGGATTCTTTGCGTAGGCTAACTGATTGAAAAGATAAGAATTTCGTAAAGAATTGAGGCTCATCTGCGATGTATTATGTACTGATTTTTCCATGTTAACCAATATTTTCGATAAAGATTACTGTTATTAAATCCTTAGATTTAAAGATATTTTACGAATCTAAAATTCTCAATTATTTCTAAAGGTGTTTGAAATACACTTTTAAATAGCTTTCTCTTATTCTATAACAAAGTTCCATTTTAAATAAGCCTTAAGTTTAATTATATATATATATATATATATATATATATATATATATATAAATAATCGTCTTTTGGCAATCAATAAGAAGGTGGGTTTACACCTTACAAACATTAAATTTCCAATATTTTCTTAACGCCAAAATTTCACAAAACTCCTGTCAAATTTCGCAGTATTACGAATGGATATAACACCTATATCACTAAATCTGGCAAACTTCTACAATCCATTCTTCAAAACTCTATTGACAATATTGAAAATACTGCTATTATTAAAAATAGTTTTGAAAGAGTCAAAAACATGAAGGAACAAGAGGTATTCTCTATAAATGGATATGATTTTGAAGACCTTTTTAACTCAATAGATATTCAAGATTTAATTAAGGTTCTTGCAATTATATACAATAAATATCATTTTAATCAAACAATAAAACAGGAAAAATTCAATACTCTCATTAAACTTGTATTACAAGAGAATTTTATAGTTTTCGGTCAAAATCTCTATAAACAAATTCAGGGTCTCCCTCAGGGAGGTCCAGCTAGTAATTGTCTGGCCAATTTTTATTTACATTTTTATTAATTAAAACAGATTGACAATGATTCTTACTTTCTTTTCGTTACATAGATGATATAATTATTTTAGGTAAAACTGAGGATTTTAAACCAAATATTTCATTTTACCCTAATTATCTCAATTTATTAAAAACTAATCTTAATTCAAATGCAGTAGAATTTTTAGATCTAGATTTGCAAATAGTTGACAATAGACTTATTAGTAATATTTATGATAAAAGAGAGAGATTCGAATTCCATGTAATTAAAATACCGTTTTGGAACAGTAATCTACACAGATCCATTTATAGGAATATTTTATTGGGCTTTTTATTACGTAATAACAAATTAACCACACATAAAATAGACAAGTTTAATAACATTAAAAAATTCTTCAACAACTGTTTGGATCATGATTATCCAATAAATTTCTTAAATACTTATATACATCACAAATATATTAAACATCTTTGCGAATCGTGATCCAATTTCAAATCCACCACACAACAATAGGTCCACAAAGTCGGCTTGTTAGTGGTCTAGCCGTGAAGAATTTATTTATTTATTTACATTTACACAGCTTACATTTTTACTCACTCTCTGGACCATTATACTCCTTAATCATACAGTTTATTACCAACCAATTGTTTGCATCCTTTTACATTTTATTATCAATCAAACAATGATTTAAATCTTTTTCAATTTATATGGTGATGATGTGTTATATTTTTCTCATTTTGAGTATGTGATATACATCTTGAAGCTTAAAGAAAATTACGTCTTATTACTCACATATTTGAATCTTCATTTCTTTGAATTTTATAAGTAATTTTTATATTTTGATTTGTTGATAATTTTTAGAATTATAGATTTTATTTTTGTAAATTTTATCGTTGAAAATTTTTTGCATTTTTTAATCATTGAACTCTTTTGTAATTTGGATTTCCCAATTCAGCCTACCAGGAATTATAGATTTTATTTTTGTAGATTTTATCGCTGAATTTATTTGCATCTTTTAATCATGAACTCTTTTGCAATTTGGATTTCCTAATTCAGCCTACCAAGTCGCAAAGGGGGAAGGTTGGTACCATTAAACTAGTTTAACCCCGCTTATTCGGTCCTCAGCCCGAAATTACTTTTTGACTTGCTGGGTTCCATATTTTCATTTATTTTTTCTTTCATTGTTATATTTCTTTCTGGATTATTGTCTTTTTAAATATTTTAAATTATTCTTTCATAAATTTTCAGTATATATATATAAACTTTCAAGCGTTGCAACAATACAAGCATTGTAGTCTAAAAAAACTATATCTAAATGTTGCTAAATATGATCTCTTAATTCTGGAAATTTCCACGAAACAACAATAAGCCAAAACATCAATTCAGAAAATTGAAACAAAAATTATAATCAAGAACTTACAAAATCCAAAATTTAAAAAAGGAAATCTTCTAAGACGCACAAGTTTTTTTTCATTTTAAAATACAAGGAACCTGAATACAGTTGCACCATCTATTGATCTATTTCACAACTAATTCTAATAGGAAATGTTTTAGGAATACATATCATACATCATCAACCTAGTCTCCCTGAAGAGCAATTTAATCATTCCATCTCTTCTCATTTCGATGCATTTCTTGAAGAACGATTTATCTTCGGCCTCAAAATAGGCGTTTGTTTCGATGATCACCTCCTCATTCAAGCCAAATCTCTTTCTGGCGAGCATATCTTTTGGTTCTGAGAGCAGGTTATAATCCGTGTGGACAGATCTGGAGAATAGGGTGAGTGCGGAGGCAATTTGAAGTGTGATTTGTGCAACTTCACCATCATAGCCAAAGACTTGTGTCACGGTTCATTGTCTTGGCGAAAGATCAGTTTCTAATGTAATCTATTCTATCTATTGTTAATAATGTTTTTAAATAAGTAAAATATTGCTTTTTAGATATATATTTTTTAAATTTTAGGTTAGTTTCTAAATTAGTAAATTTTTTTTGCTTCATATAAATCAGTTATTTTATTGGTATATTTTCTTGACCTAACCTAAATACCTAAAAATACTGATGTAATAATAAAAATTTCATTTTTTCAAATATTTCAACATTATACTTCATTAAGAAGGCACTGTAAGAGATACTAATATGTTTATCTTTTGCGTTTAGAAACAAAATCGCTTGCAACTGAAAATAGCTGTTCTTAAAATTTGCTCTACACTCAAAAGTTGTACGAAGAGAGCCTTTTCCATAAGTAGTAATACATTTACAAAGTCTTAGAGATACTAAAACAAATTGAAAGTATCAATAATTCTAAATAAATTGTTTTAATTAATAACACAGCGTTATTCAAATCGAATAATCTAATTTTAAAATGCTATATATTCATAAAGAAATGATACAGAATAATAAGTAATACGTGAATTCAAAGGGGATATATGGAAGTTTGCCTTACAAGTGTTCAATATAACTTCCTTTAATTACACGTGTAATGTCAATTGGATACGTAAATTTTTGCAAAACACATTGTAGTGTCAGTAGTAATGGATTGTACAACAGCAGAAATCCGTTGTTAAAGCTCACATAAATTTGTTGGTACTGGTGGTGCATACTTTTTATCTTTTACAAACCCACAAAAGGAAGAAATCGCATGGAGACATATCAGATTACCTCGGTTTCCAGCTGCGTGATATGAAGTCATCTGATCGACTGCGACCGATTTCACGGCTTCATGAAAGCTTCTAAAACATCTTCCGTGAAGCTATTTCACACACAAGGACCATCTTTTTTCACAATATAAAACTACAACTGTTTTACTTTGTCTTCCTTTATTACTTATCATTCTAAGTTGTTTGTTTTTCAAATTAAGGAATTTCGAAATCAAATGTTTCATTTTTAATAACTCTGTATAATACATTACAGAAAGATTCATTAACTTGTAGTACTCTCTGAGTAAATATTTACATTTTTTATAACCACAAAATAAAGGTGAATAGTTTACAATAACAAAAATTTCGTAAAGTGATATTTGTCTTTATGGTTTATATTTTCAGAAAAGAAAATAGTAATACAAATCTTTTTTACGATTTAACAATTTAAAGAGAGCAATGTGAGGTAACGATATACCTTATAAAATATCTCAGTGGTAAATAAAATCCTAACACAAAGAAGGAATTATGCTAGATAAACGAAATTCGAGAGGTTTGTTTGCCCTTCATTGCGCATTTGACGAATAAGAATGGCACTAGTAGTATTTAAATGAGCTTACAAACCTTATTGTGATTAAATATGTGATGAAAACTTCATGAGCTATATTTATCTTCCAATTTGAATGGGTTTTGAGCTATATTTTACTCAAAAATGTTTTGAAGACAATTTCATCCACTTAAGCGAAGCGGGATGCTCTTTTAGAGTTATTCAGAAAGGTTTGCCAAGAATTATACCCTTTGTGCGTGATTGTTAGTAGCAATGGGGAAAAGAAGGGTTTGCTTCAGAAGACTGGAGTCAGGTGGCGAACGCGGCATTGATGAGAGGAATGACCGCCATTATTACCTGCATGGCTGTGGTGCTTGCGCAGCAGAAATTCGAACTTCTGCTGACACCAAAATGAGAAACAAATCGATTGCTGGAGAGACCGAGCCAGACATCCTGTAACGTTTATGTCACTGAGTAAAATTCACTGTTATCTGCGGCATGAGTGGGCTCAAGCTAGAGCTCATTGGAAGACATCGTGGAGATCTATTTTGCTCTCAGGCGTGTTTCTGTCTTGGTACCAGTGATGATGACACGTTGGTTAAAAGAAGGCCAGATGAGAAGTAATTTGGAGATACGGAGTTACAGTCTTTTTATGACATCAGGAGCAATTTCTTCGTTTTCACAAGCGTCTTGGCAACAAATTTGTACGTCAAACTAGGGATTGAAAATATTGTGTAGCTAATCTTGATCACTATTCTAAGAGCGTTTTCCTACAGGTTAACGATTATTCCTATATCATTGCTGTTCCCCAACGCACTCCAATGAGTATTGACATGTTGTCTTGGACTGCAAGATTTCCGAATCTGTTACTCATTTGGCAAATGTAGAACATCCACATAACTCCATCCTACAAAAGGAGATAAAGCATCTGTACGACACTATATGTGAACATTTTCATGCTTGTATTCAAAATAGAGTCAACTATAGTTGTTATTAATATTCCCTTATTTGCACCTGAAATGGCTCTTCTCGGGGATATTTTAACCCTTAACTTTGAAACTTAAATAAAATATTTATGTTACGTAAGAAAACCGCTTTGCTAAATATCTTTGAAATAAACTAATATCTTCTTGATGTTGAGATTTCATTCCCCACCAATGTATTTAAGATTATGTATAAAACATTATGAATTTGAAATTTTCAAAATGCACAAAGTCACCAATACCTTGGTTGCTTTTAAGCTTATAAATTGTATCAATAGAACTTGATCACTACTTTTATTGTTTAGTTAACAGTAGAACGATTGGGGTGGTGATTTTGACCGCAAAGATACTGAAGTTTCATGACTTCCGTGAGTATTTTAAATAAGCATCAATATATTTTCGAGATTTTAAATACATGAAAATTTTCTTGCAAATAATGTTTATCTAAGGGATAAATTAATGTTTTACCTAGAATGACTAAAACGATCAAAAAGACCGCCATGAAGACATGTGCTATTGAAATACTCTGTTTTTATACTCCTCGCTTCTTCTTTCTTTATTCCATCCGCACATACATTTATTTGCAGGATCATTGTAGATGAATATCAGTCAGTAATATTGTTTCTGGAAATGAAAATTGCATCTGTCTAACATGTATATATTCCGTACCTCGTTCAAAAGGACTGAATATTGATGAAAGCTCATCTCTATTTTTTTATCAACTCCATGAAAACTGCAGTGATGACAAGGAAAAAAGAGATTCAAGATATCTTCCGAAAGCAAAATTCCCGATCAAAGCTCTGAATCCTCCTTGGAAAAGATGGATGAAGAGAATCCGGGACAACATATTGTTGACTCTTTAGACACTCTCCATGCTCCGGATGGAATTCAGTGGCAAATTCGTGAAAAAGGCTCTATTACGTCTTGTAGATACGCCATAGGAAACATAATTAATGAAACAAATTGAATCTACCCATAATACTAAGAAAAAGGGAAAGAAATGAAGCTTCATCTTGGTGTTGCTGTTTTCGGAATTCATATTGAAGCGTACTCAAAAATGAAAGATCGAAGGAGCTCCCTTCCCAGTAAAATTGAATTCATTGAGCATTTCGTGCATGAATTGGATTATTTTATTCTACTAGTTTATGCAAGATGAGCAATTAGCTGTTTAGGCTTAAACGAATTACGGTCAAAACAGAGAATCCTCTAGTATTCAGTGAAACGATAGCAAAATGTTTCCAGGTAATTCTGTGGTTTCCTTGAATTTCTTGAAATATTGACATTCTCAACTCGACTTATAAAGGACAAATTTTCCCTTGCTTTTGATTTTGATCGTTTGTTGTAGAAATTTCTCAGTCGTGTCTTATAGCGGGTGAAACTATAAGAGTCAATGAATAGCCATTGCCGTACAATACACGGTGCAAAAAATTACTTGGAAAATAAGCCTGATAATTTTTAATTAAAATTCTGATTGCAAGTGGATGTTGACAACAAATATTTCTTGAATAGATTAGAGGAAAGGATGGAGAGAGGTTGACAGAATGATGCAGATGACTAAACAAGTCGTTATGCAACCCATGGTTCCGTTTCTTTTTAAGGGAAGATATTTAACACCAGCCAATGGTTTTATACTTCATAAATTTAAAGATTATTTGCTGTCGAAAACTAATTTCTGTTGTTGGTACAACGCATACAAATAGAAGCGAGCTGTCATTTATTTGTAAAATTGTAACACCTACATGATTTCTAGAAAAAGTTTTAGTGCATGGCCAAAAACCGGTTACTGTTCACCATTGTAAAAAAAGGCCTGCGTTTTGAGCACTATGCATAGAAGCGTTGAGATAGCTCACAATCCCAAGAAACTCCTAGAACACAGTATCATTTTTATAGCTTCACTAAGTGTGGCGTAGATATATTTAATAAAATGAGCCAATTATATACGTTGCGATCGACTTCAAGGAGTTTGGTTAACTTATGTACATTGTACAAGATTTTACCGTCATAAATTCCTGGATTTTGTTAAGATCGCGTTAACAAGGAAAAAATTCAGAAGGAAGCGTGTTTTGATGTGTTACGTCCATCTGTGGAAAATGTTATAATTACGATGCATTATATACTTTTGTTGCAAATCACGTCTTAAAAACTACGATGAGAATAAAAGCTCAATAGGAATGCAAAATTCTTTTTTCTTCTTTCTGAAACTATAGAAATTTAATTTTATGCAATACAAAACTCTGTTATTAAACGTTTCGCCTGAGTTTTAAATTGCTTAACATAACTTACTTTAATCTTTTGTAACGATATTTGTATTTAAAAAATCGAACATTTACTCTCGATTTCTTATTGCGGTCTAAATGACCCATTACGGAACTTCAAGGTAATTAAAAAAATCGTTCGTTCTACTGTTAAGACTAAAATCAAATTGATTTATTGTGCTACTGACTGCAGAAAATTTTCGAGGATGTGTCTTATGTGAGGACATTAATTCTCAGTTACTATTCTAAACTTTCAAACAACAGTTTATCAGTAATATTATAAATAAAGATAATATGTGTAATATATATGTGATTGACAATTTTTAGCACGTATTTAGAGATTATTTTTTTAGTTTTTATGAACACGTAAGTAATATGCTGCTTATACATATAGTTAAGAAATCTATAAGGAGTTCAAAATAATTATGAGTTGTCTTTCATATTTATATACATCTAAGAATATGGTTTTATTTAATTTAAACTGGAATTTTTTTTGTGAGAGCTTAATAGATACAATAGCTTATATTTGCCACGTGTCATATCTTCAAATATTTCAGTAGTTCATAATAAGTTCCATTAAATACGTAACATTCCTCAAGGTTAAATAGATATAGGTAATTCCACACACAACTTCTCTTTAGAAAACTGATTTTTTCAAAGAGATTTGTAGCAGGCATAGCCCACGGCAATCAGTAATATCACTTTTTTCTTTCTTTCTTAAATAGGATTTAGAGTCATTTCGAACAAGAATCTTTCTTTGCAGAGGAATTTCCTGGTCTGACATGGAAGCCTAATTTGGAACATAGTTTCGGAAATACTCTTTCGGCTCCTTTTTTGAGATAATACTATAAAGATTGGACATTTTTTTTCTTCTTCTGATATTGTATTCCTTTTTTGCTTGAAGAAACGGCATTTCCTTTCCATTCAGTTAAAATTTACACGGTATAATTTTCCCAACGCTTCACACAATGCTTAATTCGAAGAATATAATTCTTTAATTTTAGGTTTGCAGAAGAAAATGAAGGGTGATTAAGTTTAAATTGTCATTAATAACTTGAAATAAAGCCATCAGTTCGAGAAATATTGCTCAAATTTGAAAAGAAATTTTGATTTTTCTGTTCACCATCATAAATCATAAGATTTATTATTTTTCTGACGTATATCCATTTGATTCTTTGAATGTTTTATATATAAAGTAGTAAGTGTTTTTGACTTTCTAAAACTGTACTGGTCACTATGAAGTATGTTTCTTATTTCTTAAGCGGCAGGAGATTAAGAAGCGCAGTATCTTGCACATTTATATTTATTTTTAATGCTTTGTGCAAATTCGATTGAGTTATCTTATTTGAACAAAATTTTAACTCCATCGTCACGAAGCTGGAATAGTAATAATTTTTACATTCACAAATAATAATTATTGACATATCCATCAATGGAGGATTTATGAAAAATGAATGAAATTAATACTTTTTATTATTTTCTATTAACATCTGAGAAGTGTTTTTGGTGCTTACTTAATCATATTTTGAAATGCATTTAATTAATTACTGTAATGGAGCGTGCCAACAAGCTAAATCAATAAATTCTCTTGACGATTTAAATCGGGATATTTGATAAATTACTAACAAATTCTGAACAACTATATTCTGTTCTTTTAGAGCAAAAAGAGATACACATGTATATAAATTATCTTTTTGAAAGAAAAATAAGTATAGATTTCTATATCTTTATCTTAATCGAGAAAGAAGCAATAATTTGAAAGAAAATTTCTTATGCTTAAATAACTCAGTATCGTTTGAACAGCTTGCACTATTTATGAAAAATTATGATTTAACTAGTCATAAAGCATTTTTTCTCAAAAAAATGATTTAAGATGAAAATTTAAATATATAGTTGATACGTTTTTAAAACTTTTAATTTTTTTAAAAAATTTTGAAAAAAATTCAAGGTATTATTCCTCCTGTATTTATTAATACTTCAATATAAAGTTTTTGCAACTTTCTCAATGATGTTTTAAACAATTTTAGGGATCGAATTTACAATAACTTACCTAATTTTGAAGAAAAAAAAATAAAATATTGATAGGTGTGCTAGAAGTAGACACAAATTCCAAAATCCAATACATGTTTGCTTTTTCTTTTGAAAAAAAAAGGTATTCATTTCACATTAAAACGAGTATCTAATTTTATTGCATATATATTAAGCAAGAATGTGGCAGAAAAAAGTAAAAATGATTGGTAAATATTTGTTGAAGGAGTAGCAATTCAAAAAGGGCGAATTGAAAAGAACCGTTTAAAAATTTATAACTCTGAAAAAACATTGACTTCAATCTACTTATAATGTCGTTTTAAAATATTTAAACAACAACTCTTTTCTTAGCAGTAATTTCATTTCATATAATTTTAGAGAATGTTTTTAGTAACTCTTTGATAACTTTTTTCAGATTATATTAACTGCGCTTGAGTAACTATATAAAAATATTTGTAATAATGAACAATAAAAGCATGTTTAAAATTCGTTGCATCATAAAATATCAAAATGCTACATTTGTATGAAAACATATCATAAATAAAAACCAAATTATAAACATAGTTATAGAATTAGCTGGAGAAACGCTCTACAAACAAAACACGAGTTATCATGAAATCACTCGTAGTGCAAATTTTAATCATTAAACAGAAAAGTAAAAGCTACATTAATAACAAAATCAAAAGAAAATCAATTTTTGAAAAGATTTTGATTAAAAATGGCAGGGAGTTTTTAAATCTCTAGAGGGAAAAGGGGTCGTGGTGAAATCCCAAAATATGTTTTTGTTTAGATGGTTCGATTTCACTTATTCCAATTTCTAGTTCTCATGCATTCAAAAGTGTTATATCAAACGAAATAGAATATTTTAAAGAACATTACTAAATGAAGTTGTTTTTTGAAAATTCGATACTTTGATCATTTTATGGATTCCTTTAAAACCATTTCCTTTTCTTGTAGACATTTGTCACTTGATAAGAATGAATAGAGTCGATAGAAGGAGAAACGTTTCCTTCAAACCACGATTTACATTTCGAATAGCTCTCGGGGGAAATCTATGGTCCCGAAAGAATAGATCCTCCTTTTTCGTAATTTCTTTCCCGCTCGATAGAAAATATATCCATCACAGTTAACTCACCAATTACAGTCCGTATATTTAAAAACTTTTCTTTGTTCAAAGGAACGAATGTTTTATAAATGGCAGTTTTATTTTTAAATTCAATTTGGTTACTTTTGCAAAAGATTTTGATGTTAGAATGTTGCTGGTTGCTATCCACTACCCCATATGTGAAAAAAAATTTCTTTTTTTAGGATTTTAGGATTAGAATCTTTATTTGGTTTCGTTTTGATTATCAAATGTGGCAAAATTTGTAAAAGAAAGGTTCTATCATAGTTTTATTTGAATATTTGTCTTATCACTGGAATTACCCCGGTGGTTCATTTGTGACGTGTTTGTTCGTTTCACAGTTGTATTTCAAAATTAATCTTTCTAACTTTTTGACATTTTCTAAATATTCGGTCTAATGTCTTTAAACGAATTTAGTTGAATTCCAAGGAATACTTTTTTATTGATATGCCTGTATACCTAGAACTACCATGGGGGGTCATAGCTGACCCGAACAAGATAATTGCCTTTTCTTTTATTTCAACCAGGATTTCAACTCTACATTTTTCTGTTACAAAAGAATTGTATAAAGAGATATATTGCTCCTGATTTTTGCAAAAGGGTGAGATTCAGAAGAGGAAGTGTCCACATAAGTGGCATGCACCGGTTAGGCCGGAGTGTGATTGGTAGCTATTGTATTGTATTGTTGTAGTAGAACATTCTTATCTCTGTTTTATGCTAGAAACAAAGTATAAAGAATATTCTCCCTATTGTAAACTGAGCAGAAGCATAACAAATTAGTGGCATTCCAGTTTTGCACACATTTTGTAATGCCACCTAGCAGAAGAGGTCTTTCGAAAAAAGAAGTTTTTAAATTGCTAAAGGAACTTTCAGAAAATGATTCCTGTGACGAAAATAGATCATCTGATGATGATGAAAATTTTTTATGGAAAAGGAAATAATTACAGTGGTACCGCGACATACGAATTTAATTCGTTCCGCAACCTTGCTCGTATCTTGAATTACTCGTATCTCGAAGCAAATTTCCCCATACAAAACAATTGAACAACCATTAATCCGTTCCAACCCCCAAAATGTCACCCCAGTTATTTTTGTTACGTGGTTTTGAATAATAAAAACGTATTTATAAATGACAAATATTTATTGTACAAAAACAAAAAAGAGAATGTAAAGAAATAAATTAGATATCCTCACTGGTCTTTGCCTTTTTCGCTACATTTTTCTCGCTTTCCCCTGTAGGCCGTTTAGAAAAATGTAATCCTGATTTGTAATGATTAAAATGTAATGATTTTTAATGTAATCCTCAGCTGCCTTCATATCTGAGCTTGCTGCCTCACCATGCCTGACAACGGAGTGAATACCGAACCTCTTTTTGAAATTCTCAAACCAGCCCCGGCTGGCTTTAAATGACTCTTCCGATGCCTCGTCGATGGAAGTATGCGGGGTTTGCTTCAGCAAATCTCCGAAGATCGCTCTTGCCTTCTCGCAAATGATGGTCTGCGTCAAGGTATCTCCTTGGAGCTGCTTTTCTGTCACCCACACCATCAGCAGTTTCTCCATATTTTCATGAAGGGAGGTTCGCAGCTTGGAAATTATCGTAAGGCCCTTAGCCGGCGTTACACTCTTTATCGACTCCTTCTGTTTAAGCACAGTACATATCATGGACGTACTACGCCCATACTGCCTCGACAAGTCAACAACTCGAACACCTTGCTCATGTTTTTCTATAATTTCACGTTTTAATTCATTACTCATCATCTTTTTATTAGCACTTGACTTTTCACAAATTTTCTTCCGATCCATGGTTATAAAAGTAAATGAACTACAACTGTAAATGTAAAAGTAAATGAACTAGAACTGTAAATGTAAAAGTAAATGAACTAGAACTGTAAATGTAAAAGTAAATGAACTAGAACTGTAAATGTAAATGTAAACGCAACACCAAACGCGAACACAACTACACAACTTATCACAGCGGAAGCACGCTGCTAACTGATTCACTGACCGTGATGGGCGCGACAGCGTGGCGCGTGGTCGCGTGCTACTACCGGCCGACCTACTAAACCGAACTCGTATCTTGAATTTCGCTCGTAACTCAAAGCAAAACATCACTCGCTCATCGGCTCGTATCTCGAAAAACTCGTATGCTGGGGCACTCGTATGTCGAGGTACCACTGTACTGTGGAAAATGTTCATATAATTTTATCATCCAAATCCAGATCAAGTGACAGCGAGCTGAATGAAAATATTCCAAGTAAATGCAATTCAGGAATTCTTAAAACAGCAAATAATTGTAAAAGTGTTAAGAAAAAAAATATAAAAGTGCAACCGCCCCTTCCAAGTGACATCTTTTTAAGTTTTATATCTCTACAACTTGTAGAAAGCCTAAAAGAAAATGGTTTGAGCTGTGTAGAAACAATCAATGAAGCAAAAAGAGAAGTTCCGAAATCCTTGAAGAAAAAAAAATATGTTCAACAACCTTCATGACACATAATAACACCATTCTTGTTTCTTATCAACGTAAAAAACAGAAAAATGTACTTCTTCTCAGCACATTACATTCTTCATTAGAAATCACTCAAAATGAGAAGACAATGCCTGAAATAATAAATTTCCACAATCCCGCAAAATTTAGAGTCGATGTTGTAGATCAAATGGCTAGAAAATATTCCGAGAAATCAGCATCAAAGCATTGGCGTATGTATATATTTTTTAAATATTTTAGACCAAGCGGATATTAATGCATGGGTAGTTTTTAAGACTAATAACAACAGGTTCTAATCTGAGCAGAAGAGACTATATTCTAATATTAGCAGAGGTACTAAGAGAGAAATATATTGCAAAAGAAGCAGAAGTTATCCATCCATGCAATACCACAGAAATTTCAAACAAGCAAAATCTTTTCCAGAAAAAACAATACAACGACAATAAAAATAATACTGTGAGTGAAAAGGGTTCAAAATTTGCATGTGTATTATGCACCGGCAAAAAAGAATTTAAAGACTATTCAATTGTGTAATAATTATTTCGAGAAAAAATTAGTATAATATAAGTGAAATGTCATGCATATTTAGAATTTATTGTGATTTCATATCTTATTAATCTGTAGGAATATTATGAGATGTAAATTATGTTAATTGGAAGATATTTTTACATTTCATTTTGTGCAACCTAGCAAAATTTTAAAGTATATATTCTGCAATTCGAAATCAAAAATTTTTAAAGATAATTTCTGAAGTCCATGGGTCAGCTATGACCCACCCCGGTAGTTCTAGGTTTACCAGAAATACGGTAACTCTAGTGTATGTATAAAAATAATCATTCTCTAGTTAAATGTTTTGTATTATTTAAGTTAGATATTCAGTAAGATTCAGTTATTAAACACAATATATTTGCATTACTAAATAATGCTTAAAATTGATTTAAATTAAAATTTCTAAGTTTCCTGTAATAGTTTACAATGTTAATCTGATATATTCTTCGGAGAGTAAACATGTAATCAAGTTATACATTACGTTTATTTAATGCAGATCCATGGTTTTAAACTATTTTTGTATTCTAGGAGAGCGTTAATCTCCAAGATGAATGAAGCTTTAAACAAAGTTAACTTTTCAGCAATTTACTCGGATAAAAAGATAAAACTCTTTATTAATTAGGCATAAAATGCTATTAAGTATTTTTTTTTCTTAATTAAGAGGATAAACATCTGTAAGAAGCGTAAAGTCGAATTTAAAATCATACTGTTTATAGTTTTAATATCCATGCTATCAAATTGGCTTTATCATGCGTAATTGGGACTTTACCGAGATGAAACAATGGCAATTTGTGACAATAGTCATGCGTTTCCATTCCATTTCAGAATAATATCGCGACACCAAAACAATTCTTTTCTTTCACTTTTCTCTGTAACACAGAAAACAGTGGCGCATTTCAAAGTGTTTTCATCTTTTGAAAAAAAAATTAATAACAGTCATACTAATATACTATAACATAATTCAATTTAAAGGAAATTGTATTTTTTCTACAAAAAAAGAAGTGATTTATAGATACGAATTAAAATGACTTCAAAATATTCATAATAAAATTTTAAACAAATTAATTTTCGTGACATCGTATATTAAACAATCCTATAAAAATGCGATGATCATCTAAGTCCATCGACAAAGTTAATTAATTAGTAATTATTTTGTGTCACATATTTTCATTATTAAAAGAAGTGAATGAGCCTCGGGAAGGACTTTAATAGAAGAAAGTGAAATTATCAAACTTCAAGTACAATATATACATAAATATAAACTTCACATTTTAATTGATCACAATGTTTCAAGTGAATTTTTTACTATGTCAAAAAACGTGAGACACGTTACAAATAGTTTTTCCATGTTTAACTTCACGAAAAAAAAATAAGTTTCCATCTCTGTTCATCAAAGTAATAAACGCTACATTACACTAAAAGCAAAATACATTCTACATAAATATTTATTCACTGTAGAGGTTTTCATGTACCATCATTCATTCTACACTTAGAAATGGAGGTGATTTACATCAAAAGCGTTCCATGATCAGATTTCTTGAATATTTGAAACGAAGACAGAAACTCCTGCAAAAGTATGTATTTCACCATAGCACAGTGGAACCGTTTATCAAGGGAAATTGTTTTGAGAATTCTCAACTTATTATTTATCTGTAGAATGAATCTACACTCTGGTGTGGACAGAAATACTATTCATCGGAATCCAAAGGAGGATAGTTCATTATACTTTCGGTCACGCAATACGTTGAAAAATGTTGCTTCCTGTTCGTGGGAATATTTCAAATATACATTTCTATATAAAAATGTTTCGCTCATAAACTGGAGTAATTTAAGCCGTAAATATGCGTAGTTTTGCTACATGATGTCTCAAAATGTAATTGAATATATGGTTATTTTTATATCCAATTTTTTTCGACATTTATGAAAATATTTTGCAAGCATCTTAAGTCTAAGATTATTTATCTTAAGTCTAAGATTATTTATTATCGTTGAAAATTTTCATTTAAAGAAGATAGGGGCACTTTCGATTTACACAATTTGTGTATGAAAAATGTATCAATAGGAATAATCGAAAAGTGCTCTCGTGTCTCTTATTCTTTTGAAACAAATATAATTATTTTAATAAAAGAATACGGTGCTTATGAAGATAAAACCTTATTTGCTAAACATTGAAGCTTATCAATAAATATATACAGAGAGGGAGACATTTACGAAGATATCTGTCAGCCAAGGATATTTTAAGCAATGAACCCCTTAAACTTGGTGATAAACGCAACTTTGGCGAGAAAATATGTTTCTCAAAATGCTAGAATCGAGGCGATTTCTCCACTGGGAAGGAATTTACGGACATTTCCTCAATTTTCCCTGTGTAGTCACACCTGGACGGAGTGCCTTTAATAAATAGAGAAAAGATGCAAAGCCAAAAAGATCGATCGGGAAATTTATTCGAAGCGGCGAAGAAAATCTGCCAAGGAGTAGTCGATAGCTTGGCCGAGTGAATTCGAGAAGTGACGTGTATCTGCCAGGAACAGTCGGAGCCTGCATCGGAATCTGTGTTATTGCGGAAATTTGTTCGTAGTGTAAACTAGTCCCTGTGGAACGAAGCGTTACTGACACAACTGTAACTGTTATTACATATGCTGTTTTTGCTCCTGTATCTATTTTGATCATGTTTGTTCCTGTTTCGCTAATCTGAACAAGGGCTGTGTTTTATATTTGTGCCGTCATTGTCCAAGCTCTGCTACCTAGTGCACCATTTTGTCCAGAATATTCATAAATAAAATGTCATATGTTCGTTGCCCATCGTGTCGGACTGATTTTCACTCGTATACACACAAACATGATTAGAGAAGTTTTGTAACAAAATAAAGAATATAATTATTTTAATTCTAATTTATAAATTCAATCTGTGTATTCAAATATTATTTGAATAACAAGACAAATGAGAAAACCTAACTGCAAAAAAAAAATTAAAAAGCTAATTTTATGGTGCCAATTTTCCTCTTATACAGCTTTTAGGTACGCAGGATTCAATTCACCAAAAAGTAATTGTACGAAAGGAGAGGAAAATTTCAAAATGAGAAATATAAAATTCGAGATAAAAACCAACGTTTTTATATGGTGGTATTTTCGCACTCTGCAATTTATTATAATTTTCGTACTCATTGCATTTTTATATCATTTTCGTACTCAGCAAATAATTATAAGATCTCCTCATCATTTTCGTTACTATCCTCAACCTATAATGTTATAAAATAATTAACCACGCAGCACGTGCCATATTTGGTAAGTTTTAAAGATATTTTCGATTCTGAATTTTCATTAAATCTCAAATTTATTTTTCGGATTAATTTTAAGAAAATTATTAAAATATTAGTTCAAACTTGTCGCAAATGTCTAAATATTGCATTGTTAAGCGAGTAAGAATGATTCCCAAAGTTTCACAGCTCTAGCTTGATGGGAAAATGATTAAATTAACGATCGAAAATTTGATGGCACACTGATATACACACAGACAAACACACACCAAGTAAAATACATAAAAACGTTGTAAAAACAGATCACATTCAGTGACGTATTTCAACATGTTAAAGACTGAAAAAGGATGAGTAAAAAGAGTAAACTTTATATAAAGTTTAATGTACGATCACCCTACAAAAATTAAAGAATGAAAATAATTTTTAAAAATTTTACTTAGGATTTTTAGTTAAGTGAATTAAACCTTGAATTGCATCCATTATTAATTGCTTTATAATGAATATTTAAAAGGAAACAGTATTTAATACATTAGTCTCCAAAACTTATGCATAATTCGTAATTATGTAAATAACGACCGAAATCTATGGCGAAATGGCAGGAAACGGAATTTAAAAGCGTAAAGTGGTTATAAAATAAAAAAACAATGCAAAACGAAGGAAATAATCACATTTATTATCCAAAGAAAGAGTTTGACCATAAGTTTTGGCCATGAAAGAACATTGGCTATAAGTTGAGTTTGCACTTCGATGCAATTTAAATGAAATAAAAATGTAAGGCTGCCGCTTAAAAACATATGAGGTGAATCCCCGACAGTCAGGTAAGAGCGCAACGATTTCACACACTTGCCATGATATTGTGAAGGGGATCTGGGCTTAGAGTTCCAAACGTCGTGAATATTTCTTTTCTGTATTGGAATGGAACTTAATACGTGCAGAAGGACTGCAAGTTGTCTCCCAAGCATATTCCACTCATTTGTGATAGGATTCAGATCAGGCGAGTGAGGAGGACATAGTAAGCGTTAGATATTTTTTTTTTGTTTCTAGGATGTCGAAGGTCAGAATCGTATGGCCACAAGACACGTTATCACCCGTAAATGTGAAGTCACGACTGACAGCACCTCGAAACTGGTGAGCGTAAAACTCAAGAGCTTCGCCGCTTATTTTAAGAAGTGATAGACCCGGTCTCAAATATATGGAGGCTTGTTCAACGGTTCAGAATGATGCCTGTCCACATCATGATTCCTCTCGACTGAAAACGATGTCTTTCCGGGATGTTTCACAAGTGAAAATGAGTCTCACTTTCTAGCCATATCGTTAGCTATTGAGAATCGGTGTTCAGAATAAAATGAGCCTCGTCATTGATTATAACAGTTGACCACTCACCCAAACTCGTGTACTGGAGCTCCAGTACACGAGTTTGGGTGAGTGGTCAACTGTGTTCCAAACACCAGTTTTAACAAGCCTGTGTATGCGTATTTGGAAGGGGAATGCAAACTGATGGTCGTCTGGCATAGAGACCAACATGACTAAATCTTCTGTAAACACTTTGCTTAGAAACTCGTATTACTGGTGGCTGTGAGCGCTGAGCCGTTCAACTGTTCCTCTGACGTATCGCAGTTATCGCCTGATATCGATATTGACTTAAACCTCTGCCTACCTGGTTTTGGTCGTCGGTTAACATTTCCCGTGCTTAGAAATCTTTGCCTCAGTCTTAGCATCACACACTAAAGCATATTGAAAATTCCAAACACTTCGAGTTGTCATCGCCCGCATTCGAGCATTCCAATAATTCTTCCTTTCGAAAACACACGCAGTTGTGTGTCATTGTTTAAGTGTGAACAACGTTCCTTTACACATAAATATCACAAAACTCATTAGAACTGCTTTTGCCGATTGAGCCTGCTTATCCGTGTTCCAACGTGCGCAGTTGCTTTACCCATGAAGACCTCGACTGATATGTTTTGCTTAAATTCAAAGCTTAACCTTCAACAGATGACTCCTCCACAAGTTGTTTTAAAAAATTTCATCCATATTTACTCATGTTTTCGCATTTTTGGAATTTTGATTAAGTGTAGGACACCAGTGAACCAATATATTGATTTCCAATTTTAAAATGGTTCAATACTGAGCACTAAAATATTGCTTAAAAGTCTAAGTTATGTCATTGACTGATTCCTTATGATGGAGGGTGGTCAGAAGGATGGTAATGCGATTACCACTAACTGGTGCAACTCGATGTTTTAATGAGTCTCATACTATAATTCAGCATCAATTTGAATATCAAAGATTTAATATCTGGAAGATCTATTCCGGGCTCGTCATGAGGTACAACATCTGCACAAGATCAGTTTCTAGCTCTTTCGTTCAGAAGAAGGAGGTATTTATCTCATTTCAGATCAATGTCCCATGAAAGGGACGACATTATCTGCTACTACGGAGTGCAGACGTCTTTGCGATCAAGTAATCTGCGTAAGCTAATGCATTGAGTGAGTTCTTATTAATCGACGGCGCTTAAATTACCGTTTACGTTTGGAAAAGGTGCCTTATACCTGAACCAGACAGCATTCAACTTTTGCACTCTTCACAAAAAAATCCCGGTTTACTTATGGGAGAGATTCAGGTCTGGAGAGATCAAAGCACCTCATACTACCATCGCCTATTAGAAATGAGGTGGAATCATAAATGGGGTTCTGTCTGTGTTCCCACTGGCTTGAACCCTGCTACTGTGAAGCAGGGAGATTTGATCCTTGCTCAATATGTCACGTAACATGCTGGTTCTGTTGGTGGCCAATTAATCCTAACAAAATGCATGACTTATCAAGGCTTATTGATGAACAGCCGGTTTTTGATTGAATTTATTTAATCCCTAGATAAACTAACATTACGAATGTGGAACATGAACTAAAGTGCACACTCAACCAAAGATAATAAATGATATTTCTATATATCTTGCAAATATATAAACAGGATCCATGACAGGAACAGAACTTTAATCTAGATCCGCGGTAAAATACGGCTTTCGGGTGATAACATTTTCTTGAACCATGAACAACGTACATGTATAAACTGTGCAATTGTTCACATCGCTTATCTCGAGACAATAAATTCAACCACTCTATCTGATTATTTCCTATACGCTACATTTCTATAAGTAGCAATGTTGATTGACATAATTCAAGATTCCTTCACAATTCGAGATTCTCAAAACAAATAATGCAATAAAGTAACCCAAAAAATTATTTGATGGAGAAACACACGAGAACCCATTCCATTCTTGCGTATTTTTATGAAATCCTGCTTGATAAAATTTTGCCGATTTTTTCCCTGCTTATTTAATTTAGAATTTAGCAAAGTCAAGGTTTTAAGGGAAAAAGAGGACTAATAAAGTTTTAAGAAACTTTAAAAATAATTTTTTTTTGTTTATGTTTGAAAACTTCATTTCGTGAAGAGGCAAACATCTTAAGTAAAAATTTTGAAGGGATGCGAAATGTAATCAAATGTCATCAATGACACTGTTAGTTGAGACATTCAATGGTATCTACAATAATGATAGTTGATCAAACAACTGTATCGTACAATCGCTTTTTACAAAAAAATGAAAACATTACTCATAATTATATTTAAAAATGAAATATTGTTTGATGTACATCAACTAAAGCACAACAAATATTAGTAAGCAACCATTATAAAAAGTATATAAAATAATATATTCTATATACGAAAACAAACAAGGTAAAGCGTTTACCTCGCTTTCGAATCCAAAAGGCGGGATGAATTAATCTGCCGTTTCGCCTCAAAATTCTAAATGGCGATTTGAATTATTCCAATAATACTAGACAGTACCTACTCAAAAGAAATACATCTAGGTCAGTTTCTGCCGAATGATATAAAATTATTTACAGATATAATACTTGATACATAAATTCGGATACAGTTATATTGCGCATAGAAAATATACGCGACCGATGAGTTTGAAAGTTCAGTTCGTAATGTTTTTGTTTTTCACTCCGATCTCCTCTTCACTTCAGCAACCGTCTCGTTTCCTCAGCTAAGTGGCGTGGCTTGTAGCAGAATGGAATAACCATGATTCGAAAATAATCATTTCACTTATGCATGCATCTATAATTCTTTTTTCTGAAATAATTTTCCTCCCGTAGATTCTCCTATTAAAGCTGCGTTTCTAAAGAATAGTTATCTGCATTTCATATATACTTTGAAGTCAGTAGATCAAATTAAACATATTAATTAAACAAACAATCCATTTCAAATATCGTGCAAGACTATCAAACTCTTCAGTATTTGAAATCCAATTATTTGCAACGGGCACCAAACATATCAGAGGCATTGAAATTGCGAAATGCTTGAAACAGTCTGCTTCATTGGTAATATCATGACTACGACTTCGTTGTTCTTTCAAGAAAACTATTTTAAGTTTTGAAAAAGACCCAAAACCATTTCATTTCTCTGAATTTTATCTAGAGAATCAAAATAAATAAGCAAATTAACTAAATCCATAAGAAATTTGAAAATCTATTGCTTAGCTTCGAACAATAGGAGATTCACATGGGTAGGGATAGAGGAGGGGTGTAAATTGAAAGTGATACTAAGTAAATGTGTATAAAATCAAAACATAATGCTTTACAGAGTCAGTGTCCTCATTTAATAGCCACACCTGATATATTTGCAAAAATAAAATCTTTAGGTTTTCTGTTCAGTGTCTATTTCTTTAACAACATTATTTCTTGATATTTTAGTTCAAACTTTGTTAGACACACACAAATGTTACAAAGTGTATACACACGAACGCACAAATGCACAAACATATATTTCTATAAATTCTGGATTCTATTTATTTTTGTCGAAATATCAAATGGACGTCACTTTAAATATATGGAACAATCGTTCAAAATTCTCCATTTGTGTGAGGATAAATGAGCATTTACATAACACTAAAAATTGCATTGCCGTTGAAAACGCATGAAAATGAGATTAAACTAATTTACATGCTTTTGTAAATATTCAGCATTTTTTTTACTTATGTTTTACTTTTTACTAAGTGAATATATTAGTGAAATAATTACTTCATTAAATAAAATAATGCAGTTTATCCTCACGGAAGTACCTCTTTAGAAGAAAAATGAATGAAAACAGTATCTGATTACGTAATAATAACAAGTTCAAATTTTATTTTAACTCCATTTGCTAGTTATCACTTTAGAAATAAGAAGAAATGTATGTGAGGGAAATGTTGATAACAAAGTTTCAACATTGAGAACCAAATAGATTGAAATTTTTCGAAGTTTAAAATAGAAGTAAAAAAATCTATTTAAATGAGGAATTGCTTCTAATAATTGAATAGTCGGAATTATTTTTTATTGCAATAATTTGAATTATTTTCCTTTCGAAGTACTTTTCTCTAAGACAGGACACATTTGAAATGAAAGCTGATTCAGATTATATGTTAAAAAGGGATAGCACTCATTTTTCATAATTGTAATATTCATCCCAAACTGGTATTCACTGAATAAATATTTTTTACCCTTACTTTAAATTGCATATCTTAAGCTGATTATATGAATAAATATGAACATGTAATTTGGTACATTTTTATGTTTATGCATATAAATAAGTACAAATAAACAGATTATTATATTTTCATTTTCTGTACATTAGGTTTTGATTATGGTAGGTTTTTATTTCACATTGTTTATATATTTTGAAAAGTAAATATATAAAAATGTTCATTCCGAGATACTACTAAAGTGGTTTTATTTTTCTTATCAGCTAATAACACTTAAAAATAATAGCACTGTAATTTAACCTAAAACATTATTATTTTTTAATTTTCTGAAATATGTAAAAGTATCCAATTTGTATTTATGCAGTAATTATGTAGTATTAAATTCATTAGAATACTTTTGAGAGAGATGTTTTACTCGAATAATCTAAAGAACAATTAAACCTAAGAACATGCAAATTAATAGCTCTTTAAAAATGAGTTGGTTACAGGTAAGAAAATCCTAAACACCCGTTTCTATTGATGAGGAAATGACGGTTTCCAGGGGAGTACAAGAAAAATTGCAATTAAAGTGTTTTTGTAAAATAAGAAGCACAAATATTCGAACAACCGTTAAGGTTAAATTTACTTCATACATCAAATAATTCTAAATATTTAGTATCATTGCGATTTACCTTTGCATTAAATTTAGGAAAACATATTGAAATGAGAACCTACGTCAACAAAAAACTGTCTTAGAATATACTTGCATAATTATATCACCATTCAAACCCTCGTTATAATGTACTTCCCACAATATCAAAGAAATGTGTTTCTTACTTTTATTTATTATTTGAAAATCGTATGGATGCATTCCTAATGAAGCCTGAATATGAACGAAGTATTGTTTTTTCGATACCACATCTTAAATCACATTTTTTCAAATTTAATATTAATGAGCCTTTATTGAAATATTCAAAGTTTTCATTCTTTCCGCACTCATTAGATTTAATTTAAAATGAAAGGCAGAAGGATTTAAGAAATTGAAAATAAACCGAGATGAATTGAAAAATGTTCAAAAGAATTTCCTTTAAATCGAATGGAGGAAAATGAATGTTTTTAGTACTTTGCGGTGGAAAGAAAACGAAAATTATTAATATCAAGTATTGTCTTCTAAAATTTATATAAAATTATTACAGCAAAATTGTGTGAAATTCCGTTTAGTTAAAAATACTCAATTTTTACTATTCTCGTACATATTTTATGCAATTAATCCATGTAATTTACTGAATTTAATCATAATT